>OU426987.1:108822289-109364846 GCA_911387755.1 Chrysotoxum bicinctum | reverse complement strand
AAACGAATAGGACCAAATTTCGAATTTGAGTTTATTAAGTTCAAATGCCTCTAGATCTAATTACAAAGTCGATAAAGTGGCAACCTCGGTCATTAATCGTATCAAAATGTAAACAAACCAGATTGAATGAGTAATGAAACAAAATTTACAACATCTCTCATACACTCCCAATACTACGAGTATTTGCTTGTATTCCTCTCGCGCCTTGCATATAAAAATAAATCTTTATATACGTAGTAGAAGTAGTAGTAGAACTTTATTGAGATTTTTGTTTTTTTTTTTTTTTTTTTTCAATTTACATTACTTGATTACAGATGTTGATACACTTAATAACTAAAATAAAGAAATTTTTGCCGACTTAGACTTGGTCTGGCTATACAAAATTTAATTTTGATTTTATGATTGTTATTTGAGACAAAATATTCAAATAAAAATTATATTAATGTTATTTAGAAAATTAAAATGGTCCACTCAACACGACCATGCAACTACAGAGTGAAGTGACTTAACCTAATGAAATGAAATGACAAGTAGTATAGACAGAGACAACAGAGGGTTGAATCTGCCAGAACACAGCATAGTGTGTGCATAAACAAGAGAATTTGACTCAGTTTTATAGATGTTTTTTTTCTATTTTTGTTTCTATCTTTAAAGTGCTAGTGCTAGGTATCTAGGTACTTATATATGGGCATATCCAAAAAACTTTTAATATTCAAGGTAATTGGATAAAAATCTTACTTGCATTATTTATGTATATTGCCTTCAAATACAATCCCTCCTTTGTTAAAGTATTGAATGTAGGTGCCTTCATGCATTAACTATGTATATAAAAACAACATTAATTTCATTCTAAGTAGCAAAAAAGAAAAAACGAAAAATCTTTAAATTTAGCGTGTAATTTCCATAAAACTTTATATTCTTAATTTTTTTTCTTCAACGCCGTGACATTTTTGAAGCATTCTCTTAATTCGGAAGTTAAATTTTATTATTACAAAGCTACATCTCCAAGGAATTTGATGTGCAATTTGCAGGAAAAAAAATTAAATTACCTTTTTGCGTGTAAGAGAATTTTTTAACTTTTTCAATATTGTTGAAGTTAACAAATTTAAATGCATGCCGTCTTTATAAATCTAAAAATGGTAATGAAGTTGTCATCAAAACGAACATTTGAGCTGAAGCCTACATATTCTTGTGCTATCAATACTTTTGATACAAGAGCATTTGAAAAATTGACTTTTCAAACGTAATTCGTATTTAAAAGGCAGTTTCTCACGTAGCACATGTATACTATTGTTTAGAATAATAGAATTAATTAGTAATAGCTGTAATCATTTTCTCAAAATCCATAACTAACGAAAAAAGATAAGACGTTTGCCTCGCATTCTGGCTACAGTGAATTGCATAAATCTGTCCTTCATTAAAGCTCTCACAGGGTTATCGTAGTGTTTATTTTAAATGGACCCTTTTTTAAAGCTCTAAAATCAAAAGCACCTCAACAGAAACCCAAGGAAAAAAAACTGAACAAGTTACGAAATGAACTAGGGTAACTCTGAACGCACATCAATGAAATTGAATGAATAGGCCACAGCAATTCAGTGCACACTCAGATGTGCAGTCAATAGGACGTCGGGCCTGCGTCAGATGCAATCGAAAATTTATGGGCGCACAAACACTTTTTTATGGAGGAGTTCTTTCAATTTAGTATGGTGCAAAAATATAGAACGCTACTGATTTTGAAAAAGCTCTCCCAGACGTGTACTGCATATTTTTGTTGGATGAAGTATAGTGACTTTGAAGCAAGGTTTACAATTAAGATTTAAGAAGTTGAATTTGAGTTATAATAACTTAGAGAAATGAACATTTGGAAATGAGCTTAATAGTAAAGAAAAAAGAAACAAGGTATTTCATCCGGTAATTATATGAAAATGTAATAATAAGTAATAAAGATTTAAATCATATAGTAGATCGGAAGTGAAAGGAATCTCAACCTCTGAAGGAGTTACTCAATTGTTTTTTGTAAAACGGGCCAAGAAACGAACTAACGTCATTTTGAATTAGGAGCTCCTCCGAAGAATCCCCACCGAGAATGTTAATAGGAGACAGATAGTATCTGTCGTATAGTGAAAAGTTGATGTTTTCTTCAAAAATGTGTTGGAGTGCCAAGATTCTCTTTCTGGACAGAGTTGTCAGATAACTAAGTAAAGGAATTATACCGGATTCTTCATAAGTGAATTAGTTGCTGAACCATTTTCCAGAATGCGTTCTGTGTTTAGAGATGCATTTTCTTATAATTTTTCTTTCAAAAGACTGGAGCTAGCAACATTAGGAGTGATATGGCACCAAATGGGAAACCATATGAGATAAGCGGGCGGATGAGAGTTTTATACATCAGTAATTTAGATTTCTTATCAACTTCTCTAGAAGATAAGAGGGATTTTAATGTAGCCGCTGCAGCTTTACTCTTTTTTAGGGCGCTTCTCACGTGAGGGTTCATTTTTAGTAGAGCTCTCTATTACACGGATAATGAAATACACGGATATACGTGTAATTATTGGACCGGGATTTGAATCCGTGTAATTATAATTACACGTGTTATTAATTACACGTGTAATTAAATACACGTGCATCCGTGCATTTAATTATACGTGTTACTAAAATATCCGTTACCATTTCTAGAATATAAAAATGCAATTAAAACGAACATAATTATAGTTCTTAACAAATTATTAAGAAAATTTTTTTATTCAATAAGTCCTCTATTTTGGTACAAAAAAACTAAAGTATTAACGTTTTCAGGTAAAAGGCAATTCCTTTTTGATGTAACAATGTTTCCCGCTGTAGAAAAGGACCGATCTGAGGTAACTTATGTAGCTGGTATTGCTAAACACTTCTGGTATTCCTGGGTTCTTAGAAGCTCGCGTTTTCCACCATTCAAAGGGGTCTAAGTCGAATCTTAATTGAGGCTCAGACAAATAATTTTCGTACTCTATTGTGGAATCTGGAACAGTGCTAATAATTACGTATCAAATGTGAGATAAAATAGCAAATGAAAGACCAATTATAATTTCAGCCTCATCCGTGTACTAAGGATTCGTTTACACGGATAATAAAGTGAATAATTACACGTGTTTTAAGAACACGGATTTAAAGTTGGTATATATTTCCTACACGGATTCCGTGTACACGTGTTTCTTAAATACACGTACAAAAACGTAGGCTCTAATTTTTAGTCTTTTATGAAGGTTTACTCCCAAGTATTTTATGGATTGTTTTAAAGGAATAACATTGCCACCAATGGAAAGTTTTAGTTGCCTGCTCTCACGAACAGCCAGGTGATGACCTCTTCCAGAAGCATTCCTAAAACAGATCAACTCGTATTTATTTAGGTTGAGCTCAATACCCCATTTTTTATAATAAGGAATAACTACATTAAGGTGACGTCTAACCTCATCTAATGCAATATGTGGTCTTTCATGAGGGCAAAATACTATCGTGTCATCAGCATAAAGTACAGCTTTGGAATAGTTATGTATAATAGGGAAGTCGTAAAGGTAAATATTGAAAAGGAATGGGCCCAAAATCGAGCCTTGTGGGACACCTGATAAAATTGGAATGGGAGAAGAAGTTTCGTTTTCAAAACAAACTGATAAACTACGGTTAGAAAGGAAGTTCTGAATGATTTTAATAAAGTGAGGAGGAAAATTCAATTGGTTTAGTTTAAAGAGGAGGCCAGCATGCCAGAAAGAATAGAAGGCTTTAGATAAATCTAGTGCACAAGCAACCGTGCATTGCTTGGATCTAAGGTTGTTGAGAATATGATTTTGAAAATATAGTAAAGCTTGTTCAGTCGAGTGACCACGCCTGAAGCCAAATTGCTGATTTTGGATGAGGGGAGTGTTCTCAAAGAACTCGTTAATCTTAGGCTGAAAACACACCGGATAAAGCAAAACGTGTTTTTTTGTTTCGTGAAACAAGAGAACATTGTTTCTTATGAGACTAAACACACCAAAGAAAACGAAACAAAACGCACGTTTTTGTTTTGAAGTGTTTCGATGGTGGTTGTCGAAAATACATGCTATTGTATACGAGCAACACACACCAAATGCAACAAAACTGTTTCGAACAAGGGTCGTTGACGATAATTGCAAACTTTCTTATGGCGCAACCCACACCAAATAAAACAAAACATAAAAACAAAAGCAAAACAGAAAAACATGTTTCGTTGCCGTTAGCTGACCTATTGTTTTTTGCAAAATAAAATTTTGATGCCGTTCTTTTTATTTTCTTCTTTCGTTGCATTTCACAGCTTTTCTCTTTTCTTATAAATAAACACATAATGTCTATTTTTTAAACACAAAATTGTTATTTGTATTTACTTGCCGTAGAGTTATAATATTTCAGCCGGAGTTAAGCTTTTACGATAGTTCGTATTTTGTTTCATTTCAACGCGCACCAAACGAAACAAAAACACAAAACGTTTTGTTTTGTTTCATTCTGTTTCCCTTGGTGTGTGTTCAAATAAAAAATGTTTTTTTGACTATCGAATCAAAAACGTTTTGCTTTATCCGGTGTGTTTTCAGCCTTAAGTAAAAGTATTTTTTCAAGTATCTTTCCTAAGTTTGATAAAAGGGAGATGGGACGAAAGTCGGATAAATTATTAGACCTTATTCCTTTTCTGATAGGGACGAGAGTTGCTTCCTTCCAGGATACTGGAAAGTAACAATTATTGATACAATTGGTAAAAATTGGAGAGAGGTGGTTTGCTAAAATAGATTTGTTTTTTCGAAGAACAAAATTAGAAATTTTATCGGGACCATAAGATTTTTTGTTGTTAATATTGGAAATAATTGACTCAACTAGACTGGGAGAAACAAAAGGATCCGAAAGGTTTGTGTCGGACTTATTAGTGGGGGAAAAATTTGTGATTTTTAAGCCATCATTCCAAGAAGAGAAAGCTGAAATGAAAGTGTTGACGGCAAGGACATTATTAGTATCATAAGAGGGAGTTTTTAAGGAATAAAGTGATTTATAAAAGGATTTGAAAGCTTCAACTTTGTCAAGCGGAGTAACAAAAGTTTGATTATCGTAAATGAGTTCAACAGGAGTAAAGAGGCTTTTTTTATGACCTGTGAGACGATTTATTTCTTTGAATACATTAGGGACGGATACTGTTTGATTTTTGTCGAAACTGGATATTACTTTCGATTCTAACCCGGTCTTTAATTAATTTGCTCAGGCAGCTGATTCTTGATGAAAGCGCTTGATATTCATTACTGGTACGGTCACCGAAGCGGTGAAATATTCTTTTTAAATTTCTTTTCCAGCATTTCCTGGTTTTGAATAATTTTAGAGTCTCTTCAGAAATTTTGAGCCTATTTATTGAAAAGATATGCAATGGGATAAAGTATTAGCGAGCGAAGAAATATATGAATCAATTTCAGCTTTAAAGAGATTAATGTCAGTGCGAATAGCGTGAGTATTGAGCAGTGAGTTCAGGGAACTGTTAAAACTGTTCCAATTAGTTTTTTTTAAAGCAACCAAATTTTTGAGCAGAAAAGTGAAAAGGATTTGCGTTAGGCAAAATAATTTTAAGAAAAATGGAAAAATGATCGGAAATTTGATCCAAAGTAGTGCAAGCCATGTTTGGAATGGCTGGATTTGAAGAGCGAAAATTAGAAGCAACAATGAAAAAAATGGGAACCAGAGCAGTATAGGCTGAAACTATGTCAAAGTCCATAAAGCAATCATCAGAGTACCATTGAGAGAGAAGAACCCCGTTTTGGTTGGTACAAGAATCACCCCACATGGGATGACGGGAGTTAAAGTCATCTCCGATAACTATAAAGTCATAGCATCGAACTGAATTTAATAGATCGTCAAGCGCAGAGGGTAAGTTGGACCCCGAATCGCAAGGAATATTAATGGAGTTGTAGAGTTATGGAAATTAAAAGGGATTAATCCAATTGTTGCCGAAATCAAAATGTTTTGGAAAGTTTTTTGATAAAATTTAATAGAATTTTTTAGTAGAATTTCAGTGCCTCTGCCAGAATTATTAGAAATGAAACTATAGTTATTATTAAAAAAGGAAAGTTGCTTTTTGAGACAAGTTTCTTGCACAAATAGAGCAGTTGGTTGAAATTCCTTTAAGAGAAGATCTATCTCCAATTGCTTTTCTTTATTGAAAGAGTAGACGTTAGAAGTGATAAATGTGAAATTCATGGTGAAATGGGGGAGAGAGAGGCCAGAAAAGCCATGTACGATTCAGGCTTGTTGAATTCATCCAACTTGGAGTAAAAGTCTCGGATTCTTGCGAAAAGTGCATTGAAGGGAAGTCCGAACAATTTTTTGGACTCATTTAGGAATTCATGGATCGTGTTTCCAGGAATGTGATCTGTTACAGGAGTGGGAGGAACATGTTTTGATCCTCTGACTGTGTCAGCAAAAGAAAAGCCCTGCAGAGTTGACGTATTAGTAAAGTTAGCAATGTTTTGTTTTAATTCAAACTTATTTTGTTTGCAGAAACCTTCGCATCTTGCCTTTTCTTTAATATCTCACAACGTTTAGGACAACCCTTATAACTTTCCGGGTGCCCAGAAACACCACAATTTACACAAGAGGCACATGAATCCTCACTTCTCTGCCCCAGCTCACATTTACATTTACCTGGTTCATGCTCCCTCAAGCACTTCACACACCTGATGGGGAAAGCGCAGTAGGCAGAAACTTGTCCGAACCTCTGGCAACGAAAGCATTGTTTCATGCCTGACCCCTTAATAGTGTCGCATCTAATTTTGTGTCTATGAATAAACTTAATTGCCTTGGCCTTGACCAGGCTGTACATGTCGTCCAACACACACAAAAACAAATCCAAGGGAATATCGTTTTCTCTTGACCATTTGGTCTCAAATTTTTGTACGTGTATTTTCAGCGAGGAATCCAACGAAAGGAGCTCCTTTTCAATTTCGGAAGGCAAAAAGTTTGCAGAAATTCCTTTGAGAACAATATTATACTTTTTTTCTTCCTTAGGAGTGAAAGAAAAGGCTTGGATTTTAGTTTCTTTAAGTTGATTTAATAACAGGGAATGAAGTTCCACTGTTTTTACAACAATTTTGAGCTTCCCGAAGCCCTTAGAATCAAATTTAACTAGATTTAAATCTAAATTCAAATTTTTGAAAAAAAAAACTAATTATAGGTTTGGATGAGATATCCTTACAAAATATCGGGGGGCAGCAGCCCATCTGGTTAACAGTCTGAGATGAGTTAGAGTTGAAATTGTTGTTGGAAGTAACGCCGTACTGGTTGTTGTTGGAGTTGCTGCTGATATTGTTGTTATAGTTGCTGTTGGCATTGTTGACATTGTTGCTGCAGTTCAAGTTTCCAAGGATCTTTTTCCCATGTAATCCGACAGCACTATTGTACATACTAGCCACATTACAAGAATTCGTGGCATCAATTTCAACCGCTTCAGGTAATTCACCAAGTAATGCAAATCTGTTGCTGTTGGTCTTGACTGGAACTTCCAGAGCAGTTTTTTTTAGCAGAATGGACAGAGGATAGTTGTCTCCTCTTCCTGGCTAACACTTTTGAAAAAATTTCTTAGTCGTTCGACAGAAGGTTCCTTAGAAGAGCTCCGGAATTAGTACCACCGTTATTTTGTGGAGATAGACTCCCTTTTGAATTGGCGTTTTCAATAGGGACACCATTTGTAAACTGCACATGACTGAAGGGATATAAGCACAGATAATTATATACAGATGTCTCACCTCCATACAAAATTCTGTCATCGAAAATTTTCTCCAGCAGACAATCTCCAACAGACAAAAGCTTTCTTAAGAAGGTTTCATAAGAAGAATAGAATTTTATAGTCATTCTGAATTAAAAAGAGAACAATATAATATTCTCTCTTTTGTTTAAGAACTTTTTTTCATTATGCGCGAGAAAGATAATGCTGGCAGACAATGCGGCTACCTTTATTCATGTGGAATAGATGTACATAGGTAGGTATCTACCAAAAAAAGCAAATTCCTACTGGGGTATCCTATTTTTTTTTTAGAAAAAAGGCAAAAGGTAAGATATTAGGTAGATAGAACATATTCTATTAATATCTCCATCATTTGTATTATATTAATTTATAATCTTTGTTTTTCTTACATACTTTACACCTGTTCATGTTGATATTGTTTGTTTGTGTGTGTTCATCCATGGAGTAGCCGCATGTATAGGTCAGTATTCTATGAAAAATGTGCATGTGTTTTTCTATAAGTTTGAAAATACAGAGCCCACACCGCGCCAGCGTTGCCGTCAAAAAAAAATTTTTCGTGCCACACTCTTTGAAAAAACGTGCCATTTATGACATTTTCGTGCCATACGAAAAAAAAAATCAAGTTATTCTTTAAAAATAAATTTTAATTAAATACGAGTACTTTTACAAACAAATAACAAACAAAAAATCAAAATGAAATGAACATTCCTTCGTCAATATTGTTTTTTAATTAGTACAACTTAACGTAGAACGTTTTTGAATCTTCAAGAAAAATACTTTCGGCTAGTCCAATCTCAAAAATTTTCTTATTCCGCCAAAAAGAACATATTTCTCGCACTCTAGTAGATGAGAAAATTCTGATACCAAAATATTGAAGTGTGGCAAAATACTTTGTATATTTGGATTATTTTTTATAAAGGTTGGGTCAATTATCTTAAACACATTTAGGTAAAATAATAAAAAAAACGTGCCATATTGAAAGTTTTCGTGCCACCGTGCCACGAGAAAATTTCCGTGTCAAAACGGCACGATCGTGCCACATCGGCAACGCTGCACCGCGCACGTATGAATGGATTTCAATTTTTGTACAGAACATTTTTATGAATTTTCCTAAAGTGTAATTCCGTAATTAAGAGTGTTTAATTTTTCTTATAAAATTTACATGGACTTTCTTAGAACCAATAATATTATTACTAATTCATTTTTGCTGAAATGGAAAAAAACACCACCTTTATGTATTTTGTAAATAGTCAGGGTCGTTTTTTGTTTACTGATGTTTTATTCGATACTTTAAAAAGATGTGCTTTGTAAATAGACTCAATTACTGAATATAAGAAATTCGAAACAGTGGTACGAAAGTGTTCTACGATCAGCAAATCTGTAGATACAAGTGTAATGTTATGTACCTATGCATGCCAAGACGAGTATAGCCAAATGAATTTGCACGTTGGAAAAACAAAATTGAATTGGAATGCTGTTAATTAGCTATATATACTTCATTTCAACTAAAATAATGTAAATAACTTATAAACAATCAAAATCTGTACGGAGGTAGTAGATATATAAAGTTTACTTTTTCCGACCAAAAATTATTTGCTCTATTTGGCTTTATTTTATTTGTGTTGTTGTGTTTGAGTTATGTATCATTCAAATTAGATTTGTTCAACGTTAATTCGCTTAACTTCTGTTGTAAAAAAAACCCACATTAGTAAGAAGGTCTAAAGTGTTTAAAATTATGAAAGAGTTAGACAAAGCCTCCAAACTAAGCGACTGCGTTAAGTAAAGCCGGTTTTACTGTTTAAAATTTTACGCCATAAACGGTATATTTTTACTGCGAATTCATTTCACAAAACGTTAATAGCTTCTAATAAAAGAACGAATAAAAAAATAAATAAAAATAATTATTGTCTTCATACAAATTTCTAAGCAAGGAAAGAGTTTTCTAAAGATAAAATAAAATAACACAGGAAGGTTTTAATGTTATTATAAAGTCTTAATTATACCTAAGTACACTCTTACTTAAAGATATCGAAATCTAATGTATCGTATTTAAACAGAAAAATCGCGACATTTGTCTAACACATAAATCTTGATATTAAAGAAAATACATAATTTGACTTAAGACTTTATAAATACATATGTACATACATACAGATGAATCTAAGTAGGTTGTAATTAAAACTCATCATTGAAAATTTAGTCTTATATTTTTGTATTCACTTTTTAAACAGCATCATCAATTATTATGTGTCAAAATTGAAATTAATCTTTTTTTTTTTAACTATTTTATAGCGAAATAAGAACTTTTAAATTCTCGGATTAGCCGCGTTATATACCAGGACCACGCTCAGTAAAATTTGTAGAGAAACGTTCGGGGTGGTTGCATATTGCACCCGCTAAATATCTTTTATATACGCGGCTAATCCGAAAATTTAAAATAAGAATTACATACCAATAACCATTTAAATATAATAATTGATTTTATGTGGAAGGATGGTTAAAATAATTTCTGGGCCAGAAGAAATGATTGTACAAATAAAATTAAAAAAATGCATGATAGCACCAAAATAATGATTGATTGTGCTTTTCAGAAATTACAATTTTCAAAGACGGGTTTTATAGCCCTAGACAAAATATATACATAGGTACATATATATTTTTTTTTTATTTTTTTTTTCATTCGGTTGAATTTCACATATTAGTCGAATATGACTAGTAATTAAAAGTATTTTTTCTGAATTAAGTAGGTGGTATACGAGATCTATATTTCTGGGAATATTGGAATAAAAACCTGATTCTATGCATATTAAACAAACATTAAGGATAGACAGGTTTTTCAAAAATATATTTATTTTTCAATTTTTCTTATTTCATATAGCTTCGTTGATTGAAGTTTCTTTTTATTTTAAAAACCACCTGATAGAATTGTTAGCTGAAAAGTAATCGAATTTATCTTCAACAATGAAAAAATAAAAAAATTATGCCAAAAGCTTACAAACTGGCACATATGTGTATACAGATTTTCAAAAAAATTAATGTCGGAATGGCGGTAAGGACAATAAATGGATCGGTTGCTATTAGAAAAGAATTATTTTAGCTTTTTCACAAATTTTCACAACATTTAGTTGAATACCTATGCAAGCCCAACAGTAAATTGTATTAGATTAATAAATAGTTTATATGATTCATTAATAGGAAACAAGCGTTCACACGTGATGATAGAAACATAGGAGCAACATTTTAAACAGCATATTGTTAAACTTTTAGTAATCTGCTAGCTCTTCGAAATTTTTAAACTTTTTTTTTAGTTTTACTAACTAGTAATAGACTAATTCCCTTTTATTAAAAACAGTGCATCTGAACACATTTAAATCATGACAGTTCGAAAAAATTAACAAACCAAACTAAACTAACTCTGGGGAACAGGCCTAATAGTTTGAAATATCGGAATCTCAAGAGTCAAAAGGACAACCTTACATTTATTTTGTTATTTGTTTATTTTTGACAACTTTTTTGCGAAATGTTTTTTTATTATTTCGCCACTTTGGATTGGACCATTCCAGTCTTCTTCCAAAAAAGTGTAATGTAAATATTAGGTACTTGAAATTCTGGTGCAATCTGAAGCCAACGGCTTGTAGTTCGATCTTGGATCTTTAAGTTTTTTGACTAAAAACCGATCTGCTATCTTGTCAAACCTACATATGTCTGGAGTAAAATTCTCCATAAAGTTGGGTCTTCAATCATATATGTACATATGTATATCAAAATATTCGTCTTCCGAAAACATTTTATATTATTTTATTTACTTTTAAAAACAATTAACTCATGAATCAAAATAAAAAAAACACAATTTAACTCTTCCAAATAAAATTGCCAAGAGATTTTTTTTGATCAAAATGACAGATTTCATATTAATTTAGTAGATTACTAAAAGTAAAAGTAAACAGTTTGTTATTTTAACTTAAGTAAAATGTTTAGAGATATTAAGACAATAAAATCGTTTAAAATTAGCGAAATCCTCTTTTTAACTTAGTAACTTACTAAAATGTCTAAATGCTTAAGGTTTTGCATTAATATATTTTTCAAATTGGTTTGACAATAAGAATGAATGCCGTATGCACAGACTTGACACAGTCATGATAATTGTTTTTCTCTCAAAAATTTGTAAATGGACTCATGACAAGAACGTTAGAAAAACTTAAAACCTTAATATAAAAATAAGAAGCTACAGAACTAGTGAATACTTGAAAAAAAATTAAGAATTAAACAGTATGAAAAACTAAAAATGGATTGTAAAAATAATAAATGTAAAATGGGATAAAGGGTGGATGAACTAAGCAAAGAGTCAATTAACAGTTTAAATGCTTCAGACATTTTAGGTACATCGAATAGGCTAAGAGCAGAAAATACCTATTCAAAAGCTAAAAAATGCTCCTTTTTTCTTTATTAAAACTATCATTATTTTTTCACTTACAAAAAAAAAATAGAAAACAGAAAAACCGTTCTTATGAACCTTCGTATGTATGTACATACCTACTACGTTTTCTTATTTATGCTGAAATGAAATGCTTTTGAAAATTGTAGTAGGTATAAATAGTTTCGGACCTTATTCGGAATTCCCCCCCCCCCCCCCCCCCCATAAAAATGAACTTTTTTTTAACGAATCGATAAAAAAGTGTTTGCTGTTGATAAAAAACATCAAATTATGGAGGAGAAACACTTTTTTATGGTAAAAAAGTGAAGTATAAGCGGACCACCCACAGTACTTGTAAAATAAGTATGTTAATACTCAACTTTGTTATGTTATGTCTTTATTCAATATAACTATTTACATATAGGTAAGTTAATAATAGTGTATAGTTTGAGGGCTATGCAGCGATTGGCAAGTAATATTTAATACAGAGTAAAGCTTACTTAATATTAATTGATGAGAGCTGAGTAGACAGCTGAATTTAGCTTAGGTAGCTGAACTACTCTTACACGCTTTTTTTTTTTTTTTTTTTTTTTTATGAAAATACATCTGTATTTTTTAACTTAAAAACTACAAATGCTGTTCAAATATAAATTTTAAAAGTTAATGAGATATTGGATTGCCATAGCGCTCAGGAGCTCTAACTATTCTTCCTGATCTTGTTACAATATTTGGCTGGTTAGTGATATTAACTTCGCATTCATCGATAACACCCTCACCCGCGTTTTTAGTTGGACCACGATCTTCTGTTAGATTACATGATTCTAAATCATTGGAATGATGGTTGTTATCGATGCCAGCGTATTCGTCATAATTTACTATATTTTTTGGTGCAGTATTTAGTGATTTTCGTATGTATTGTCTATTTCTTCTTAATTCATTGCCTTCGTTATCTTTTACAATATAAGATCTATCATTAAAATTTTTAATAATCCTACCATACACCCAATCTTTTTCTTTTTTAAATTGCTCGTGGTGGTTGGAATTTTCGTTTTGACTTCACGTCCCATAAAAAGCTGAGCGGGTGACAGTAACATAATTAGCCAATGGTGTAGCGTTGTATTCCAAAACTCTATAACTTAACTCCTGTACTCGACAATCATCATAACATTTCTGTAATATTCGTTTTCCTATTGCCACACCCTTTTCGGCTAAACCGTTACTCCTTGGATAGCGCGGACTGGAAAATGTAAGGTTGACATTGAAATCATCTGCAAACTCTTTAAATTTACGACAGTTAAATGGATTGTTATCTGACCGAATTTCTAAAGGAAACCCAAATTTTGTGAAGAGTTCGTCCATCAAAGTATTAATAATATGACCTATCGATTTGTCTCTCAACCGTTCAACACATAACCAATTTGAATATGCGTCAATTACTGCCAAATATGAAACTCCAGCATGCTCAAAAATATCTAAAGCTATTTTTTCCCACGCAAACTCAGGTGAGTCATGGTGTTTTAATGGTTCCTTTGGATTATTATACCTATGCTTTTCACATACACGGCATTTTTGAACTTTTTTCTCTATTTCATCTGACATACCTGGCCAATAAAATATTCTCCTTGCACGCAGTCGAGTTTTTTCAATGCCTAAGTGATGGGCATGCAACATATCAATGACTTGACTTCTTAGTTTTTCTGGTACAATTAACTTGTCACCAAAAAACAAAATCCCATCATTGACGCTTATTTCGTTTTTAATTTTATAAAATTTTTTACATTCAGAGCTTAACGTCTTGTAATTTGGCCAATCATTAGAATGAAACTTCAAAATCTGACTTAAACAATTATCATATCGACATACAGACTCGATTAACAAGACTGTGAACAATATAATTCATTTCAGGCTTCTCTACCTCCGCAGCACTTACGTAAGCCCTAGACAAACAATCAGCCAATAATAATTGCTTTCCAGGCACATATTTAATCTTCAGACCCGGGTATTTTAGTAAGAACATAAACATTCGTTGGAGCCTGGCTGTTACTTTATCTAGTTCTCTTTTTACCAATGTTTCGAGAGGCTTGTGGTCCGAGTGAACTTCTACCTCCCGACCATAAATGTAGAAATGAAATTTCTCACAAGCGACCACGATAGCAAGCAGCTCCTTCTCTATTTGGGCCCATTTTTGCTCACTTGCCGATAAGCTTCTTAATGCAAAAGCTACTGGCTGACCTACTTGTAAAAGGACACAGCCTACCCCGTCCTTAGAAGCATCAGCCTGTATGACTAGAGGCAGCTTTGGTTCAAACAATCTTAGCACAGGTGCTTGACTGACTATGTCTTTTATGTTAGTAAATTCTTTTTGATGTTCTGCCTCCCACTCCCACTTCTTTCCTATTCTTGTGAGATCTCTTAGTTTTGTTGTTATTATAGATAAATTAGGTATATATTTTGCTAAGTATTTACATAAACCTAAAAACCTCATCACACCTGTCCTGTCTTGGGGTGGTGGTAATTCAACAATGGCCCTAAGATATCTGTCATCTGGTTTTATACTCCCCGCTGATATTGACTGACCCATAAACTTTACCTCTTTCTGTCTGTATTGAAGCTTATCTTTATTAAATTTGACATTGTTTGCTCTTGCCCTATCTATAACCTTTGCAAGTGCTCGATCATGATCTTCGTAGTTAGAGCCTGCTATAAACAAGTCATCAAAATATATCTCAACACCTGGTATATCTCCAAATAATGGGACCATTTTTCTCATGAAAAGCTCAGGTGCGCTACTTATCCTGAATGGTACCCTATGCCACCTAAATCGACCAAAAGGGGTGATGAAGGTTGTCAGATCTGAACTCACATCATCTAATTCCAAATCCATTACCGTGAACACTGATTTATTTGCAAGTCGACTATTTATGGATTCAGCTCTCGGAATTGAAAAATGCTCACGACGAATGCACTCGTTCAATGGTTTAGGATCCAAACACAAGCGTAATGACCCATTTGGTTTTTCTATAATTTGGAGATTATTTACCCAATCAGTTGGGTGCTCAACCGGACTAATGACACCATCAACCACCATTACTTCTAACTGTGCCTTTAGTCGATCATGCAAACTAAACGGTATCTTCTTTTTATAAGTAAGTACTGGCTTGGAATCATCTTTTAATTGGATATGACATTGACCGGGAATGCGTCCTAAGCCATCAAAAACATCATCGAATTGAACAATAAACTCCTCTTTTAAACTTGGTATTTTACTAATGGACATATAACATGAATTCGCTTTATAAGATTTAAAGCTCCACAATCGGCACGACCCAAAATGGGCTGCAATTTACTGTCAACTACTTCAAAATCAATTGGAACTACTCTTCTTTGCTTAGGATTTACAACACACGGCAATGTTATTTTCCCAAAAGAACTTATTTTATTATTATTATACGCAAGCAAATTATTTCTTGATTCTTCTATTAAATTTAAAAAATTCATTTCTTCGATGTATTTCCGCGGAATACAACTGATGTCTGCACCCGTATCCAGTTTAAAATCGATCTTAACATTATTGAATTTTAATTGTTTATACCAGCCAACCTGCTCTACATTCCTACAATCACAAATGCTTTTTGAAAGAAAATTATTGTCTACTTGATATAAATTACCTTCATCAAAATACTTAAGATTAATTGTATTAACTCCGCATCTTTGTGTTTGTTGAGAAGAATTTGCAGCGTGACTTGTTCCCTCGTTGTTGCTGTCAGATTCGTATTCAATAGCATTTAATCGATATCTGTTATTTGACTTTCGGCGAAGCTTGTTTTTGCACACTGCTGCAAAATGACCGGCTTTACCACACACTCTGCATTTTCGCCCTTCAACAAGCGCTGGACAGTACTTTTCATGTTGTTCCATTGCCATCATTCCACAGCGATCACATGGTGGCAAATTCTTAGATCGATTGCCATGCTTCTTTTTTGATCCCGTTGCTAATGTTCTGATCACTTCCACCTTTTCTACCTTCGGCTCATGCTCCCCCGAAGAAAACAGTTTTACATTTTGTTCTGACAATTCCGCTATTTTACATTTTGTGATGACTTCATCCAGCGTATCTTGGCTGGATTCTAGCAATTTTGACCGTAATTTCTTGTTGTCTAGCCCAAGAACAATTTTATCTCTTATCATCCTGTCTACGTACGATTGCTCACAGTCTGCCGCTGAGCACCGAAAATCACAGAACCTCGCTTGATTCCGTATTTCGGTTTCATATTCAACAAATGGTTGATCTTTTTTCTGGATTATGCAGTCAAACTTATAAGTTTCCATAACCACATTGCGACGTTGGATACAATAATCTTCAAACTGCTGCATTACGCTCACCAATGTTCTTCCTGCTTCGGGAATTGCAAGTGCATTGAAGATTTCAATTCCCCTCTCCCCGATGTGGTGCAGAAATAGGGCCACCTTGACTGGTTCTTCAGCTCCATTCTTATCTGCCGCAATCAGAAATATCTCGAATTTCTGCTTCCACATGGGCCAATTCCTTGTTGGTTCATCGAAGTCCATTGCATTTGGACCTTTTATACATACATTGCTCGGCCATTTTCACTTGACTAATCAATCAATTTTGTTATAGTTAAATTTTTTTTTTTTAACACCTGACACCATGTTAAATAAGTATGTTAATACTCAACTTTGTTATGTTATTTCTTTATTCAATATAACTATTTACATATAGGTAAGTTAATAATAGTGTATAGTTTGAGGGCTATGCAGCGACTGGCAAGTAATATTTAATACAGAGTAAAGCTTACTTCATATTAATTGATGAGAGCTGAGTAGACAGCTGAATTTAGCTTAGGTAGCTGAACTACTCTTACAGAACTATTGGCCCTTATTCGGAATTCCCCCCTCCCCCCACCAAAATGAACTTTTTTTCAACGAATCGATAAAAAACATCAAATTATGGAGGAGAAACACTTTTTTATGGTAAAAAAGTGAAGTATAAGCCGACCACCCACAGTACTATAACTAAAACTACTTTTTTATGGGATATTTACTTTTTTTGCTTGGTTACGCATTACGGCGGCGTATAAACAGTGAGATATGTATGGGGGGGCATGCTGCCCCCCTGCAACCCCCCTGCTTGGTTGGGTGTATGCAAGGTTTCTTTTGCATTTACAGAATCTGAATTTAATTAATTAATTTTTATTAATTTTTTTATACTTCACTTTTTTACCATAAAAAAGTGTTTCTCCTCCATAATTTGATGTTTTTTATCAACAGCACACTTTTTTTTATCGATTCATTAAAAAAAGGGCATTTTGGTGGAGGGGGGAAATCCGAATAAGGACCATAGTTTCATTTGACAATTCGTAACATTTATAAATATAAAATCTGCTACAATAAAGGTATGTTTGTATCTAATTGGTAACTGGAAAATTGTCACCTTTCAATAAATTTTCACAAATGCAATGAATTCCTGGGCATACGTTTTTGAACAATTGTATGTACCTACTACACTTACAGTGCGGTTCACATGATTAGAGGCACCATTGTTCTCTCAATAAATTGCAGTTTTCTTTTTGTTTTTCTTCATGAACTACTAAAGAATTGGATTCATTTGAAAGGTTATTAAATTCTCTGGGAAGAAAACCGAAATTCAAGATTAGTGAGAGGCACTTAACGGTTGTTTTGATCTCTTTCTTCGCATTAGGGCAAAAAAAGCTCAAATAAATCGGTTCACTTGATTAGACGCACCTGTTAAAAGTTAAAAAAAAAAAGAGGTTGATCAATTTTTAACATTTTCTATTTACTTTTTTTATTGTTATTGAAGTTATTTTTCACAGTTCCAATACTTTGTATAACCTCTACGATTTGAAATTACATCAAAAATTCTACTTCTAAGAGATTCATACAATTTTCTAAATAATCTAATGAAATCTTAAACAAGGCTTCTTTAATTGCGGCAATAACCTCCTCACAGCTTTCATACTGCTTATCTTTTTCATAAATTTAATGGGTCAGCCATCCAGAAAGGTTTCCAATGATGTTTAGATCAAGTGAGTATGGTGGCCACTGCAAAAATTCCACATTTTCACTGGGGATAAATGCTTTTACAACGTGCGCGCTGTGGATCGGAGCAGTGTCTAGTTGTCAGATCTACTGGATAGGTCCAAAAAGCTCTCTTATGCCTGGAAAAGCTGTTTGCAAAAGAGCTTTATAAGAAATTTCTGTCATTTTGTGAGACACAAAACCAACTCAAAGGCGCGGTAGTACGAAATGGAACCCCACACCCATACTTCTCCTTTCTTGGAATGATTTCGGTTAAAAAAGCATTCGTATGTCATAGAAATAAAACTTATACCCATCAGGACCATCTAGGTTGAACTTTTTCTCATCAGAAAACACCGCATTTCTTCAATTTAAAACACTTCCAACCTGCGCATACCATGTCAGGTGAAGACGCGCGAACTCCAACCGCCGTTCTTTTCTTGCAGCGTTAAGTATTTTTTTTTTTTTTAGCTTTTTGAATTTCAAGTGTTGAATACCTAAACTAAAAAAGCTCGAAGAACAGTTGATTTGCTTGCACTTACCCCCGCTAATTGTTTGATTTTCATCGTGGAGTTAGTAAAATTTGAAGCAATTCTTATAATTTTTCGCTTCTCGTGTGGTGTAAAGGGTGTTTTTGTTCTATCCTTGTTGTTTTTCCGTAGGTGACAGGATTTGATAAAACATTTCGAACAGCTTCATCATTTTGTCCTATTTTCTTTGCAATTTTCGGCATAGAATACTCTTCTGAGTGGTAAGCCTCAATTTTTGCTATTTCTGCCGCCGTTAACATTTTCTTTTTACCCATTTTCACTTTAAACACTCGGAAAAGCTTTAATAACGTACACTCATTAACCAAATTTAATTTGTATTACTTAGCATTAAGAAACTAACTGAATTAATTCGTGCGTCTAATCAAGTGAACCGATTTATTTGAGCTTTTTTTAGCACTAATGCGAAGAAAGAGATCAAAACAACCGTTAAGTGTCTCTAACTAATCTTGAATTTAGGTTTTTTTCCCAGAGAATTTAATAACCTTTCAAATGAATCCAATTCTTTCGTAGGTCATGAAGAATAACAAAAAGAAAACTGCAACTTATTGAGAGAACAATGGTGCTTCTAATCATGTGAATTGCACTGTATGTACAATCGTACCTACAGTTATTCTTCTGGTTGCGTTTTTCATATTACGAAAAATGATAATTTTATTTGTATAAAATACCTTACCCGTAAAAAAATCTGTATCCACAATTTCTTACGATTTTATTTTCTTCTTTGTCGCCCTATTTCAAATTGAAGTTTTATTTTAATTATTTTTTCCAGACTGATTTTATTTTTATCAAACCCAAAAAAGTCAAACACGCTATTCTCGCCATCATCAAAAGATCGCACCAAATCAAATAAAACCAACCTTCCTGCCTGCAGGTGTCATCATAACCTCATGAACCTGAATGCAAAATACGCACATGCATACATACATACATAATATGTACATATTTACGTATGTAGGAACTAGGACTAGGAGTAACAAACAATACTGTGTCTGTTTTTGGCTCTAGTAGACAAAATTGAGTAACGAAATTAAAATAATTTGTATGGGAATTGCAAAGAGCAAATACCTAAAAAGATAGAGAATAATATCATTTCACAAATCCATCCAAAGGCTTTCACATACCTACATAAGTTCCTAATTTGCTTCTAAATGCAACAAAATACGAGGCGGGTCAATAAGTCCGTGACTTTTGGAATAAAACACAGATTTTTTGATAAAAAAATAATTTTATTTTTCAACGTAGTCTCCCTTGAGCTCTATACACTTTGTCCAACGCTTCTCCAATTTTTTTATCCCTTCCAAAAAAAATGATTTGTCGAAGTCCTCAAAATAGGCCTTTGTTTGCGAGATGACTTCATCATTGGAGTCAAATCTTTTTCCACCAAGCCATTTCTTCAGGTTTGGGAACAAGAAGTAGTCGCTCGGACCCAAATCTGGAGAATAGGGTGGATGAGGGAGCAATTCATAGCCCAATTCATGGATTTTTGCCATGGCAACTGCACTGTGTGCACCCTTGCATTGTCTTGGTGGAAAAGAACTTTTTTCTTGGCCAAATGAGGTCGGTTTTTTTTCAAATCGTCATTGAATCGGTCCAATAAGTTGGCATAATATTCCCCATTGATTGTTCTTCCCTTTTGAAGGTAGTCAATGTGGATTATCCCGCGTGCATCCCAAAAAACAGTCGCCATAACTTTATTGGCTGCCAAACCCACCTTGGCCTTCTTTGGCGCCGATTCACCCTTAGAAACCCACTGTTTTGACTGTTGTTTGGTCTCTGGTATGTTGTGATGGATCCATGTTTCGTCCACGGTTACAAAACGGTGCAAAAACTCCTCCATATTGCGATTAAACAACGCCAAACCTTCCTGTGAAGTTGTTACACGATTGCGTTTGTGGTCGACTGTAAGCAAACGCGGCACCCATTCTTTCTTGCGGAAAGCTTTCTCATGCCCAAGTGATCATTCAAAATTGAAACCAATGAGCCATGCGAGATCCCTACGGCTTCCACAATCTCTCGCACTTTTAATCTTCGGTCGGCCAACACCATATCGTGAATTTTTTCGATTGTTTCGGGTGTAGAGACCTCAACTGGGCGTCCAGGACGTTCGGCATCTTCAGTGCTTGTACGGCCACAACGAAATTCAGTAAACCACTTTTTTACCATTGAAATCGATGGTGCAGAGTCCCCATAGTATTTATCAAGCTTAGCCTTGGTCTCGGTAATGGTTTTTTTTTCGCAAGAAATAATGCTTAATAAGCACACGAAATTCACTTTTTTCCATTTTCTCCTCAAATTAGTGAGTAGTCTGATAAAAATAGCTGTCAAACACAAACTAACTGACGCAGCAAGTTTAAATTTTGACAGGAGTCAACTGACAGATGCCTGTTGACAGGAGCAGTGTTGCTGTTTCAGTAAAGAGGTCAGAAATTCAAAAAAGTCACGGACTTATTGACCCGCCCGTATGTAATTAAGTCTTCTTTGTATAAACAAAATTGCCTTAGATTCCCAGATAGACACACAAAATACAATTTTTTCTTGCCAAGATTCCTCTATGAAAAATGTATATATGTAGGTATCTTGTGTTCTTGTGTTCATAACAAATCTATTGAAAAAAACTGGTCTGGCGGTATTAAAAAAAAACCGAAGAATACAGAAGATACAGAACAGACAGAGTTGAATACGCAAGAGCAACAGACGAAATCGGTTTTATTCGTGAATTCAGAGAGCACACATTTTAAGGAGAAAAAGCACTTCACACATATCTTAAAATAATAAATTGAAAACAGCTTTTTTAAAAGCTCTTTCAAATGAAGATTTTCATTTTCATATGTTATACTCTGTCCAACAAAAATTGTCAGTACAGGCCTTATGAGAGAGCTTTTTCTAAAGCAGTGGCGCCTGATGCACCCTCACTACAATGCGTTAGGAAAAATGCCACTAAAAAAAGAGCAAGCCACTGACTTTTCTCAAGGAATTGTTGTTGTAATTCTTTGCAAAAAGAATTACAACCCCAACACGACCGTCGTATCCCACTGCTGATGAGATACTGTCAAGATCAAGACAAGAGTGTCAAGTGTCACTCAATACGATCGTGCGCTCTTTATCTACATCAAAACAGAGTTACTATTATCATTCTCAATTGCAAGCATAGAGCTTTTTCAGTGGTTTTTATTAAGGAGCTTTTGGGATTTGAAGCTTTTGAGAACACATTTAAAGAAGATGAGTATGTTGAGTGTTGTCGTATCGCTTTTCAACTTAAAAAAAAACGCTCCTATTATCTTACCGCTTGGCGTTGTATGAAAAGGTAAATTGAATATTGTTTTCAGTCGTTTTGAATTGGCAGACGGTTGCCCTACGCGTTTTTTACTTTCATTTGTGGCAATTTATAATTTAAACTACGGAATCCCTGTGAGAGCTTTAAAAGGCGACATACTTATGCATGGCAATGCAACCAGAATGAGAGACAAACGTCCTATCTTCCCTGTACTGACAATTTTTGTTGGACAAAGTATAGTTTTTTCTATGGGCCTGCGACATCTGTATATAATTATCTGTGCTAAAAGTTTATTAAAATGAATAGCATTGTACTGCGTTTGTTACTGGAGGAAGAAGATGAAATTACTCAAGAACGAGCTGTAAGGCGTAGTTTAAGAGACCATTCTAATCCCTTGGAATGCTCTCCATCATTGTAAGAATGCAATAATATTTTGTTTATTTGTTTTTGTTGAATACATATTTCTTTCAGATTTAAGCAATATTATAGGTTAACAAACCTGCATTTAAGTTCCTTTTAAATGTGCTTACGAATAGCCTGTCTCCAACAAAACAGAAATTCGCTATTCCACCAATTGTTAAACTGGCGGCTTGTTTGCGGTTCTTTGCAGAGGGTAGCTATCAAAAGGGAGTAGGTATGGATTACCAAATTGGTTTGCTACAAAGCTCTTTCAGTAACGTACTGTCGGAAATATTGAATATTTTCGAAGAGCAGCTTTGCCCTGAATGGATTACTTGGCCAACGCCGGATGAGCAACAAAAAATATCCCAATGTTTTTATTTAAAACACAATCTACCTGGTGTTGTGGGGTGCATCGATGGAACACACGTGAATATCATTTCACCTGGAATTAACAAACATTTATACTACAATAGCAAAGGAAGATGTAGTTTGAATGTTTTGCTTGTTAGTATAATTGATCTGTTAGTATTCTAGAGGTACATATGTAAAATTTCATTTTGCAGGTATGTGATGATATACTTAGAATTCGCTACGTTGATGCCACGCACCCAGGAGCTTGTCACGATTCTTTCATTTGGAACGTGAGTGAGTTGAGAAGCAAAATGGAATGTGATTATTTACAGAACAACAACAATGTATGGATGTTGGGTAACTAGTTATACATATGAAACTTGCTTTAAACTTAAACCTACAATTTTATCCTTTTGTAGGAGACGCTGGATATCCCTTGGAGCCGTTGAGTTGGTACTAAAATTAACATAAACGAAAACAAATTATAATAAAAATTAATTGTTCTTTCTTTCTTCTCGCATTATTTCGAGTTTTATCTCTTCAAGTTCAATGATTTTGCGACTTTTTTCCAGCATGTTTTCGATTTCCGTCTTTCTATACTTCTCCATCTCCATGTTGTGCCGCTTCTCTTCTTTAAGTTCTTTCTTTTTTCGTTCATTAAGGCTATCCAAAAATTGATATATCTTTTTAAAACAATTATGTGTGTCTTCATGTTGTTTCTTCATCATGGATATTGCATCATCTACTTTTGAGCAGAGCGTTTCTTGTAAATGTAGTTCCTTCATGATGAGATCTTGCGAGCTCATAACACCAATCCTCCTTCTTTTGGCATTTTTGTTGGACGAAGCAGAAGTCGTTGGTTGTTCATCCTGGTCGCTTTGAAGAAGAACTTCACCACTTTCGTTTTCGTCCACCAAAAGTTCTATATTAGGTTCTTCTTCTACATTTTTTGAACTTCTTTTTTCGGGACGATTTAGACCGAATGTTTGAGAAAAAGAGACTCCATCTACAGCTTCTTTCATCCCAACGAGCTCGAAAATAGCCTCTTCCTGAGGGGAGAATTTTTGGATCCTACAAGGTCCGCCTCCTGTTCCTCTTTGCTCCATTTTGTTTTGAGCAGCTTTTTTGCGAATATAACGCTTTTGGTCTGTCCAAGAAATTAATCTTTTTATAAACAAGCGTCAACATATGGAAATTGTGTTTTTACCTTCTTTCATTCAAATTCATTTTTGATTGGAGGTCCAGCGCTGTTTAATTCAAAAGTTGTCTGCTTCCAAAACTCTGATATTTTGTCCTTATTTTCTTTAATAAACCCCCGGGCTATGTCAGGACTTTCTTGCATTTTAATAAGCAGCAAATCGTTTTGCTTGAAATTAATTAATTTGCTCCTATATACAAATTATTTCTTATTTTGAATATCAATTTAACAAAAAATATTTACATTATTGATTTTAAAACACGGTTTCCTCTTGTTCGCCTGTAAAAATTATGTGAAAATTTGAGCTGTCAATGACAGATGATTTCACCCGAAAAGAGTGCTACCAATAAGGGGAATTTTTCGAACATACAAAATTTTTCGCCCGAAACTCATAATAAGGGAAGGGGAAAAAGGGATTTTTTTCGGGTGGAATGTTGTTCGGGCGAAACTCATAATAGGGCTGATATCTTTCACCGTCGGTTCCGCTCCAAAGGTTTGTGATTTCCTTGTAAGACAAAAATTACTGGTGCCCTTTTCAATTTTCAACTACGCCTCTGCGCTAATTGAAAATTTATCATTTCTTTTGATTATCGTCAATAAATCATCATCATCAAAATAATTCGTGAACCCACCCCCTTACTGAGCCTAGTCGTCGTGGTAGCATACATTATTGCTACCAGTTACAATTTGTTTTTAATTTGCTGAACTCGTCTGGCTGCAGTTTGACAGTTCGTCATCGGTTTCTTTTAGTCTCCTTTAATTACATACAAAGTTGTTGTTCGGTCGCATCGTCGTGTTTCTGCTCGTCATTTTGTTTGATTATTTTATTTCAATAATCAAAGTTTAATTTCGCGAATTAAAATTGTAACAAGAAGCGCCCAACATGGGGCCTTTTCAATAAATAAAATATAAATATTCGAAAAAAAATATTTCTATTACCGCGGTGAAAGTGTTGTTTGCATATTGCAATTGCATATGCCCATTTTTCAATATACCTACATACATACGATTGTGTTTATGTGAATTCGATTTAGGGAAGTGATTTCTATTTGATTTTGTTTGAGTCAAGTTACTTGTGGTTTTATTTTTCTTTTTCGGAGTAAATTGTGTTAAAGCTTGTGGAAAATTATAACTTTGTTGGAATAAAGGCAACAGGTGTTTGCAAGAACATAATGTGATTTGAAATTAGAGAAACAGTGTGGAAAATTTGATTGGTATACCAATTGAAGCGCTGAAAGGATGAAGGTATTAAGTGAAATTTTATGAAATTTGGCTTTTTTCTTACAGATGAAAGTTTTATATGGAAACTTAAATTTCTGACTCATCTGTACTCTTCTATCGCCTATAGATTCATATTTAGCCAAAGATGAAGGCGTTATATGCAACCACTTTGTTAAAAAAAGTTATAGAAAATAAACTTTAAATGCTTGTAACTCAAATGTTTAAAAATGTCGCTTAACACATTCATCCTTTCAACGCTTCAATTATATTATTAATGTGAGTAAGATTTTTCCTTTTAATTCAATCGATTAATTTAAACTGAAAATTTATAAATTCATTTACCTACATTACGGTTTACATTTATTACGGGTCTTATTTACTGAGGTTGTTTTATTTACATAGTGGTTTTTAGTTCAAGTATATTTATCTCGCTCTGACACGTATATTATATAGGGTTTTCCAATAAGAGGTGTTATTTTGATATTCAAAGAAAAATGGCATTTTTGGAGATAAATGATCGGATGTTTATTTCATTATAAAGAGGAAGGTATGCCGTTAAATGAAATGCCGTTAATGAAATTTTCCATAACCAAATCGCAAAGTGGCTGATGAGGCCCATTTCCACCTCGGAGGCTACGTCAACAAGCAAAACTGTCGCATCTGGGGCTCGGAAAACCCAAGAGTTATTGTTGAAAAGCCTCTCCATCCTCAACGCGTGACTGTTTGGTGCCCAGCGTCGATTCAAGACCTCAAAGATGAAATTCGTGAGGCTATCGAGGACATAGGGCAGCCACTTTGCGATTTGGTTATGGAAAATTTCATGAAAAGGATATGGTCCTGTAAGCGTGGTCTTGGCGGCCATTTGGCTGATGTTGTATTCCATTATTAACGGCATACCTTCCTCTTTATAATAAAATAAACATCCGATCATTTATCTCCAAAAATGCCATTTTTCTTTGAATATCAAAATAACACCTCTTATTGGAAAACCCTTTCCGATAATTATTTCTGCTGTGAAGTTTGATAGTTTTTTAATTTTTTTCTCGTGTTTTGGTGAATATTCTTTTTCTCTTTTTTCACATTGGTCTGAGTTTTTTTTATTATTTCGTATACAAAAAAAATTGTTTACATTTGGCATTTGTCTTTGAAGTGGATTTTAATTGAAGATAGTGCATTTTTATTCTAGTGTGACCATATTAGATTTTATTATTGTGAAATTCTACTTTGATTTTTTTTTTAATTCTGTGTTGAAAAGTTGGTATTATTTATTTTAAGTAATATACAATTTGAGCTCATTGAGTTGAAAGTATATCTTGTCAAAGTTACCAGCGAAAGAGTCAAATATTTCTTAAGGAGTCTTTTTGTATTTTTTTTTGTATCATTTTTGGTGGTCATTTTCACTTGAGTGTTGATTTCGGATTTTAATCTTTTAGCGGTGTTTCAAAAAAAAAATTCAAAAAATATTTTTGATTGTTTTTCAAATTTTGAGTTGGTTAAAAAAAAATTATTTTAGTTTTCGAGATTTTTGGTGGCATTTTGTCCTGGATTTACATAGAGCAATCAACTGGTTGTTAGTTTTGTGCTTTTAATTTTTGTTTTTTTTTTTTTGTTATTGGTACATTTTCATTTTGCTGATTTTGATTTGGTAACTTGTTTCGGTTATGGTTGTTAATTATTTTTCTTAAAATGGACGTGAATAGGCTAAATAAAGAGGAACTTCTTTATGAGTTACAGGCCCGGGGCCTTAAGGAAGGGACGGTAGACAACATGAGGATGACGTTGAGAGCATCGCATACTCTAGAGCGGTCGGGTTCTATATCAAGCGACAGGCCTTATTACCCATTCTTATTTGAGGAAGACTTTAGGGCGGTTAAAGCAAAAATTTTAGAGATTAGGGATCTTTTGAAAACCCCGCCGAAAAATCAAAAGTCAGGAGAGTATTTGAAGGTTTTAACAAAAATCGAATGGGCGTTAGGTAGGATTAATAAACCGAAAGCAGAGTCGACGGATGAAGTTAATGAAGTTGCAGATATAAGGGGGGAATTATTGATGTTGATGGCAGCGTTAAGTGAAGGTGGTGAGGAAGCACCATAGGAGAAAGATAAAGTTACGGATAAAACAATACGTCGACAGCAGGCATGGATGCGTTACCAACTGCACATGTCGACCAACGAGCGAGCTCAGGATTCCAACTACATGTCGAACCTTGTGACCGGTTTCTTGAGCGAATTGAAAAGTGGGATATAAAGTTCTCTGGTGCGCGGTGTGATTCATCAGTGAACTCATTTTTAGAAAGAGTCGAAGAGCTTAGGGAGTCGCGAGGTGTTCCCGCGTCAAGGCTTTTCAGGTCAGCAGTGGATTTATTTACTGGGAAAGCGTTTCTCTGACTTAGGGTGGTTAGGGACACCATCACAACATGGCAAGAGTAGATTAGGGAGCTAAAATTAGAGTTTCTGCCCTCCAATTATGATGATCTCTTATTGGATGAGATCAGCCGGCGTACCCAGGGTAGAGATGAGACAATGGGTATGTATACATTGCTCTCATGCAGACCCTTTTTAAAAGATTCTCTGAGCCGTTGAGTGAGAATAGGAAATTAACTATTCTCATGAAAAACATAGCTCCCTTCTATAACACAATTGGGCTTGGCTAATATCAAGTCAGTCAATGAACTGGTAGCGTTGGGTATAAGGTTAGAGACAATAAGGTCAAATAATGAGTCTTTCGTTCTTCCTCCTTCAGGTCACAGCAGGCAGGCTTTGGAGCCTGATGTTGCCTATGATGCTTCGGTTCAAGAAGCAACAGTTGCAGTTGATCGTAACCCACCACCCCCCAATAGGACCATTCGTTGTTTCAACTGCAATAGGGAAGGACATTTATCAAACAACTGTTCCGCTCGTAGGAGATGTTTTGGTTGTGGTGCTGTAGGGACAACCCGTCGCGATTGTAGACGCTGTTCGGGAAACGGGCAACGGACTCTTGGGCCAGCAGGTCAAGAGCGCCGTCGAAATTAGTTAGGTCGCCTGCTGACGACCAGCTGGTGGATAGGGTTAGGTTAGGTTTCACTTTAGATACAAGTAGGAATGATAGTAGGCCATATTTAGGAATCAACATTTATGGGTTTAGGTTTTTAGGGCTTTTGGATTCTGGGGCATCGCGAACGATTATTTGTAGGGACGTTTGGAGAGTTTTGAAAGATTTAGAGCTACAGTTAGAAAAAGCAAATATTAGGCAGGCACTTTTAGCAGATGGTGCAGGTGTAGGAGTTTTGGGGGTTGTAAATCTACCTATTGTTGTCGAGAACAAATCTGTTTTGATTGACTGTTTGGTTATACCCACTCTATCCATGCGATGATACTTGGTGCACTGTCGGGAATCGTTCCGGATCTTCGATCACGCATGTGGAGTTTTTCGAGCCAGGAGATGGTGGCTTCGATAGAAACTACATCTATCACAGAAGAGTCTGAGTTAGATGGTGATCAAAAGGGCAAACTGAATTCTTTAATCGAAGATTTGTTTAGAGACATGCCAGAAGGGCTTGGGGTGACAACAATGGTAGAACACATAATTAGGACGTCGACAGAACCCATCAAGCAGAGGTACTATCCGGTATCACCAGCAATGCAGGTGCATATCGACAAGGCTCTTAACGAGATGTTAGAAGAGGGGGTGATTGAAAAGTCTAATAGTCCTTGGGCTTCTCCAATAGTTTTAATCAAAAAGAAAGATGGTACATTTAGGTTCTGCTTTGACTATAGGAAACTTAATCAAGTTACAGAAAGAGATGCTTATCCACTTCCGATTATTTCGCCTATTTTAGATAAACTTAGGAACGCGAAATTTTCAACATCGCTGGACATTAAGTCGGTGTATTATCATATTCCAGTACCTGAGGAATCTCGCAAATTTGCTGCCTTTACGGTACCGGGTAGGGAATTATTTCGTTTTAAAAGAATGCCTTTCGGGTTACACAATGCCCCTGCTACGTGGAAGAGGTTTATAGATAGTGTTTTAGGACCTGAGTTGGAGCCATACGTTTTTCTTTATCTGGACGATATTATTATCGTTACAGATACCTTCGATAAACATATCGAAATTCTTAACGAAGTTTTTAGGAGATTACGTCAGGCAGGTTTAAAAGTAGGTAGGAAGAAATGCGACTTTTGCAGACCCTCTCTAAAATTTTTAGGTTACGTGGTTGATCGGAACGGGTTGCATGTGGACGTAGAAACTGTTTCATGGTACAGGCGCTTCGTACCGAATTAGTTAGGCCCTTAACAGATTTGCTTGAGAAAAGGAAAAAGTTCGTGTGGACTCAGGAATGTGAAGATTGTTTTAGAAAAGCTAAAGAATGCTTAATTACGGCTCCAGTTTTGACATGCCCCGTGGTCCAAACAGACGCGTCTGATTACGGTATCGGGGCCGTACTCACACAGATTTTTGAGGAAGGGGAAAAAGTAATTTGTTACTTGAGTAGGTCTCTTAATAGGAACGAAAGAAACTACTTCACTACTACTGAAAAAGAATATTTGGCAGTTTGGCGGGCAGTTGAGAAATTACGTCCGTACATCGAAGGAGTTCGTTTCACGGTCGTAACTGATCATTGATTTGGTTGAGTAATCTCAAGGACTCACAGGGTAGACTCGCGCGCTGGGCAGTTAGGCTTCAGCAGTTTGATTTTCAGATCATTCACTGGAAGGGTAAAGAACATGTCGTTCCGAACATGTTGTCTCGGGGAGTTCCAGTAGTGGCTGGGATTTCAGATGAGGATTCTGACCCGTGGGTGGCAAAAATGATTTCGAAAATTGAGTCAAAACCGTTAGGTTTTCCGGCCTGGAGAGTGGATAGTGGCCGATTGTTTAAGTTTAAAAAATCTAATCATGTAGTGGTACATGAAGAAAACGATGAGTGGAAGTTAGTAGTGGGTAGTAAAAGAGTGTCACGTTAGTCCATTAGCTGAACATATGGGTGTAAGGAAAACATTTGCGAGAATACTATCAAAATATTATTGGCCTAAAATTAGGAGAGATAAAACGAAATATGTTAGGAAATGTAGGGTATGTCAACAAGTGAAACCAATCAACGATAAACCTGCCGGTTTAATGACTAAGAGAATAGGAGTTTCTTCTCCGTGGGAGATGATAAGTGTGGACTTAGTAGGGCCATTACCCAAGTAAAGTAGAGGATATATGTACATCCTTACTGTAGTAGATTATCTTACTAAATTTCCCTCGTTTTTTGCCACTGCAAAAGCGGTGTGTAAGGAGTTAGAGGATAATGTCTTTCTGTTGTTTGGAGTGCCAAAAATTGTCATTTACGACAATGGTTCTCAATTTAGAAGTAGGGAATTAAAAGAACTTTGTGAGGGATGAAAGATGTCCGTTGTCACGGTAAGGCACAAGAAGGTATGTTGTTAATGGGTACGCTGAATCGCCTAAAATGTATCCATCGTCTAGAACATCCTTCGAATTAGCTCTTAATTTTTTTCCGATTGGACTACTTTCCCAAACATTAGCATCGTGACAGCTTCCAGGAAAACCGAAAAAAACATCGATGAATTTTTGGTTACTATCACAAATTGCCTTTGAATAATTAGGTATTTTAAGATTAGATATAAGTAATTTTAAATGCATAAACAAAAACTTTTACCTGGAGATTGCTCGAACAAACTCCTTTTCTATTAAAGTAGCTCACTTTGTCGTATGAAGGAGAGAGAATGGGTATGTGGCTCCCGTCCACACAACCGACGACATAAGGAATTGGATTCCTTCGCAAGCTCTGAAAACCTTCCATGGTTTTCTTGCGTGCTAGTGTATTTGAAGGCCATTTTATAAACTTGTTTCTCAATTCAAACAAAAGCTTGATTACTTGCAAAAAATGGTTAAATGCTGTTCCCTTTCCAACATTAAAGAGATTTGATAATTCTCTGAAACAGGAACCATTAGCTAGTTTCCACAAAGTTAGAGACAACGCCAACTTTAACTCTACTTTCGGTCGACCAATTTGTTTTCTTTTCCACAACATTTTCAACTCATCTTCAACAAACTATGGAAATTAACTTTTTAATTTTGTATATTTTATAATCACCCCTATTACAGAATTCGGCGAATGAGCTAAAGTGAAAATTTCAATTCATTTCCAAACTTTTGCTATTACTGAATCCGACGAATTAAAGTTGAACGAATGTCGGTAACAATCCCTGCACCACTGACATTTCGTTCAACTTAAATGGTATTACAGAATACGCAATCCATGCGCACTCCATACAATTTCTATCATTTTACATTCGCACCAATTTCGAGACGAATCTGAAGTGAATTTTTGATTAAACGAAAATAAACAATGGAGAGTACAAAAACTTAAGTCGAAAGCTTATCATACTGAATACTAAAGTGTTTGTTTAACAAATTTTAATAAAAAACGCACAAATAGCAACGCAACCAGAGAGCAAGAAATCTAAAAAAAAAAAAAAAAAGAGCATACGGTTGGTTTTGAACCGTCCCCCATCTTCGTACTAACCACTCTCAACGATGCTTGATTTCGTTGATCGAAAACGATACTATTATCACAGCCTAGGCCAGTTGAATAAATGTTTGTTGCTGACAGTGTCGATACGAAAGTTCATAAATGATAAGGTAATTTTAGAAATCGACAATGTAGTTCATCCGACGAATTTCATAATTGAGTTTTACAGCGGATGCGAATCAAGTCAACTCACCGGGAGTAAAATTCTGCGAATTCTGTAATCGACATGAATAATTAGAAAGAAGCTAAAATTGAATGTGGACCTCGACATCCTAAAATGACTTTGGAATACATCACCCGGATACTCGGAAATCACCTTCATAAAATATTCATTTTTGGGCAATACGCGATATTTTTTTAAGCTTAAGAATTGTCTTTTTATAATTTTATTTTTATTTTTTCTTTGCATGATATTTGTTCCGATTATAATTTTTTTTTCCTTTTCGCTTAGCAAATCAAAAATTAATTGCAACAAAATTTGTTTGGTCGCCATTTTTCTAACGTTTATGAACTCGTCTGCATACAAAATAGACTTAGTCAGGCCTTTTTGTTCACTGCAAAAATTCTGCATTGCGAGTGCGTTCACAAATGCATAAGAAAAGAACTGCGATTGTACTAGCGCAGATTTTCTGCGTTTATGAATACACCCTTTATCTTATGCCGACTTAAGGATGACTTTTGTTTCTGTTTGCACGCGCGAAAATATCTTAAGTCAACTTAATACGATTTACGATTTCACAATAATAAGAAAGTCTTAAGACAATATAATCTTAAGTCTATTTTAGGTTTTACAATTATTAAGCAGAACACATAATCTTATGTGGACTTAAGATATTTTACCTCGTGTAGAGATGTGTCTTTTGAACATAAGATGAAATTGTTTTTGTCTATAAAAAGCAAAGGAGTGAGATATAGGGATGCCGATAAGATAGAACTGTAGTCCTTTTAAATGGCACTAACGTTCAATAAAAAAGTCGACTTAAGATACTTTACCTTTTCAGTCGAAAGTTATTCACAGCGGAGCATTGTTTATAGGTGCTTCATATTTCTGTTTTAATTTGAATATAATTTTGCAGGGAATGTGATTTAAAATGTTCAGCACAGGTTGTTGTTCAGCAAAGAAAGTACGAATTCTGATCACTCTTTATGCATCTAAAATTGTATCGAAGTATTTTTCTTTTTTTGAAAATAGACCAATAGAGGTTAAGTGATGTTTCAGCAATTTGGGGGCCCCTGGTGATTGCGGGGCCCTGGGCCCAGGCCCAGTGGGCCCAGTGGTAAAGAGGGGTCTGAGTGTAACACACTAAAGTTTATTGTAAGTACCTACAAATTTTAGTTGTTTTTACAGAAGGAAATAATAAAGCATATGCGGTGGTAAGGGGGTTGTGTTAAAAATAAAATGCACGACTGTTCAGTGCCGGATTAGCCACGAAGCAAGAGTAGCAAATGCTACGGGCCCCGCGCATTTGGGGGCCCCGCGCACCAACCTTTTCTGACCATAAAAAAGTATTATTTACATATACGACTAAGATTTAGTCACAATTACTAAGACGAAAATATTTGCATCATAATGATCAACTAAAATTTTATTTTTCTATCTACTGGTCTTACCAAAAATCATGTTTCGCACCGCACCAAACGCAAATTGGACAACGGTATGAAATTCAGGTATTTATTGTCACCATTGATAACGTACTCACTGCTTTAGATAAACGTATATGAACAGTTATCATAAAATTGCTGGCATTTTCGGAATATTCCGAGAGCTAAAATCTCTTCCTGATTCAAAATAGCCTTTTTGGCCTTTAGTCCACAAAAAGTGGAGTTTCGTCCGGGTGATCGCACATGGACTCATCAGTTGGCTGTGAGGACCTTGTCAATACGCAATTTTTATTGAATTTAGTTCATCTTACATCGATTTTTTGACAAAAATCCAATGTGAACTATATCCAACCAAGATTAAAATTATAACCATTAACGTTGGAATATTTTGCCCGTGGCCGAGCATTGATTCTATATGAAGGTTTTTATAATACAAATTCTATATACTACTGAAATAAATCAGCCTAGTAGAAGACTTAGCACTATTAATGGATTTGTTGAATTTGTTGAAAATAGCAAAATATTTCAACGTTAATGATTACAATTTTAATCTTGGTTGGATATAGTTCACATTGGATTTTTGTCAAAAAACCGATGTAAGATGAACTGAATTCAATAAAAATTGCGTATTGACAAGGTCCTCATAGCCAACTGATGAGTCCATGTGCGATCACCCGGACGAAACGCCAATTTTTGTGGACTAAAAGCCATAAAAGTTATTTTGAATCAATAATTCAACAAGTCCATTAATAGTGCTAAGTCTTCTACTTGGCAGATTTATTTCAGTAGTATATAGAATTTGTATTATAAAAACCTTCATATAAAATCTCTTCCACCAGAAGAAATTAAAAATCTGCAACCATAGTAAGTGCTTTCGCAGATGATTTGGAGGACAGTCTGGGCAACGAATCAGTGCAATTCGCTTCAATGCTCAATTCTGATGTGGCTGGTATTATTGACAGCAGGAATCATGAGGCTCTGGAAATGCAGGTTTACAAGCTGTTGATAAATAATTCTTTACAATCTTGTTTCCCGAACGCTTTGCGCATTTATTTGTCGCTCATGATCACCAACTGCAGTGGTGAACGATCTTTCTCAACATTAAAACGTGTTAAAAATGAATTGAGGAACACGATGAGCCAACAACGTCTTAATCTCCTCACTTTAATGAATATTGAACATGATTTACTCCGAGAAGTCGATATCAACAGCATTTTTTATAAATTTTTCCAAATTAAATCAAGAAAAGTTTGTTTGTAACAGTTTTGTTTTATTTAATACCATAAACTTGATAAGTGCCTAACCTAAAACAGTCTAGGGGCCCCTTGATAGAATTTGCTACAGGCCCCGCGCTGGCTTAATCCGGCACTGCGACTGTTATTAGAGAAAACTGTTCATAAGGATAAAATTAATTTTTTAAATTCTTTGAGTAGTAAGAGACAAAAACAGAATGCTATGTAAACATGAATCTATGCAAGAACAAAAATTATAAGTCCTTGTAGTGGTTTCTTAAAAAAAAGCTTTTATATACAAAATTTTTAAAAGATTTTTAAGAAAAAAATATGGTGTGCCAACTTTAAGTTTTTATTACTGTACGAATAAAATTAAATTTCCAAAAAAAATATTGAGTCGTTTTAGAGATATCGAATTTTCCAAAAAAAAATGATTTTTTTTTTCAAAAATTCAAAAAATATTTTTTTTAAAGTTTTGAAATGCAAAAGTTTTAAAACTTTTTAGAAGCATTTCTGCAAAAAATTTCATTAAAATCCGTTATGTCGGTAATGAGTAATTCAAAATTTAAAAAATGGTTCTATGGTAGGTATGGTGGGTACCTTTATTTTTAGGTAAAACAAACCTTTTTTTCATACATCTTGTAGATTATGTTGAGAAACTTTTATTTATTAAGTTAAAAAAAAATCTAGCATAAGGTTTTCGAAGTATTAAGTATAGAAAAAAAAATTGGAATTTTTTTTTAAAAATCCAAAAAAATTCTATTCACGTTTTTGAGGAGCTTTAGCAAAAAAAATGAACCAAATCGGTACTACTGTTTTCGAGAAAATCAAAAACAAAAAAAATGGTTCTTTGGGGGGTACCCTCAATAACCACTTTTCGGAAAATTTTGTTCAACCTTTAACTAAACGAAATTTTTTGTATCTTTTTGTTTTAAATCTGTCGAACAGCTTTTGAAAAAAAAAATATTTACAAAATTTCGAAAAAATTAGTATGGCAGGTACCGTTATTTTTGGTCTTAAAAAAAACCGAAAAAAACGTGTGGGGGAAAAAAATTAAAAGTGATATCTACCAACTTTAAAAAAAATCGGCCGAGTCGTTTAGGCTGTAGTCGAACCGACAGACAGACAGACAGACCGACAGACAGAATTGAGGGACCCACTTTTTTAGTCTTCACTATCATCGTAATGTCAACTTTGATGAAAATCTTGAGTTCGATTTTTTTTACGAATGCATAACTTGCCTTATAGTACCTATAAGTCGCAAGTAAAAAGAGATTAAATTTTTTCATTGAATTTGTTTGAATTGGTTTCCTTGAGAATGATGCTTCAATACTTTCTTTTGAACTTTGTTTACATTTCCATATTTTCAAAAAAAGCTCGTCGCATATTATTTCCTCAGGAGCCTTAAACAGTGAAGTATTTTTCGTTAATTTAGGTTAAGTTTCAGGTGTGTTTAAATTTGAAGAGAAAGTATCTAATTAGCTTCGAGGAAATAATTTTTGACATCATAACATTAAACTCATAAGCTGAAGGATTTTTCTTGTTACCACCTTTACTCTGAATAATAGAAAATAATTTTTTTAAAGATATCTTGATGCATTCTTTTTGTCAGTAAATAATCAGTATTCTCATACGAGCCACTACTTATATCTTCACTAAGTAATAAAACGCCGTTAATTGTCTGTTCCATTCCTTTTAAACACAAGTTTCTAATTAGATACAAATAGTCTTAGTTCATTATAAGCTGGACTCCCTGGCTCAACTCCACGGTTCAAAATATTTTTGCCATAATATGAACCACTGTCCATGCAGTCAAAACCATTATTTAGTTTTAATGTGAATTCTTTCGTTGCTAGATTGCTAGATCACGTTTGGATCGCGGTTGTCCTGCTGAAGATTTGTGTTGCAAAGCGAACGCTCATTTTTTACTTGCGACTTATAGGTATTACTTATAAGGCAAGTTATGCATTCGTAAAAAAATCGAACTCGAGATTTTGACCAAAATTGACATTACGATGATAGCGAAGACTAAAAAAGTAGGTCTTGCGATTCTGTCTGTCTGTCTGTCTGTTCGACTACAGCCTAAACGACGGATTGATTTTTCCCCCCTACAAGATTTTCTTTTTTTTTTAACACCCAAAATAACGGTACCTGCCATACGAATTTTTTTCGAAATCTTATAAATAAACTGTTCGACAGATTTAAAAAATAAAAATACAAACAAATTTCATTTAGTTAAGGCTAGATATTAGTTGAAAACAAAATTTGGAAAAATGGATATTGAGGGTACCATTTTTTTTTGTTTTTGATCTTCTCAAAAACTGTTCCACCGATTTTGATAATTTTTTGCTTAGGCTCCCAGGCAATTTGAATAGATTTGCGTATTCAAATTTTCAAATTTTTTTTTTTTATTTTCAAGAAAAGTTAAATTTTTTTTTCAAAACTCGATATGTCGAAAACCCCATGCTAAATTTTTTTAAACTTGATAAATAAAAATGAGAATAATAAATACAAATGATAAATTTTTTTTTTCTTTCAATTAGAATTTTGATAAAATTTTTTTTCTTTCAATTAATTGTTATGATCTTTAATTTTATAAAAAAAAAAATGTTATTTAATGATTACTGACTAAAATTTAATGGGTTCACTGGTCAAGTTTTTAAAACCTTTCGAATTGGGCATAAAAAAAAACTTGCCAAGTAAGCCCATCAAATTTCAGTCAGTAATAATTAAATAATAAAATTTATCTATTACATTGTAGCTGTTTCAATATTATTCTACTTTAAATATTCGGTATTAAACCTTCATGAAGTAAGAACTTGGCGTACTTTTAGATCTCAGTACTTTTCACGGCTGACTTGTTAGACAAAGGTTTTTGTATAGAAGAACTTGGCTCTTTTTTGAACATTTATGTTTTTGGTCTGATCTCACTCCTTTTTGCAAAGATTTTAATATTTTGCCATGTCAAAATCTTGAAAGATACGGAAAGATAGAAGGGTGGACTCTACCTACTAAAATCAACTTAGTTTATAGCTTCGTATTTCTTTTGGTATATTTTCTTTTTGTTATTGGTTGTTTTGATTTGTGCTTCAATTGTTTCTTCTTGTCCTGGAAAGATACCTTACCCTAACATACCTACCTTAATTATAAATACTAGTACCTACATCCGCTCAAAGTCATAAAAAAGCAATAATTGTTGAGGACGCGATGATGTTTTTGTTGCAATTTTAAATTCTTTTTTAAATGAAAGTAGCACACCAATTAATAGCCTAATTAGTGGTTTGATAATAGTTCACATTACTTTTAAGAGTTTTTTTATGTAAACTCATAATTTTTTCAGGTATGCAAATGTTTTCTTTTTTCATTCATGTAGTTCTAAGAAAAGTCATGAATTTTCAAGCTGCATGTATAGTTTCAAAATGGCAAAATGATAATAAAAAGACACTTCGAATGAAAAATCTTAGATTTTCTATTTTTCACTTCGAATGTACATACATTAAGTTATACCTCTCTACCAAATTTCATCAATCTATAGCAATCGTAAGTCCTTGATCGCTATAGTAAAGACCAAGTTCTTGACAGATTGATAAATTAGTTTGTATAATATCGTTCAAGTTAACCCCTTTCACACCGTTTGCTAAAACGAAATAGTTTAAAACGCCTATCAAATAAACACTGACCATGAAAAAATATACAGTCTTGGCCAAATATATTAGGCACCCGCACCCCCAAAAAGATGCCATAATTTTAAAACCAAGTAAAATTTAAAAAAAAACAAGTATGCAGAAATGTTGTAAATTTTTTGTTATTAAAGAAAATTTAATATTTTGTATGCTTGCGGCATTCGTCAGAACTTAATTTGAGCCATTCTTGCTGAAGAACCTTTTTGAGCATTTTTTTGATGTTGTTGGGTATTGTCGGACTTTACGCTTTAAAATTTCCGATAGATGCTCAATTGGGTTCAGATCTGGGGACTGGGCAGGCCATGGAAGCAGGTCAATGGCATTTTCAGCAAATCACTTTACTGAGAGGGCGGACTTGTGACAGGGTGCATTGTCCTGCTGGAACAACACGCCCCGCATATTTGTATCACCAAAAATATGCTGGAAAGATGCCATCAGCGTGTTTTCCATCAAATTAATGTATTTTTTTGAGTCCATGCGACCCTCACAAATTACCATTTTGCCCACGCCGTCCGCAGCCATGCAACCCCAGATCATTACGCTTCCTCCTCCGTGTTTAACGGTTGGAACTACACATTCTGGGTTGTATTCCTCACTAACTCGCCGCCTCACAAAGGTTACACCAGGGTTTCCAAACACCTGCAAAAATAAAAGAAAATAACCTTTTTCAAAAGCTCAAAATAACTAAGTGGATGACAATTTAAAACAGTTTTTAAAGTTTCCGAGTTCGGGGCTTCATTATAATGCGTACTTCAAAGTTTGATTCATCTGACCACAAAACGTTACTCCAATCTTCTTCAGTAAGGTTTTGGTATTTTTTTGCCGATTCTAGCCGCAACTTTCTGCTTTTTTCTGAGAGCCATGACTTTTTCCTCGCCTTGCAACCTTTCAATTCAACTTCTCCGAGTCTCCTTCTAACGGTTCTAGCCGAAATCTGTTTCCCACAATGTTGTGTTATGTCAGCAACTAGCTCATTTGATGTTTTTTTACGGTTTTTTTGTATAGAGGTTCGTATTAAAAACCGATATTCTCTTACCGTGGTTACTTTTTTCCTGCAGGATTTTGTACGATTTAGATGGGATACAGTCTTCCGAAACCGATCTTAGGCATTTTGCACGGCACAACGCGAACAATTCATTCTCCAAGAGAATAGAGCGTTAATATAGGGTGCCTAATACTTTTGGCTAAGGCTGTATTTCGTTGGCATACAATCTTTTTCTATCTGTCCTTAGGTTTTCGAAACCATCAATCAAATCGTTTTTAATGTTCTAAGTGAGATTTGAACGAATTCTTATCTCATCAAAAATTAGAACCATATAGCGTTCACGGTGGCTTAACGAAGCAAACTTTGACTTCAGATAATTGTTGGCATTGTTTTCCAATCCTGGTTGTAAACCTTTTACCGGAGCCCATCCATAAAATGTAGATACCTTAGGAAGTCTGAACCCCAATCTATCCCTTCGAAAATTGTAGGCGCTTTAAGATCTATAAAAAATATTTCTTGGATTTGGAAAACCCCATTAGCATATCACAAAATGGTTTAGAATGTTCTGAAATATCAAGCGCTTGGATATGAGAAGATAGACTTACTTTAAATTTCTTACTTTTTTGAATAGCAGTATGGGCTCTCATTTTATTTCTACATAAGTTTTCTTTTCAATTTTTTTTTTATTTTTATACTGTAACTAAGTAATGTTTTTTTTAATACGGAATTTTTGTTCTCCTCTTTTGCGCATCTTTGGAATAATTTATCGCATTTAACACAAGAAATGCTACAACTGATCGAAGTTCTTCTTCGTTTTTATAGAGGAAATTGAATATTTTCTAGACATAAGTCTATATCCAAGTCGAAATTTAAATTAAGAGAAGGAACAGCATCCCTCTTAAGCTATTTTCTTCAAATGAATTCGGAACAAAAATGATACTCACAAATTATTTAAAATTTCATTTTTGTCCGTAGAAGCGTAGAAGGACATTCAAAAATTTTCAGTTGGGGGAATTCTCTTTCAGATTTTCTGCAAACGAAACAAGAAACTCTCGATTTCCTTTATCACCAGATCACCACCCATTGCAAAAATAAACGCTACAGAAACTCGCTCAACCATATAAATTACCTACAATCCAAATCGTTCGATCGAAAGTCGATGGCGAATGAGGAAGAACGAAATATAAAAATAATCATGTCGATTACAGAATTCGCAGAATTTTACTCCCGGTGAGTTGACTTGATTCGCATCCGCTGTAAAACTCAATTATGAAATTCGTCGGATGAACTACATTGTCGATTCCTAAAATTACCTTATCATTTATGAACTTTCGTATCGACACTGTCAGCTACAAACATTTATTCAACTGGCCTAGGCTGTGATAATAGTATCGCTTTCGATCAACCAAATCAAGCATCGTTGAGAGTGGTTAGTACGAAGATGGGGGACGGTTCAAAACCAACCGTGTGCTCTTTTTTTTTTTTTTTTTTAGATTTCTTGCTTTCTGGTTGCGCTGGTATTTGTGCGTTTTCTATTAAAATTTGTTAAACAAACACTTTAGCATTCAGTATGTTAAGCTTTTGACTTACATTTTTGTACTCTCCATTGTTTATTTTCGTTTAATCAAAAATTCACTTCAGATTCGTCTCGAAATTGGTGCGAATGTAAAATGATAGAAATTGTATGGAGTGCAAATGGATTGCGTATTCTGTAATACCATTTAAGTTGAACGAAATGTCAGTGGTGCAGGCATTGTTACCGACATTCGTTCAACTTTCATTCGTCGGATTCAGTAATAGCAAGAGTTTGGAAATGAATTGAAACTGTCACTTTAGTTCATTCGCCGAATTGTGTAATAGGGGTGAATAAAATCAAGAAAAGAAACCACCACCGCAAGCCGTCCACGGAGTAGATACATAGATATATATTCACCCCTATTACAGAATTCGGCGAATGAGCTAAAGTGACAGTTTCAATTCATTTCCAAACTTTTGCTATTACTGAATCCGACGAATGAAAGTTGAACGAATGTCGGTAACAATGCCTGCACCACTGACATTTCGTTCAACTTAAATTGTATTACAGAATACGCAATCCATTCGCTCTCCATACAATTTCTATCATTTTACATTCGCACCAATTTCGAGAAGAATCTGAAGTGAATTTTTGATTAAACGAAAATAAACAATGGAGAGTACAAAAATGTAAGTCAAAAGCTTATCATACTGAATGCTAAAGTGTTTGTTTAACAAATTTTAATAGAAAACGCACAAATAGCAACGCCACCAGAAAGCAAGAAATCTAAAAAAAAAAAAAAAAGAGCACACGGTTGGTTTTGAACCGTCCCCCATCTTCGTACTAACCACTCTCAACGATGCTTGATTTGGTTGATCGAAAGCGATACTATTATCACAGCCTTGGCCAGTTGAATAAATGTTTGTAGCTGACAGTGTCGATACGAAAGTTCATAAATGATAAGGTAATTTTGGGAATCGACAATGTAGTTCATCCGACGAATTTCATAATTGAGTTTTACAGCGGATGCGAATCAAGTTAACTCACCGGGAGTAAAATTCGGCGAATTCTGTAATAGACATGATTATACACACAACGAACGAACTTGGATTATACTAAAAAAAGGGTTGTATTGGCATACAAAATCTGAAAAAATGTGTATCTTTAAAATCAAACTCACTGGTGGACACCATTTGGAATTATTGGTATTGTTAACTGGGTTTGATTCTTCTCTGTTTGATAAGGTTGCATGGTGTGATTTGGAAAAATTAGTTAAATATTTCATTGAAAAAGTGATCATTTTTGTTTGTACTGAATGCAATATCTATGTAACTCTATTATCTGTGATGGAACGTTAACGGCTGATCCCTAAACATTCCCAAAATCTGCGCAAGAACCCAACGAATCAAGTAAATTCACGATGTATAAAATTATCACCAACTTCCTCTAAATAGTAGTAGCAACTTTCCTTGCACAGGTTTTCCAGTGTTTATTTATGAGTTTTATGTTAGGTGGCTGAATGCACCCATTGAATTGCCTTCCACTGGAAAGTCATATCGGAGGTCGGCGAATTCAATGATGATGACTGTGCATAAGGCTGGGTGCGAGTACGAGAAGGCTGATGGGTTCCAACTGCGTTGGCGCACTCTCGCCAATGTGCTGAGTGTCGCTGATAAATGACGCGATCGAAGCCCACGTCACTGATTGGCGGAAAGCACTGGGTTTTAAAAGAGAAGAAGTCTTCCAGGCAAGCCTGGAAGGATACTTCTTTATGGAGATTCAAGCTACCAAGAGCAAACAGAAAAAAAGGAAAAGAAAAGGAAATTTTATTTTGAAATAAAAAGGAGTTTTGTTTTCAAATAAGAAAAAGAAAAAAAAAGGAAAATTGAAGGATTAAGGTTGAAGAAATACAGGAGGATTTTGGCAGAGAAAAGTTGAAGTTAACTCGAAGGATATATCGAGGAATTTGGTGGTATAGCAATACAAAAGCTAAGTATAGTGGTTTTATAATTGTTATTTAAAATTTTATTGTCGGTCGATAATTTCATTTGAAAGTTCATTATAATATTAGTTTGGTTTTGTTCTCGAAAAATTCCGATATTACGGAACGCGCGACCCGTTTTTTTTAACATCGTTTGTGCTTTCGGGACCTAGTGTTAACGGTCCATCTTGATAATATAATTTTTTTTTGTATTCTAGTTGCTTAAAAGATCTTGGGTTTTAGCCCTACTTAATTGCAAGGTTTCCCAAGCAATTTAATAAAATTTTCAAATTCCCATTCGGAATCATAAATTTAAATCTTTTATTTAAAATATCTTCCGTCGGTTCCGCTCCAAAGGTTTGTGATTTCCTTGTATGACAAAAATTACTGGTGCCCTTTTCAATTTTCAACTACGCCTCTGCGCTAATTGAAAATTTATCATTTCTTTTGATTATCGCCAATAAATCATCATCATCAAAATAATTCGTGAACCCACCCCCTTACTGAGCCTAGTCGTCGTGGTAGCATACATTGTTGCTACCAGTTACAATTTTTTTTAATTTGCTGAACTCGTCTGTTTAGTTTAATTGCGCGAATTAAAATTGTAACAGACTCCTCTAGCAATATTCACCATATCCGATTTTATATTTTGAATCATAATACAGAAGAATCTATCCGAAAGGAAGCCAAATAATATTTTGAAAACTTCGATCGGGAAACCTATTTCTAGAATCTTAAACAGGCTTTCCACCCAGACGCTATCAAACGCCTTTTCAACATCTAGGCAGCAAGCTATTCTACATTTCTTTTTTCTTAAATTATTAGTGATATAATTATGAACTTTTACCAATGCATGAGTTGTAGACTGTTGCTTTTTAAAACCGAACTGGTATTCCAAAATAAATTAAAAAGAATTATCTGTAAGATTATCCATTTTATTACAAATGACCTGAAAAGGTCAAAAATCTCTTAATTATGAAAGCTTGGATATGGGTCGAAAACTGTATAATTCGAAACATTTAGGTTTTCTTTTTAAACCGGTAACAATCTGGCAATCTAGTGGCAAATACCCATTATTGACCCAATTATTAATAATAATAGTTAATACTTCGAAATTTTCTTAAGTAAAAAATTGGAACCAGTCGACTTTTTGCAGTTCAAGTTTTTAATAATTAATAAAATATCCTCAACACATGAGAACATTGATAAGGCTATATGGTTAAGAACAGGATTATTTCGGTCAAACAAGAATATTCTCTCTGGCAAGGTATATTTAGCCTCATTAACCCTTAGCGGCACTTGTTGGGTCTAATTTTCAAAAAATTGGAATTGCGGCTCCATCTGTTATTAGTTGAAGCATACCTCTTTCCCCTGAAACCCATAGCACGATGATATGCGCGCTAGTATCGTTCTGTCAGTCGTTGGAAGTGGTGTGGTGCCGTTTAAGACCCCAGTGTGGCAGTTATAATTATTTAAGTAATTTTTTTTTTACTCTGTTTTGGCTTTATTTCTCTTAAATAATCGTAAGTTTAATATTTTGACTGCTCAGAATTTTTTACAACGTTTATAATATGTATATTACCATATTTATTCGTTACCATTAGATGGCATACAATTTGCGCAATAGGACATTGCGACAAGAAATCATCGAGGATGATTGTAACAATGGCGTTGCTGAGAATATTTCGGATGCTGAAGTCGATGATGGTTCTGAGTCTGAATTCAACGTATGTATCTGATAGTTCACCTTCATCGGAGTTAGATATAGAGATGGAAGACGCAACTCTCGATCAACGTCTTTTACAGTCTCGAGCACGCGGTCGACCTACGTCGAAGCTATTTTTTTTCTTCAATGTAGCGCTTTTCATAGTACAAAATAAATATTTTTTTTCTCAAAGACAAATATGAAGTATTTTTTTCTTGAAGGTATACATCTTGAGAGTATCGCATTAAATTTTTGGCTCAAAATATTAAAAAATGAAAAAAAATAAATTTTTTTTGGTGAAAATAATCACTTTCACCGCTTTTTTTCAATACACAATTTTTTTTATTAATAATAAATATAAATATTTTTGTTTAAACCTACTTCATCTTATAAAATACATATTAATGATCAAAACAGGATTTTTCAAGCAAAAAAATTCAATAGCTGGCTCACAATACGATATTTTGTTATTGGGGCATTTCGTACCCCAGTGTGGTAGCTATGTTATTCTACAGAAGTGTGGCAGCTAAGGGTTAAAAGTTGCATTGCTTATCAAAATTAAATCCTGCGTTTACAATTCTCATTTTAATTAATATCTTTGTGTTTGCCGCAAGGACCACTAGCAAAAAAAAGAAATAACTTGGTTTGTATTTTCCGCGCTCAAATTGTCGCAAACTATATATAGGTTGCCGTCGGGATCTTAAGATTAGCAGAATAACTAATTATCGCAAAAGAAAAGAGTCTCAAGATAGCAAAAGTTTTTTCCTCTAAGGATATCTCTTATTTGAAATAAAAGTCGTTATATAGATTTTCCTTTTCAAAGGGATTAAAAAATCGGTAATAATTTTATTTTGTTTCTATTTAAACTTTTGTACACGGCTTTCAACTTTGGAATGTTTTATATGGCATCATCATCGTCTTCATGAAACCTCTGTATAGGCCGAAACAGCTGATTCATCCGTTGGTCATCTTTGAGTCCATTGACCCACGTTGGGATTACGGATCATCTTCGTCATTTGAAATTTAATGCGTCACCCCTGCACATCACCTTCATCCCTGTCACCCAGTGTTATTCTTCACCATTAGATCGTGCACACAAAAAAAACATAGAATAGTGGGAGGAGGCAAAATGTCGAGCAGCATCGTATACTATATGTAGCGTTGACTCCCACAATTAGCTTGTTTGTGTTTAAAAACAATTATTACCATATGATGCGTGTCATATTTATGGTCTCCCAATTTTGGCAATGATCGTGGTGAAGAAGAATTTTGATGTTTTGTCGTCGGTTGACCCTTTTGCCGATTTGAATTGAATGTTCAATCTTCAAGGTTGTTTTGTTGCGTTGCAACATCCTGCCGGGCCTCCGGAAAAAGAAACGAAATCATCGAAGGTTTTCTTCATCTTCAACCAGTGTAGTAGTTTTTTTTTGTTCTTTAAGACGTTGACTCATCAATGTAGGAGATTGTACATGAAAAATTAAAAAATAAAGATGCGTGAATGGTGTGTGGCAAGAATAGGCTAAAGCTTAAAATATAGTTTATGTAGAAAATGTATTAAATTCAATGTAGGTATTTTAAGTATAAATATTTAGTTAACTATTGGTATAATAATGTTTTAAAGTGCGTGTGTGTCGGTTGACGTGTTCGATTTATTTAGCATAGTCAAAAATCAGAGTTTTGCTATAGGGCGTTTTAATGAGGCGGTTGCAGTCTTGACTGTAACAACGCGAACTTTTCCATCTGTTCCGGGATGCATTTCGGTTATTCTGCCTATCCGCCAAAGAGTTGGAGGTGTTTGTTCATCGGGTAAGAGCACTAGATGTCCAATTTTGAGATCCGAATTTGATTTAAGCCATTTTGGACGTTGTTGTAACCGAACCAAGTATTCGGATTTCCATTTTTTCCAGATGCTTTGCTGAATCTTCTGCATGAGCTGCCATCTGTCCAGGTAGTTGTCTTTTGTTTCGGTTATATCCTTTTCAGGTACAGTGTTGAGCGAAGATCCAATTAAAAAATGTCCTGGTGTCAAAATAGATAGGTCATCTGGATCCTCAGTCAGCGGGCAAAGAGGACGTGAATTGAGACATGCTTCTACTTGCGTTAATATTGTCGCGTACTCTTCAAAAGTGAAAGTGTAATGCGCAATTGTCCGCTTTAAGTGGTATTTCATGGATTTTACCCCAGCCTCCCAAAGTCCGCCAAAATGCGGAGCAGCAGGAGAATTGAAATGCCATTTGGTACCATTGGCTTGTAGACGTTGTGCAATATCTTCTGTCCATTGCTTCGACCTTTCTGATTCCAGAACATTTACGGCTCCTTTAAAATTTGTTCCACAGTCGCTGTAAAGATTTGTACAGATTCCACGACGAGCAGTGAAACGTTTGAAAGCTGCGAGGAATGCGGATGTCGTATAGTCGCTTACGAGCTCTAGGTGTACGGCTTTTGTGCAGAAGCATATGAAAATAGCTATGTATGCTTTCGTAATTTTACTACACCGACCTCTCCATGCCTTAAGCTGAACAGGCCCAGCATAGTCCACTCCTGAAGTCTGAAAGGGTCGTGCCTGATTGACACGTAAAGCTGGCAAATTTCCCATTTTCTGTTGCATCTCAGTTGCCGTAAACCTGTAGCATTTCAAACACTTATGAATACATTTTTTAACTTCTGATTTTAAATTCAAAATCCATTATTCAGATCGAAGTTAAGCCACCATTAATTGCTGACCTCCATGCAACAATTTCATATGTGTCTCGTGAACAATGAGAGAAGTGAGGAAATTTTGCGAAGGTAAAATTATTGGATGTCGCTGTGAGTAGGGCAAGTCAGCATTGTCTAACCGACCTCTAACACGAAGAATTCCCTTTTCATCAATGAAAGGTGAAAGTTTCGCCAATTTGCTTCTTTTAGAAACCATTTCCAATTTTTCAAGTTTTGACACTTCTTCAGCGAAAAATTCTTCTTGGACCAAGGCAATCAATCTTGTTCGAGTTGAAGATATTTCATCTACAGAAAGTGGTCCAGATAAGCGAGTTGAACTCTTTGTTGCTTTAAATCTTAAATTTACAATATAGCGACGCCAGTATGACGCAGCTAGAAAAAGACGATTTAACGATGAGAATCGTTGAAATAGCAGTTGATTTGTTTCGAAACACGTGAAGTGAACGCAGAGCTGAAAAATATTTATAATGGGGTACCCAGATGCGATCAAATCAATTTTGGTTTTTAATTTCTCCGACGCTTTTGTCTCAAGGTCGGTGGATTTTACTTCGGATGGTAGGTGGAGTTTTTCGTCAAACTCCTGTGGGAATTTAGGTCCATGCCACCATTGAAGGTTCTTGAATAATTCATTAGGGGAAACTCCTCTGGATGCAATATCCGCGGGATTTTCTTTAGACGGAACGTAGTTCCACCACTGAGGATCAGTAAGCTCCTGAATTTCAGCCACTCTGTTGGCTACAAATGTTGTCCTTATGTAGGAAGCACTTTTTATCCAGGCAAGTGTGATTTGCGAATCACACCAAGCGAATACTTTCGAAGCAACAAGGCTCCGCAAAGTTCCAATCTAGCTATGGATTTATTTTTTAAAGGTACCACTCTTGTTTTCGCTACGATTAGACTTATTACTGTTTTCGTTCCTGTGGTGACTCGAATGTAAATTGTTGCAGCATATGCTTTTTCGGAGGCATCACAGAATCCATGAACTTCGACTTTTGATTCTTTGGTGAAATTAATCCAGCGGGGAATCTCGATGGCCTTCAAACTATCAAGTTCCACCTTTAATTTGTTCCACGCAAGAACAATTGCTGCTGGGAGCTCAGAATCCCATGTATGGTTTTCTTTTTTTTCAAATGTCTTGCATTAATACTTTGCCAACTATGACGCACGGTGCTATCCAGCCCATTGGATCGTAAAGACGTGCAAGATCCGACAAAATCGTCCGCTTTGCATTTATATTACGTTCTTGAAGAGTGATTTTGAACATAAAAATGTCCTTTGCAGGGTGCCATTGTATTCCAAGCGCTTTGATGGCATCATCTTCGTCGAAGGAAAGTGGAAGTTGTACTTCTCTGTCCTCCTTTGGAATGGATGTCAGTAACCTCTCACAATTACTTGCCTTGCCCACTTTCGTATAGGAAAACCTCCTTGCTTCAACATCATGATAAGTTGAGACTGCATAACCAAGGCTTCGGCTTCTGAATCTGCCCCATGAATAATATCATCTACATAAAAGTTTCTTAATGCAATTTTCGATGCAACAGGGTAGTCATCTCGTTCATCTGCCGCAAGTTGCTGAAGCTTCCGAATTGCTAAATACGGTGCCGAGGCTGTGACCAACCTAGCAAGGATATGTTCCTTCCTTGAAAGGGAGTTGGACGATATATTTGCCATCTAGCTGGCGCTGATGGGTTCTGCAAAAGTGGGTTTCGCATTTTTCTTCTTCATGAGAAAGAAACTTCCGATGTGGAACTTGTTCAAGTTCCCAAAACTTGAGTAATAAATTGTCCAAAGTTTGAGGTTCAGTTTTTATATGAAGTGATGTTATCGTCGGCTTATTATTCGATGAAATACCCCCAGAAAGAATCCACCCGAGTTCCGTCCTTTGAGCCATAGGGGAACCCTGTTCTGCTTTAACAAGGCCTTCAAGGATAATGAAAGAATAAACATCGCTTCCTAGTAAAACATAAATCTTATTTGTTTTGTTGAAAGACGGATCGTCAAGTGGAAGATTTTGAAAATGCTTATAATTAGCATTTGGGATATTTCGCGTAGGTAGCAGAGCTGTTAGCTTGGGTAGGACCCATGCATTAAGTTGTAAGCTAAAGCTCGTATTTACGCAGGATAATATCGTGAACGTAACTTTTTACTTTGAGGTGCTGGTTGTGGTTTCTCCCACACCAATAAATTATATCAGCACAGCTCCTTTCCTTTTTAAATTTAAAAGCTGAGCGGCAGACTCAGTAATAAAAGAACCCTCAGATCCAGGATCCACAAGCGCTCGCAGTTGCAATGGTTGGCCTGCAGGTGTCATAACCTTTATAAGGGCCGTAGCCAGAACAACAGGTGATTGCATGTTTTCGGCTATAAACACATTGTAAGCTGAAGCATTTTCGATGGATGGTGTAGGGTTTTCCGATGACCTCGATTGAGAGATATGACCAGAAGAGGAAGCTGGTTGGTCTGATTGTAAAACAGCTCTATTTAGAGCGTGTTTACTTGCATGCGTTGCATTAACTGGCTCGGTCATGTGTAGTAATGAATGATGCTTATTGTGACAAGTAGAGCATGTGAAAGTGCTCGTGCAGTTTTGTGTTAAATGTGCGCTTGAGAGACAATTTACACATAAATTCTTTTTCTTGCCAAATTCGAGTCTTTTCCTACTATTTAATGCCTTAAATTTGAAACAATTTCGAATCGAATGTAGACCCTGACATAGTGAACACTTTTTCAACATTGTAGAGTTATGAGTTCGAACTGTACCTGATCTAGATTAAAATTTTTGTTGGTTTATGCTTGATGACGATTGTCCAATGACATCCAAAGTTCTTGATCTCATGAGAATGAAATCCTCCAATACGCTGTATTTTGGATAGTCTACATGAATTGAGATGTGAGATTCCCAAAGCCCTCGTGTAAAAGATGGAAGTTTTTGTACTGTGAGAAAAATAAGAACATCTTCCCATGACTCTACAGATACACCTCGATTTTTAAGAGATTGTCTTGCTTCGTTTGTAGTGTCTAACAATAATTTTAGATCTTCTGATGACTCGTGCGCAATTTTAGGTTGGTCAAAAAGCAATTTAAATTGATTATCTTTCAACAATCTAATATTTTGAAACCGTTTTATTAATAATGCCCATGCAGACTCAAAATTCGTATCTGTGTTTCGCAACATTCGAGCCGCTTTGCCAGTTAGATATTTTTAATTAATTAAGCTTAATACAAGCCACTTATACTATATCACAATAAAAATATCTTAAGTCTAACATTAAGTACTTAAGTCTAAAAATTAATAAATTGATTAATAATAGGATAATTTGGATAAGTATCAGGAGGGGTAGCGTAATAGGGCATGTTTAAGTGAGGATTTACTAAGGTTTAAGTCAAATATGTTAGAATTATTTACCCTACTCAACATTCTTGTCAGGGGTTCGTTTAGTCCGTAGTCAGTACTATGGTATTGGAGTCGAAAAAGAGTCGTAGATCGAAAACGATGTTGGTTAGTATTAAAACCGATCTGTTGTAGTAAGCAGGGACAGTCAATGTTACATGTTAATAACTGATGAACGAAGATAATATCAGAAGTGTTACGACGCGCATATAAAGATTGTAAACTTAGAAGCTTTAGACGTTCTTCATATGGAGGAAGGTTAAAAGGATCGTCCCAGCCAAGTCCACGCAAGGCAAAACGTAAAAATCTTCGTTGGACGGCTTCAATGCGATTAATGTGAACTTGATAATAAGGCGACCAGACCTGAGATGCATATTCCAAAAGTGGTCGGACAAAAGTCATGTAGAGGGACTTTGTAACATAGGGATCGGAGAATTCTTTGGACCAGCGTTTAATAAATCCAAGTGAAGAGTTAGCTTTGTTTATAATGTTATCAATGTGAGACCGAAAGTTTAGTTGGGAGTCGCATAATAAACCTAAATCACGGATAGAAGTAACAATTGGAATGGGTTCGTAATTTATAAAATATTGTCTTTGAGCTAATGGAGGACGCTTACGGGTATATGTTATGGCTTGACATTTATTAACGTTGAGTTCCAGGAGGTTTTTTTGGCACCATATGTAGAATTTGTCCAAGTCGATTTGCAGAGATTTTGAATCATCGGCACAAGAGATCTTTCGGCATATTCTCATGTCATCTGCGTAGATTAATAGATCAGAGTTCGAAAATATTTTTTCAACGTCATTAGTGGTTAGAACGAAAATCAGTGGTCCTAGGTGGCTACCTTGCGGAACTCCAGACGTTGCACGGATGGAGGTAGATATACACGCCCTGAATATAACGTTGTATTGTCGTTTCGATAAATATGATTGAATCCATGAAATCATTAAAGCCGGAAAGCCGAGTTGTTTTAGCTTAAATAATATTATATTATGGGATATTTTGTCGAAAGCTTTGCTAAAATCAGTAGCTATCGCATCGACTTCTTTTCCTACTTCTAAAGCACACAGGGTAGTAGATACAAAATCTACCAGATTAGTGGTAGTGGACCTGCCCTTTAGGAAACCATGTTGTTTGGTTGAAAAAATCGGCTTACAAAAAAAGATTACTCTTCAAGTAATGAAGCTTATGAGCATCCGAAATTGACGTGTTTTTATTCACCAAGCCTTCAAATAGACCTTTAAACTCTGGCCACATTTTTAAAGAACCATCAAAGGTTGGAATTTTGATAGAAGGTAGTTTTAATTCTACCGACGGGGTGTTTGAAGTATTAATGGATTTGTTAAAACTGTTAAGAGTTTCAATGCTCGTTAGACGCTCTTTTAATTCACATGAATAATTGAAAAACACCTTTTTTAATTTGTGGAATGTAAGAGCTTCCATGTATTTGACCTTTGCATCTTCTGTAGGTGACTCGACAATTTTTTGATGTAGAGATCTAGCCTCTTCAAACGATGATTCTAACTCAGACAAACGCGCTTCGTTCATATGACTAGTTTTTTTTTGATGATTCCGAACATACATATGAACCGTAATCTGCATCTATATCTTGAGCAATCGTTTGAATCGCATCAATAAAATTAGGAGCCTTGCTCTTACTCATTTTGAAAAATATTTAATCAACCGAGAAGACACAACACACGATTGTATTAAGATCAACAAAAGATCAATGATTTAATTTTTATAAAATTATTATAATAAGATTGCCACACACCTGTATTTAAGCGTCGCTCCCTCGTTGTCAAAGTTTCTTCCGATCCAGATCTTCACAGGAAGTATATATTATATTAATCAACCGTTTATGATTCAAATGTCTTTACACGATACACACATCACCCGATTGTCTTTAAGGCTTGAATAAAAAATGACGCAATAAACTTTCGTACACGGCTTTCAACTTTGGAATGTTTTATATGGCATCATCATCGTCTTCATAAAACTTCTGTATAGGCCGAAACAGCTGATTCATCCGTTGGTCATCTTTGAGTCCATTGACCCACGTTGGGATTACGGATCATCTTCGTCATTTGAAATTTAATGCGTCACCCCTGCACATCACCTTCATCCCTGTCACCCAGTGTTATTCTTCACCATTAGATCGTGCACACAAAAAAAACATAGAATAGTGGGAGGAGCTAAAATGTCGAGCAGCATCGTATACTATATGTGGCGTTGACTCCCACAATTAGCTTGTTTGTGTTTAAAAACAATTACCATATGATGCGTGTCATATTTATGGTCTCCCAATTTTGGCAATGATCGTGGTGATGAAGAATTTTGATGTTTTGTCGTCGGTTGACCCTTTCGCCGATTTGAATTGCATGTTCAATCTTCAAGCTTGTTTTGTTGCGTTGCAACATCCTGCCGGGCCTCCGGAAAAAGAAACGAAATCATCGAAGGTTTTCTTCATCTTCAACCAGTGTAGTAGTTTTTTTTTGTTCTTTAAGACGTTGACTCATCAATGTAGGAGATTGTACATGAAAAATTAAAAAGTAAAGATGCGTGAATGGTGTGTGGCAAGAATAGGCTAAAGCTCAGGGGCGTATTTAACCTAGGGCTAAAAGGGCTACAGCCCGGGGCGGCAAGGCTGCTAGGGGCGGCGCAAGCCCATTTATAATATTTTTTTGAAGCGAATAAAATTTCAAAACATTCAAGCAGAAGGACGCAAGTGGCCCCTAGCAATTGGCCAATTAATAATATTTTTTGAAGCGATTGAATTTTCAAAACATACAAGCAAAAGGGCGCAAGCCACCCCTAGCAATTGGTGAATTTATAATATTTTTCTTGAAGCGATTGAACTTTCAAAACATATAAGCAAAAAGGCGCAAGCCGCCCGTAGCAATTGGCCAATTTATATTTATTTTTTTGAAGGGATTGAACTTTCAAAACATACAAGCAAAAGAGGGCAAGCCGCCCCTAACAATATTGTCTAATTTACAATATTTTTGAAGGATAAACAAAAAAGACAAAGATTTAAAAAATGCGATTTTTTGAGTTTTTCAAACATGAACATTTTTTCAGTGCCGTGAGTGTCCGGCTGTGAGAGAGTTCACTGTACCATGTTACTCACTTTTTTCACCATTTACTATTCTTATTTTTTATAAACGATTTTTTATAATGAAAATTCATAATAAAAATATTTACAGACATGTACCTATTCTTTGGAACAAATGCCAATGAAACAAAAACATAATCAAAAAAAAAAACACTTGGTGCTATGTAGCTCTAAAAAAATGGGCTAGAAAAACTTTGTCTGGATGGATCTTAATTTTTTGTTTTTAAACCATGTACAAGGAGTCCCTTTTTATTAAAAAAAAAATATAAAAATCCATCAAGCTCGTATCCATTTATACAAATACCCTTCCCTTAGTCAAAAGTTTTGAACGACTTATGCAACAATATAATGATTGTTTTTTGTACAATAGTTAATAATGATGGATAAATAAAAAGATATGTATTATTTTAAAATCTATTGGCGCAAAATTTTAGTCGAATTAGTACGATGTTAAAACTATTTTAGTTTTTCAATAAGAGCGCTACAAAAGTTTTTTATAAAACAAAAACGGTTTTGGATATCAATGAAATTCTTTATTCCTGAGAAAGTAAGTTCGATGCCATTATGTATGGAACTCGATTTCTTTTGCATGGCTACCACGGGCACGCTTGCAGAAGTCCAGACGCTGAACCCAATGTTCGACGGTTTTCAAGCATAAATCGGCCGATACTGCTGCAATTTCACGTTCGATATTCGTACGAAGTTCATCCATAGACCATAGACCATAGACTTGACGTAGCCCCACAGGAAATAGTCTAACGGCGTCAAATCGCACAACCGAGGCCTATGGATTCAAATTTTTCTACTAGATGATCAATTGTTGATCTGCTAGGACAATTATGACGACCATAAATTGGACGTAGCGCTCTTAACGTTGAGGACACTGACTCCGAATTTCGGTAGTAAATTTTAATAATTTCGACTCGTTGTTGGCTCGTATATCTTTCCATCATGAAATGGCAAACCTTACTGAAGAAAAATGTCAAAAGAGCGGCAAGAAATATCGCGTCGTTTGCTCTACTTTTGTAGCGTCCCTGTTAAAAAGACGATTTTGCTAATTTTAATCAGATTTAGCATCATGCTATCTCTAACATTTTACTAAAGCTAAAATAGTCGAATACCTATTTTATCTTTTTAGTATTGTGCTAACTTTATATGCCTCTTGCATACTTCCAGATGTTAAAAAAGGTCTGGTTTTTTTGCACGAACTGTCATTGTTTAAGTTGTGTTCAAAAGCAATTTAAACAAACTGTTTATGAGAGAAAAACGAGAATGTGATGTTTTTGAAGAGATTTTTTCCTATCTCAAAACCAATCAAAATTACAAAATTGATCAAAAAAGAATCGTCAAGAAGAAAAAACGAGATGATGAGTGTCGCGAAGGGAAGGTTCTTTTTTTGTGGTCGTGAAAATTTCAAAATAAATACATTCATTTATATTTCATCATCATCATCATCATCGGCTCGACAACAGGGTTCCGGTCCTGCCCTCTTTCAACAAGTCTCTCCACCTCTCCACCATTCATATATGCGACCAATTATTGAGTGCTCTGAAGAGAAGAAATTCTTCCTATGAAGCAATAACAAATGGTTTTATTTTTTTATATAAGCTTGATCACATGAGTGAAGAAGCAATTCGAAAAAAAGGCAATCACTCTTCAGAAATTATACCCGGTTGATCTTGCGGAAGATTTTCAAGAAGAGTGTGTCTTACTTAAACATTTTCTTGAGCAAAACAACACTGAAAATATGAGTTTAAGGCAGCTTAACTTTCATATAAGAGAAAAAGAATTGAAGGAAGCATTTCCATGTGTTGAGGTTTCTTTAAGAATATACTTGTGCACTGCAGTGATAAATTGTAGTGCAGAAAGATCGTTTTCCGCATTGAAACGAATAAAAACCTGTTTAAGGTCTCGCATTAGCGAAGAATGCCTTAATAGTTTAGCTTTATTAAATATTGAAGCTGAACTGACAAAAAATTTAGATAACGAATCTACTGTTAATGAATTTTGTAAACAATATACACACAGAAAAAAAATTTGAAAACATCAAATATTATGCATTTTGTGTTTTTTGTATTATTATTTTTTTATGACTTTATTTTCATTGTTCTAAAGGGCGGCAAAATTTATCAGCCCGGGGCGCCAAATCCTTAAATACGCCTCTGCTAAAGCTTAAAATATAGTTTATGTAGAAAATGTATTAAATTCAATGTAGGTATTTTAAGTATAAATATTTAGTTAACTATTGACATAATAATGTTTTAAAGTGCGTGTGTGTCGGTTGACGTGTTCGATTTATTTAGCATAGGTAAAAAGCAGAGTTTTGTTATAGGGCGTTTTAATGAGGGTTGCAGTCTTGACTGTAACAACGCGAACTTTTCCATCTGTTCCGGGATGCATTTCGGTTATTCTGCCTATCCGCCAAAGAGTTGGAGGTGTTTTTTTATTAATGAGACTCTTTTCTTTTGCGATAATTAGTTATTCTGCTGATCTTAAGATCCCGACGCCAACCTATAGATAGTTCGCGACAATTTGACCGTGGAAAATACAAACCAAGTTATTTCTTTTTTTTGCTAGTTGTACTTGCGGCAAACACTTTGGCTCGCTCAAAAATAGGGACCTTATTCGGATTTCCCCACCCCCCCCCCCCCCCACCAAAATTAACTTTTTTTTAACGAATCGATAAAAAAGTGTTTGGTGTTGATAAAAATCATCAAATTATGGAGGAGAAACACCTTTTTATGGTAAAAAAGTGAAGTATAAGCGGACCATCCACACTACTATAACTAAAACTACTTCTTTTTTGTGGGATATTTGCTTTTTTTGCTTGCTTACGCATTACGGCGTATAAACAGTGAGATATGTATGGGGGGCATGCTGCCCCCCTGCTTGGGCACACTATAGGATTTGGGGTAGGTGCGAGGTTGGGTGTATGCAATGTTTCTTCTGCATTTACAGAATCTAAAAAAGTGTTTCTCTTCCATAATTTGATGATTTTTATCAACAGCACACTTTTTTTATCGATTCATTAAAAAAAAAGTGCATTTTGGTGGGGGGCGGAATTCCGAATAAGGACCAAAAATAGGATGAAATTAAAAAAAAATTGATTTTTCGAGATTTTTGAAATATGTGTTGTTTTAATTGTATCTACCGTGTGGATATAAATAAAATGCACGACTGGATCGCACGAACTTGCTCTTATGTAAAAGTACTTTGGAATTTAAGATACATATAAATATAAAACATGGATTTAATGAGATAATAATGTTCAAATGCATAAAATTGCCGTCTGGTTTCCGGAAAAGTATGAATTTATGCAAATAAACCTTAAAAAATCGTTTTATTATTAAATAAATTTTTTATATAAGAAATTTCTCTAAAATTTTTCAAGAAAAAAATGTGGGATGCGAATTTTAAGTATTTAATAATATTGGTTTTAGGAAATAATTTCAAAAAATAATCGTTCATAGGTTTTGAAGATATTGATTTAAAATTTTTTTTTTTTTTTTAAAAAACCCAATAAATATTTTTTCGAATATTTTTATATACAATATTATTTTAAACTTAAGGGGACTCCTGCTAAAAATTTTGGGTTAAAATCCTTAGAGCCGTTAATGAGAAAGTCAAAAATCAAAAAAAACGGGTCTATAGCAGGTACCCCTAATAACATTTTTCCCCAAAATTTTTTTTGACCAAAATGTAGTCCATGTCCATAATATCACACTTAATTTTTTTTATCAAAATCGTTAGAGCCGTTTTCGAGATAAATAAGATTTTGCATTACTGGTGTATGGGGGTACCCTTAGTTTTAGAGCTAAAAAAAAAATTTCAATTTTTCCTCTAGGGAATCACCGAAGACCCTTAACTACCGAGATTGAAAGAAATAGGTCCAAGGGTTTAGGCTGTAGTGAGAGGTACAGACATACAGACACACTGAAACATGTTTTTTGTGTACTAAATTTTCCTTAAAATTTTTATAAAAAAAATTGATATGCAAATTGTTAGTATTTAATTAAATACATTTTAAAACGTAATTTAAAAATTTAATCTTGTATCGGTTTTCAAGATATTGAATTTTCAAAAAAAAAATTGTATTATTTTTTTAAAAATCCAAAAACTATTTTTTCGAAAAAAATTTTAGTTTATATTTTTTAAAATGCAAAGCAGCTCCTGCATAAAAATTTTGGTTAAAATCGTTAGAGCCGTTGGTGAGAAATTCGAAAATCAAAAAAACCGTTCTATGACAGGTACCCCTAATAACATTTCCCCCCAAATTTTTTTTTCACCAAAATATAGTCCATGTCCATAATATCACACCTAATTTTTTTTATCAAAATCGTTAGAGCCGTTTTCGAGATAAATAAGATTTTGCATTACTGGTGTATGGGGGGTACCCTTAGTTTTAGAGCTAAAAAAAAAATTTCAATTTTTCCTCTAGGGAATCACCGAAGACCCTTAACTACCGAGATTGAAAGAAATAGGTCCAAGGGTTTAGGCTGTAGTGAGAGGTACAGACATACAGACACACTGAAACATGTTTTTTGTGTACTAAATTTTCCTTAAAATTTTTATAAAAAAAATTGATATGCAAATTGTTAGTATTTAATTAAATACATTTTAAAACGTAATTTAAAAATTTAATCTTGTATCGGTTTTCAAGATATTGAATTTTCAAAAAAAAAAATGTATTATTTTTTTAAAAATCCAAAAACTATTTTTTCGAAAAAAATTTTAGTTTATATTTTTTCAAATGCAAAGCAGCTCCTGCATAAAAATTTTGGTTAAAATCGTTAGAGCCGTTGGTGAGAAATTCGAAAATCAAAAAAACCGTTCTATGACAGGTACCCCTAATAACATTTCCCCCCAAATTTTTTTTTCACCAAAATATAGTCCATGTCCATAATATCACACCTAATTTTTTTTATCAAAATCGTTAGAGCCGTTTTCGAGATAAATAAGATTTTGCATTACTGGTGTATGGGGGGTACCCTTAGTTTTAGAGCTAAAAAAAAAATTTCAATTTTTCCTCTAGGGAATCACCGAAGACCCTTAACTACCGAGTTTGAAGAAAATACGTCTGGTAGTTTAGGCTGTAGTTCGAGGTACAGACATACAGACATACAGACATACAGACATACAGACAGACAGACGGAATTGTCAGACCCACTTTTTTCGTCTTCGCTATCATCGTAATGTCAACTTTGATCAAAATCTCGAGTTCGATTTTTTTTCCAAATGCAGAACTTGCCCTATAGTACCTATATCGCAAGTAAAAAATTACATAAAATATTTTTAGGCTTTCAAGTGAAAGATAATTGCAAGGAAAGGCTTTTAAGCTTATATTTGTTTAAAGTGAACACTTGATAAAGAAGCTATGAAATAATAAAAGAAGGAAGAAAAAATCATTTTTTTATTAAAATCGTTTTGTTTTTTTTACAAAAAAAAATTCTTAAAAATCAACGGAACCACCTACATATCGTGGTATATCTTTTTGTAAAGACAAAAATTCTTTCTGTATTTTGTTTTTTTTTTTTTTTAGTACCTATATGTAAAAAAATTTTTTTTTCAACTCCAACCGATTTGAGCGAGTTAAAGACGAACGATATATTATTTTTTTTTACATGTTCTTAAACCTCAGACCATAATACAACTTTTGAGCACTATTACATTTAAAATTAAGAGTACTTTTTTGCGGCCATACAAAAGTGACACACCCTTATACACATTCTTAACACAATGACGCAAAATTTCAAACATTTAAAACCTACTCTAAATCAATTTTAGAATGGGAGTCGACTCTAAATATTGAGTATAAAACGAGAACCGACTTTTTGTTAATTTAAGAGGACATAAACTATACTGATGGCGGTCAGCCATCAGACGAATAGGGGGAACAATATGTAGCATACGAAAACATGCACGTTGCACGTGCCGTAACTATTCGGGACTGGTGGAAGTGTGATCATAGCCTCTTCGCGGCGGCCGCTAGAAACAAGCCTTTTAAAAAAGGTATGGCTAATATGATCAGGCTGGTTCCTCAGGTTGGCGACAGGTTAATTCCCTGTCCCGTAAAACTTAATGAATTTCGAGAACGACAACAAGCCTCGGAAACGGACTGATTTCACGACGACAACCTACGCAAAGAAAAAGGAAAAACGATTTACGAATTTTCTTATGGAACGTACGATCGCTCTATAGAGCTCGAGCTGCTCAGCAGCTAGCCGATGCCCTGTCAAAGTATAAAGCTGACATAACAGCTCTTCAAGAAATCAGATGGACAGGGAATGGTGTTTTACAGAAGAAAGAATATGACATATACTACAGCTGTCATACAAAACACCATGTGCTCGGGGTAGGCTTCCTAGTCAGCGAAAATATGAAGTCTACTATCATCGGCTTTAACGCTATAAGCGAAAGGCTATGCACCCTTCGCGTGCGAGGCAAATTTACGAACATCAGCCTCATTAACGTTCACGGACCTACGGAGGAGTCCTCAGACGAAGAAAAAGAGACTTACTACGAACAAGTCGAGAGGGCCCTCAATGCCTGTCCAAGGTATGATGTTAAAATCATCCTTGGGGATTTGAACGCAAAAATAGGTCGGTATTCAGGCATTACGCAGGCACCCATAGTTTGCATGAGAACACTAATGACAATGGACTTCGAGTCTTAGAATTGGCAGCATCGAAAAACATGGTAGTTGCGAGTACCAGGTTCCCGCGTAAAGATATCTACAAAGCCACCTGGGTATCACCTGATGTAGTCACTCGTAACCAAATATACCACGTGTTGATAGACCGTCGCCACTACTCGAACCTGATGACGGTACGAACGTACCGAGGTGCCAATATCGACTCGGATCACTATCTTGTTGGTATGGTTTTCCGAGGGCGGATTGCCTTGCGAAGACGCATTGCATCCGCCGATCAGGTTCGAATCAACACGGCTGCCCTGCGCAATGAAAACACCAGTAACACCTTTGGTAATGCGTTAGGACTCGCCCTAGAAACACCTAATTTAGGGAGACTAAGTCCTGGAGCCAGTATGCTGGGCGTAAATGAGAAGTGGACACGTCTTAAAAATACTGTCATTAGTACTGCCAACTCCATCTTAGGCAGCAGTCGTAAAAATCGGAACGACTGGTTTGATGATGAATGCAAGCTAGCGACTGAACGTAAGAATGTTGCGTACCGAGCAATGCAACAATCTCATAGAACCATAGAACGCGGGCACGCGAAGAGGAATATAAAGAGCTCAGAAGAACAGAAAAACGGCTTCACAGACAAAAGAAATCAGCCTGGGAGAAGAACCTAATCTGTGAAATAGAAAACAGCCGAGAGCGAGGTCCGCACCAGGCGCGGAAGTTCTACCAATCCGTCCGAAACATGACGCAGTACACACCACGCTGCACATACTGCAAGGACGGAGAGGGAAATCTGATCACCGATCCTGAAAGCATACTGGAGCGATGGGAAGTATACTTTAATGAATTGCTAAATGGTCAGCTCACTGCAGAAGTGGAGGCTCCACTACTTCAAGAAGAATACCCTATGTTGCCGCCACCAAGCATAGAAGAGGTTGAGAAGGCTATAGGCCGGCTTAAACAGAACAAAGCCCCGGGAGTCTATGGCATACCAGCCGAATTATTCCATCACGGCGGGCCAGCCTTACATCAAGCAATTCATGATATTATAGTACAGGTATGGGAGCAGGAAGAAATTCCAGAAGACTGGCGAAAAGGTTTAATATGCCCCATACATAAGAAGGGAGATGTCACAACGTGCAGCAATTATAGAGGTATCACGTTGTTGAGTACCGCCTATAAGATACTCTCCTCTATCCTACAAGACCGGATAACCCCATACGCTAAAACCGTCATCGGGCAATATCAGTGTGGTTTCATTCCAGGCAAATCAACAACTGATCAGATCTTTACCCTTAGGCAGGCGATGGAAAAATGTCTAGAATTTAACATCCCAACATACCATCTGTTTATAGACTTTAAGGCCGCCTATGATAGCATAGCCAGGGTAGAACTTTACAAAGCCATGAGAGAATTCGGCATCCCAAATAAATTGACACGACTATGTAGGTTGACCATGACCAACGTAACAAGCCAAGTAAAAATAGCCGGATTGCTATCCAGACCAATCAACATCTTTAATGGACTCCGACAAGAGGACGGTTTGGCCTGCCTCCTCTTCAACCTGGCGTTGGAGAAAGCAATCCGTGACTCTGGCACGGCAACAAGAGGGACCATCGTCAACAGGTCCAGCCAGTTACTGGCTTACGCAGACGACATTGACATCATCGGAAGAACCGAACAAGCTGTACACGATTCCTTCATCCAGATCGAGCAGGCGGCACAAAATCTGGGGCTGCACATTAGTGAAGGTAAAACAAAGTACATGGTGGCGTCGAATGCGAGAGGAACAGTTGGTCAAACAATCAAGGTAGCGGAGGACGAATTTGAAGTGGTGCAATCCTTTAAATACCTTGGGTCAATAGTAGCAGCCGATAACAACATAGAAGAAGAAATACGCGGGCGGCTTCTCAAATCCAACAGAGCCTACTATAGTCTGTCAAAGCTCTTCAAATCCAGAAATCTCACCATAACTTCAAAACTGCTGCTGTACAGGACCATGGTCCTGCCAGTACTCACATATGGATCCGAGACTTGGGTGCTTAGCAAAAGGCACTCCGACCTCTTAGCTGCGTTCGAGAGAAAAGTCTTAAGGAGAATTGTTGGCCCCATATGTGAGGAAGGACGATTCCGGAGACGGTACAATCATGAATTGTACGCAATCTACCTAGAAGCAGATATCGTGACAAAAATTAAGCTCGGTAGACTCCGGTGGGCAGGGCACCTAGCTCGCATGAGCGAAGAGGAACCTGCTCGGAAAGTTCTTTGTGGTACATTCTATGGTAGACGACAGCGTGGTAGACCATGCTTGCGCTGGAGAGATGGCGTAGACCAGGACGCCCGAAGCCTTGGGGTGCGCAACTGGATGGCGTCGGCTAGAGACCGGGATAGGTGGAGAGACTTGTTGAAAGAGGCCAGGACCGGAACCCGGTTGTCGAGCCGATGATGATGATGAAACTATACTTTAACGTTAAAGAGCTCGTCTACTTTTGACAGCAGCAAATAGCTAGTTTATCTTTTAAAAGTATACTTTATCCATATTGACAATGGTCTTTTCATACCAAAGCAAATCGAAGAAAAAATGTTTACTGATGTTTTATTCGATTTTTTAAAGATGTTTTTTGTAAATAGACTGAATCATCAAATATTATAAATTCGAAACAATCGTACGAAAGTGCTCTACGATTAACAAATCTGTTCATACAAATGCACATTTATGTTATGTATGCACACAGCCGGCCGAGACGAGTATACGTACTATAGCTAAATGAATTTGCACCTTACAACAACAATTGAGTTTTTTATGCTGTGAATTTGCGATTTATACTTTATTTTCATCTAACATAATGTAAATAACTTATAAACAATCAAAATCTGTACCGATGTAGTATATTAAATGTACTTTTTTCGGCGAAAAATTGTATGGTTTGAAGTTGTCTGTTTTTTTACTTTTTTTTTGTGTTTTTGTAGTTGTGTGAGTTATGTATCTGTCAAATTAAGGGTTGTTCAACGCAAATTCGCTTAGGTTCTGTTGTAAAACCTACATTAGTTAGAAGAGTTGTCTAACGTGATTAAAATTATGAAAAAGTTAGACAAAGTCTCCAAGCTAAACGACTGCGTTAAGTAGAGCCGGTTTTATTGCTTAAACGAGAACTCTTTAAAATTTTCCGCCAATTTATTTTTTCTCATTCTTCTATTATCTCTACACCCATTTTTTGAAGTCTCCAAAATTTAGCAGAAACAAATCTAACAAATGCGGTCTATAGCCTGAAGATGCCGCCACAATCGTTCGTCTTGATGACATTACTATAGTTTTTATATACAATGGTTTTAGTAATTTTGTTTATTATATCATACATATTTGTTCTTCAGCAAATGTTATAATATTTCTTTACAATTTGTATGTGGTGGCGAGGGTAGACGAAATTGCTGAGGTTGTTTAAATTGCAGAGTTATCATTATTTCTTCCTTGTGGTTTTATATCATCTTGTGGTTCATTAAAATTATCTTTCATTAAAAATTGCTCGTAAATTTACCATACAAATATAAATCACCTAAAATGAAGATTAAAAATAAATCTCCTTGAAATCTTCTTGCAATCAGAAGATTTTCAAAACAAAGAAACCTTATTTTGTAGAACGCACATATGTAACCTCACTTTCTTTATTAACAACCAACACAAAATAGAAATATCTTGTTGAGTTTCGTTATTTACTAAAAGCAAAATTTAATAGAAGAAATGAATTTAGTTGGTACATACATATATGTATATACTTACCCTAGCCCAGACTTTTCTTTTATATTTTTTTTTAACATTTTCTTTTGTATTAAAGTTTATTTTGATTTTGGCTAGCATGGCATTTCTTAAGCACTACCGGCGTTCTTTTTCTACCCCTAAATCCCAGATTTACTCTTGGTGAAAACGTAGTATAATTAAAGACAATTTTCAGTGTTATAATGAAAATGTGGGACAAAGTAAAAAATTTCGCAAGATAATATTATACACAAAAATATTTGTTTTTCAATGAGGGACATTTCAATTTAGTTTAAAAAGTTTCAGAAAATAAAGAAAAATTGTTAAAAAAAAAAAATAAAATCTGAATAACTATTTGAAAACAAACTTTATTGTTTATTTAAGTATCAAAAGCAATTGTATAACATAAAACAAAATAAATAAACAACATCAGTTCAGTTAAAAGAAAGTAACAAATAAATTAAAATCAGTTCAGTTAAAAAAAACCAATAACAAAAAAAAAAGCACAAAATAAAATCACTTCAGGTTATAAAAAGGAAAAAAAATCAATTAGTGTTTTAAATATTACTTTGAAAAATGTATTTTTTTTAATAGGTTATTGTTTTGTGACACTTCTTCTATTAATGTTGGCAACTTGAATAACTCGATTTAACAGTCAATATCGCTTTGATTTGGATTTGATTGATTGCATTGTTGACAATATGAGCAGCGCAGCCTACGCCTATTACATTTTGAGCAAGCTTTGCGTATATTATCGCGAGATTATATTTTGTTCCTTTGCAGAGAGCACCGCCAAAATTTGTGTTTGTATTATTGGTGCAGAGAGCAGCCAGTTTGATTTCAATATTATAGATTTGGAGAGTTGCATAGATGTAGTCGGATATTAGCTCAGAAGTTTCTCCAGGCAAGCAAGAGAATTCTAGTTATTTAACTTCACTCCCTCCAGTTCATCAAAAATCTTACAATTATGTTTTAAGTCGTTACAGCAACTAGTCATTGCGAAGTTGCTAATGCGAATTGAGCAAAACACTGTGGAGTCATTTATCTTTTTTTTATGATTTTTTTATTTATTTTAAATAAAATAATAATAAAACTTTATGTCCACAATCTTCTTTCGGTTAACAATCTTTTTGAATTTCAAATGCGAATTTGGTTTTACATAATCATCTGTCAACAAGAGACTATGAGTGCGTTCAGTCATTATTTCATTCATACAATTTGGTAAAATGATGGTAGCGTTCAGTTAAATTATTATGATTAAAAAAAAACGATAAATGTTATCTCGATTTTATGCGACGGTGTGGGACATGTTTTGATTTTGTGGGACATTTGTGAGACAATTTTCAGTATGGGGCATATCATGTAAATATGGGACGAATGGTCACTTTAAGTATAAGTGTCTTAATATTTACATTTACTTTCTACTTTTTACTTTGACTTTTAACTTCAATTTTATGCACACCATCCTTAAAAAAAGCCGGTTTTCGCGCTTTAGTTGTTCACCTTAATTCTGAAAACAATTTTATAGGATATATTGTAAATCTGAAACAGTAAAAAAAAAACTATAGACAATTATAGCCTCATTTCTGCTATCAGAATTTTTTAAGAATGATTTTTATTTCGGAATCAAAGGACTGTAGATATTGAGTTTAACAAAATTCTAAATATTTTTACATTTGAAGTATATATATCGTGAGAAACATTGCTAGGATAGTTGCGATTTGTGAGAGCAAGAGCATTCCAATGGATCCCTTATCACTGGTGTGTTGCATTGCAGCCGGATTCTCTCCTAAATAAATATGAATTAGCAGTTTGCTGTAGGTAAAAACAAAGGCGCATAATTTTAAACAGCTTAATGTGAATGTACTATGATGATAAACTTAAAAATTTTCTATTTCTAATTTTAAAGCAATTTTCTAACAATTTCTTAATTTTATATTCTTTTCAGGGCATTGTAGTTAAAAACTTTTCTTTTTTTATGAACTCTAGCCGAATACGGCTTAAACAGTACCATTCCATGTACAAATTTTTACTTGTTTAAAACTTTTTTCTACATATTCAAAATTGGTAGATGGAGAAATATCTGATTTTAAGAGCTTCGAAACTAGTTTTGACACTTTCTTATTTTTAAACAATAGTTTAAATATTAAGTAGTTTAAGGATTTTAACTTTAGCAAAATGTTAAAACATGAATAATAAATCTGTTCTCGTGTTTCCAAGAACTTACTAATTTTTATTTTTTAAGTGAACTGCTATAGACTTTGGACACAAATTCCTAGAAGCTTAATCCATCATCAGTGAAACCTAGTATGATACCAACGAAAGTTTTAACATAGTATCAAACTGAATAAAATTTTGCGCTATTTAAGATGTTTTTATTAGAATTATACCATTTAATATGTGAACATTAACCGAGTAAGTATAAGCGTTAGATGGAATGCAGGAATATTTTCCAGAATCTCCAGGCTTAGCTCGCTGAACTAGTAAGTACGAAGTGGTCGTTTCTCCTTTTTCCGTTATTACTGAAACACCGCCTCGTGGAGAGTCATAGTTTATTTTCTTAAATGAGAAACATAGATTAGTAAAGAAAATATTATATTATATTATATTATAATATATTTATTATTATTATTATATAAAGCTTTATTCGCCAATATTGTTGGTTGTATAATTATATTATATTATATTATATTATATTATATTATATTATATTATATTATATTATATTATATTATATTATATTATATTATATTATATTATATTATATTATATTATATTATATTATATTATATTATATTATATTATATTATATTATATTATATTATATTATATTATATTATATTATATTATATTATATTATATTATATTATATTATATTATATTATATTATATTATATTATATTATATTATATTATATTATATTATATTATATTATATTATATTATATTATATTATATTATATTATATTATATTATATTATATTATATTATATTATATTATATTATATTATATTATATTATATTATATTATATTATATTATATTATATTATATTATATTATATTATATTATATTATATTATATTATATTATATTATATTATATTATATTATATTATATTATATTATATTATATTATATTATATTATATTATATTATATTATATTATATTATATTATATTATATTATATTATATTATATTATATTATATTATATTATATTATATTATATTATATTATATTATATTATATTATATTATATTATATTATATTATATTATATTATATTATATTATATTATATTATATTATATTATATTATATTATATTATATTATATTATATTATATTATATTATATTATATTATATTATATTATATTATATTATATTATGTTATGCTATAGAGTGTCCTGTAATGTGTGTGCCATACTTTGGGATGTGATTCTTGGTCATATTCTAAGAAAAAATTTGTTCTACAGTAAAGTCTGATTTTCAACTTTGACATCACTTTTTGGCGATTTATAAAAGCATAACTTTGGAGTACCCTGATCCACGTTAAGGTCAATTTCTCTGTCAGTACTTATGGTAGAGACCTCATATGTGTAAAAGTGCTCAATATGGTTCAAATTTTCTGGAATTTTACTGGACAAACGCACGACGACATTTGATGATGCTCCAAGATAAAATAAGGCTCAGATATACTAGCGGAACTTGATGCCGCATTAGCCCTGGCGTTTGATTCCGAAGCAGCAACAGAAGTAACGGACGTTAAAGAAATTGATTCTAAGACTGAACTCGGCTCTTGATGACTATGCATAAAGTGCTTATGTCCAGACTTGCATTTACTGCATTCAGTGTTCATCTTTAGAACAAATAAAATCTGGATCGTCAACATTTCCGTCATCGTCGAAATCATCTTCACGGTCAGTGATTTCAGGGCTTGAAAAAGATTGACAGGTTCCTCAAAGATCTTCTTGACATTCCTACCTAACAAAAGCAGTGAATCTGTTATCTAACAAGATCTAACAAGAAAAAAAATTACACAACTGCTTGAACCCGCCTCTAGACGGGCTTCAGAAAACTCTGGTAGCTTATATAAAAAACCTTACGGCACAAAATTTGTTTCACTTATTGATAAAAAATACTCTTATGTATCCATCTGTTATTTTTTCAATATTGTCGGAAACTATACATTTTTTTTTATAAATGAAAATCGTGTTTGCAACAAAATATTTAATTTTGTGCTTGAGAGGGTATTTTTCACTTTGAACAAGCTTAGCTTGCAAACGAAATGCACAACAGCTATGATATAAACAGTTATGGATTAAGCAATATTTAAGCTGTATGTTAAGCTTACAAGATTGGACAAAAGATCATACCTTTCAAGTAAATACTTCTTTAGCTCGCCTAGAGGCGGTTGTAGGCACTAGAGGGTTAAGACTATGTTTAAATTGAGCTGATATGTTTTTAGGGTTGCCAGATATTTAATTTTGAATGGTGTTCAGAAGAAGTTAATTTTGTATTTAAAAATTATTATTTTTTTTTAAATTCACTCAGTTTGTTTATTTTTTGTTAATTACATTTAGTATTCTTTTTAAGGGAAAAAAAATATTTTTTTTAAGAAAATGAACTGGGCTTTAATAATAAGTGAAAAAAATTAATACTCATTAACGTGTTTTTTTGAATAAAATGATATCAAAGTGAAAAAACTACTTAAAAAACGAAAAAATTGGGTTTGATGCAAAATTGCGGAGAAACGGTTGTCCGCAGAAAAAAAGTCCCTGGACAAACTAAAACTGTAATAAATTCTTGATTGGTTATAAAAAAAATTTACGAATCGGACGTAGTTTGGGAAAGATAAAGCCAGTTAAGGGAACAACCATAAAAACCGTTATAACTCGAAAACGGGACGAAAACGATAAAATGACTTCTTAAGTTTTTCGATTTAAAATTACCTCAGGAATCCATGGTTTTCATTTGGGGCGGTGACTGTGGGACACCCTGTATAATGGAAAGAAGCGATGCTGTTCTTATTTTCGGAGAAAAATTATGAACATTCGGTATTTCATGTTTGTTATAGCAAAAATGAGTATCCAAAAGAAGTAACTTTTTATGTGGTGGTAAATCATAAAAATAATGTAACCATTAAAAGCCGACAAGTGTTAATTTACAAACGCATAGTCAAACATTAAACCAGCAACACTACTATAACTTGAATCAAATAATGAGCAAACCAGCAAACTTCAAAGCAGAACCAAAAACCAACGCACAACATGTTTAAGACATTTTTGTCAATTTTGAAAGAAGGAGTACGTTACAAAATAGAACTATATGAATGCAAAAAAAAAAGAAAAAGATTTTAATTTATATTAATATTTATTCTAAGTCATTAAAAAATGTATACAAGTTCTCCCATGTTACACCTAATTCTTACTGACGCGACATTTAACTCTGTTTAGAAAAAAAAAATTAAAAAACACTAATTTATTCAATATTGTTATCATATATTTCAAGCTGTAAGTAAATATTGTAAATTTTTCCTAATTATTGACTAAAGATTGTACAAATACAATACAAATATTCCTTTTTAGGACACAGAAGTGAAAAAAAAATGATTTTTTTGCAAGATTTCGTAACTTAAACCTGCTCACTGTGCGGATTTGCAGGTATTTGCAGCTAAATTTTGTTTGAATGTAAACTTGGACATGTCTACAACGAGAAATTAGCTATCTCAGAGCAGAGGAACGTGGAGCTTTTTTTATATGACTACAACTTTCCATTACTGTGGACTGAGTCTTATTTTGTGCTGCCGTAATTCACTCAAATTTTTTTGCTGAGTTTGACCGCTGTATTGTATTATTTGGCATCCCAAATAAGCAAACAAAAAACAATCCCATTTTTAGTTCATCCCGAATAGACGTAACACCCTAGGAAAGTCAAATCAAATTCCCACACTATTTCAAATATTTTGACTTTGAGCGCCTTTTTACGTGTTAAGACTTCAGTTTTGGCCCAAATCCTTAGTGTACCCAGATTCTCTGGCTAATTTACTGTGAAAAACATGAATCAGCTAATCGAAATCAGCACTTTTACAAAATCGAGTTTTGTCCGCCTTGGCCCCACTGTGCAGCGCGCGCACGCCCAGGAGCGTGTGCGTGCTCCCAGCCCTGGTCAAATGGTTATTGATTTCTTATCGACTGCTTATCATTACCTATGAACGCGCTGTTTAAACATTCGTATCGATTAACATATAGGCAATAGATTTATATTGTAAGCTCTTGTGTGATCAGCGATAAGCGAAAGAAAGAACAAGACAAAAAAGGGGGGAGAAAGATAAGTATTGCCAGTAAAATAATAAGATCGTTCAATTGCTTTAGGATTTTGTTTTCTTTAATTTAACTAACGTTTAGCCATCAAGACCGAGCCGATCTTCCACGTATACTGTGTACACCATCGTCGGAGATACCAGGCCACTTGCATTAAAGTAAAGTAAGGAAATCGCGTAAGCTTAATAAAGAAGCATCCTGGTGAGTCAATCCTTTTAAATTTGAAATACACTATCGTAAATCTATTGAACGAAAGTAGTTTGGAGGGGTGATAAGCTGAGAATAAATATTTTGAAGCTCAACAGAAAGGCTCAAAGAGGGAGTTCTCAGTGTATTGAGTAGGAGGAAGAGCAAACCTTTTTCCTTTCAAATAAAAAGGGGAATAAAAAGCATACATACATGGATTCAAATTATAGTGGAACTGAACCAGATATGATTTCAACTAGTGGAAAACTTGTGGAATATGGAGGACCTATAGTTTGGATGGCTCAGAAACAAACAGTTATTTATATTTCATCAGTGGAAGCCGAATATCGTGCGGCAGTAACTGGCATACAAGAAGTTTGTTGGATTCAAAGGCTAATGAAAGAGCTAGGAATCGCTATGAAAGAACCTACTGATTTATTTATCGACAATAAATCAGCTATTCATATGCTTGAAAACGTTGAGGAAAGAAAGATGACTAAAGGGAAGAAACACATCGAAATACGTCAAAAATTTGTTAATCAACATATTGGAAAGACAGTGAACCTTGTTTATACTAACACTAAACAACAAGTTGCTGATATTTTCACAAAAGCCTTGAGCAAGAAAGTATTTCAAGATTTTTCGGCTGAAGCTGCTTAAGGAGGAGTGTTGGAGAACGTAAAAGCTACACTCTTAATTAAGTGTAAGCAGCTTCTACTTTATAAAGTATTTTTAAGATAGCTCAGACTTTTGTTTTATAATAATTTTTGTGTAACTGGAATATTATTTTCCACTCAATATTCATCTTTTCAAAGAACAACATGTTGTAAGAATATAAATAAACTATCATTTAATTATTATTTGGACTGCATTAAATTATCATCATTGGTCTTTCAACAAAAAGGGACTTGTAACTGTAACTGGTTGCTAGAGAGAAGCTTGGATGACAACCCATTTTATGAACAGAATTCTTTGGACAGACGAATCTCAATTCACAAGAGATGATATTACGAATTTCCATAATTTCTAAATATGGGATTCGAGCAATCCACATTAAAGAAGACAAAGATCATTTCAGCACAGATCCAGTGTCAATATGTGTGCAGGGACTTTCAAATTACCACCCCGACCTAATTCTACTAACTATCTGGAGTTTTACAAAATAATCTACCAGACCTATTGGAGAATGTTCCACTGCTTCAAATAGCTTCATCATATTTCTAACAAGATGAAGTTAAGTGAAGTTAAGGATTGGCTAGATGAAGAATACTGTGATCGATGGATAGGCAGAAATGAACCAATTCACTGGCCTGCAAGATCTCCCGATCTCACTGTACTGGAATTTTTTGTATGGGGACGAATGAAAGAAATTGTTTACTCATCTGAAATAACAACTTTAACTGAATAAGAACAACGTGTTTAAGAAGGAACACTAAAAGTATGGCTAGAGTTATCGAGAATAAACATTCAAAATGAAATCCAAAAACGGGCTCTAGCATGCATTCAAAACACGGAAAAGCACTTTGAGCAGTGGCGGCTGTATCTTAAGTGCGCTCGTGCGCTGAACCACCAATTCAAAAGATTTAAAAATTACAAAATATTACTGCATCTTTATTTTTAGATTACCATATTAATATTTATTTTTTAAACAAAAGATATTTCATTGAAATGTATCGAGAAATGAGCCTGCTTTCGTGCGGCGCACGAGAACCGAAGATTAACTAGAGCAACCGATATTTGACTAGAATGCGCTGCGCCTACGAATATGTAATGTTGTTTCGCTCTATCCGTGACTGGTTCAATAGTGTTGGTTTGTAGGAGTTAGGTTAGTAATTGTTTCTTATTTTGGTTTTGGTTCGATTCTGTACTGTGTACAGTGTGTGGTGTGGGATAAAATAATCAGTGAAATTTTTCGAGCAATTATACAAAATAATAAAAAATCAACATACGAGTATACATGTAAATTGTTGTTTTTTTGCGATTTCTAATCTTAATACCTACTTAGTGAGCAAGTAAAGTGCACGACCTGTTCAACAACCCACCAGACGCCACTGACTTTGAGCACTTATTATGACTGTATTTGTGTGTATATAAAATAAAAAATTACTTTATGCTACACAAATTATTGTTTTATTCAAACCCTTTGCATCTCAGAGCACAAAATCATTTTTTTTTTTTCAATTTTACCTGCTTTATATTTTCCCCAAGTATCATAAAAGGTATGGGTTTTTGGGGTGCACTTATTTATGAGTTTTGTATTTATTATTGTTTTTCTCATCACATAAAAATAAGAAAACTTTATGTTTATCACGCATTTTTTTTTAAATTGACCTCAAATTCAAAATTTTGCTCGGGCAAGAAAAATTGAACACCATTCAAAAAAACATACCAGCTCAATTTAAACATAGTCTTAAAGGTTAGTATTTGTACTAATAAAAAAGTCTAAAATAAGGTCTCTAACATTTAAGAAGAGAAATTGACCTTAACATGGGTCAGGGTACTCCAAAGTTAGTCTTTTTTTAAATCGTCAAAAAGTGATGTCAAAGTTGAAAATCAGACTTTACTATAGAACAATTTTTTTCTTAGAATATGACCAAGAATCACATCCCAAAGTATGGCACACGAATTACCGGACATCCTTAATTATATTATATTATATTATGTTTAATTGAAGTATTTTATATTATATTAAAAATATTAAGTAAATCTTTATATACTATTTTTATTTTATTTTTGATATCATGCGTTAGAAAAGTGCGCATCAATCGGTTCGAAATTGCGAAAAAATCCTATTTTTTTGTGTTTCTCATTATACTCATTTGCACATTAAATTAATAAAATGCTAGAATGCGTTGCCAATGGCAAACAGAGGAACAGAGAAAATTTTCTAAGAAATTTGATTAAAATGGAAAATAAATATTATGATTCAACTTCAACACTTAAAATATTATAGTTAATGTGTTTCAAAATCAGAACTTTATTTAGGTATTTTCTTATTAAAGTAAAAATAATTGTGAGTTAATAGTATTCAAAAAAATCAAAAGCTAAAGCTAAAAAACAATAAAAATTAGATGGCTTACATAGTTTGAGTTTAAATACAATAATGTTTATCCTTAAGTAGGCTTAAAGACAAACATTATTTAATTAAATAAAAGGTCACGAAGAAAGTAAATGTTTATATACAATATTTCGATTCAACGATACAGCCTACCAAAGGAAAAGTGGCTTAGTCATTACCGGTCTAGCTTTAAAGCTAAGAAATTAAATTTATCTTCAAGTAGTTGGTTCTCAAAGGATAAATGGTATTAGGCTTGAGGAGAAGTAAATAAAATTTAAGAAGATATTAACAAGAGATAAAAATAGACAAACCTATCCGAAAAGTCAAAATAGTTTATTCATTGGTGTCTTTTAAATGCCAGTCTTTGAAGATCAAACGACTTGACTAGAGAAGAGTAAGGGTTTTCAAGGGTTTTGAAGGTTTTTTTATTAAACTTTAAATATTTACAATTGGAAAACTTAAACTTAAGGATAATATGAATATAAAAAATTTGTTGGCACATAGCAACCCCCTACTTAAGCTATGACATTGTTTCTAAAATTATAACAATTATAATAAACATGACTAGTTATTTTAAATTAAAATTATTGCATGGTTTATCTCTCGGGTTATTAAGTCCCGGTTGTCCAGTTAGTGGGTTTGTTGGGGGTTTGTTTTTGTTTATGTTTTCAGCCACGGTGGTATGCTGACCCCGCGTCAGCGTAAAATCGTACTGCTTCTTCGTTGTCGGCTGGGACCCTTTCTAACATATCCAAAGCTCTAAGGTATCTAGGCTCTGGATGTCGTTCCTGGGTGGTCATCCTTCTCATCAGCGGGTCTGGGTGGTTGGTGGTGCTATGTATAAGCTTTCTTGCTAATTGCACGAGAAACTTGTCCAGTCGCTTGATTTTGGCTTCTTCGTAGACTCTTTCGTTGCTGTAGTGGTTCTTTCGCTGTCGATCGAAGATAAGTCCGTTGCTTATCCTCAGAATTTTCCTTTCGAAGAGTTGGAACTTCTGTATTGCTGTCTTCGAGATGGTGTACCATGCAGGAAAATTATAGCTGATGACGGGTCAGATAAGCTGCTTGTATATCAGTAGTTTCACTGGCTGGCTTAGTCCGGTTTTTCTGGCTAGCAATGGGTGCAAGCGGTGAAACTCGAAGTTGGCCTTCCTTAGTACCTGCCTTGAGTGCGGGTTGAATTTGGACAGCTCGTTGAAGTGAGCCCATCGGGGAGCTTCACGGTCAGGTTTCTGCAAGTAGCTGCTGAACGACATTGGTTGCCATTGGTGGTGGGTCTCCTGAAACACACAAGCTCAGATTTGGCAGTGTTTATTCGGATACCCCACTTTCTGTAGTAATTGTAGAGTCTTGAGACGTGGGCTTCCACTCTCCGAGCTGGCGCTACCAATGAGCCGTAGGTCAGCGAGTCCTCAACAAAAAGCAGGTTTCTCGCAGTCAGTTGGCACGGGTTGATCAGACGTTATCAGGCTATATAGGAAGGGGCCCAACTTCGATTTAATTGAAGACTTGCAGCTGTCTAGCTGAACGAAGAATTTTCTGAAAGAGAGAAAAGAAAATAATATTTTTATTAGTGGTGAAGGTAATCCAAGTACTCGAAGTTTATGGATAAGGGCTTCTATCCATACGCTGTCGATTGTCGAATGCTTATTCGACATCCAAAAAATATCCTACGGTGGCACGATGGCTGTTGAGTGCTGATGAGACGTCAGACTCGAACTTTAGTAACGGATGCAGTGTTGAACGTAAACCAAACTGCATGTCTGAGATGATGTTGTTTTCATTGCAGTAATTCTTGAGCCTCCTTAGTATGACTTCTTCCAGAATTTTGCTGATATCGTTGAGGAGGGATATAGGCCTATAGTTGGAAACCAGACTTTTAGCGACTTTCTTCGGAATTGCCACGAGTTGTGACGCAGTTGTTTATGATGATCGTGAGTAGTATTATCACTGCATGTGGAAGCCTTTTGATGACGTAGTTGGAAACTCCATCCGGTCCTGTTGACTTCTTTGGCTTGGAATTGACGATGATTTCCGCAATTTCCTCTGGTTAGCATAGTTGAAGGGTGCCCGTTGGGCAACTAGCTGAAAGATGGTCGTCAAACTCCACTCCTTCCAAATTTGGCTGTAAAGTCAGCTGGACGGATGTCCTGATTTCTTCCAGGAACACTGGGTCCGTTGATGGGTTAGGTTAGGTGGGTAAGGTTGAGCAGGTGTAGTTGATGATTCTGGAATTAAATAATTAAAATTAGAGGTTAGTAAGAAACAATCTAGAGTCAATGGAGTCCTAGGAAAGGTAGGCTTTGGCTGTGACACAACAACCAATAAGTACTCTTCGCTGTTCGTATTGATCCAGTCTATGATCGCCTTTCCTTCGGGGTCGATAGTGGTGTTCAGCCATTGATGATGCCTCGCATTAAAGTCGCCGCCAATAAGTCCGTAGGTAGTCTGCTTAAGAGTCTGGTTGAGAATATGCAGGTCATTATTTATATTCCCAGCGGTGGAGCGACACTTGAAATATGCACTGATGACTGTCCTAGTCCTCTTCCTAGTCGTATCCGGATGGCGGTGGCATCACTAGTTTGTAGTCCTATGATGATGGTTTCATTGGTGTTGGGTGAAATCTTATTTCTTACAAAGATGGCCGTCCCTTTTCGTTCTCCGTTTTGTCTTGCTGGTAGGTTTTGTATTCGGTGCTGTTGATGTTATTCCTCCTTGTCACGTTGGTTTCGCTGATGAGTGCTGGTGTTGGTGCTGGTCCTCCTTCTCACCATTTCTGCGAAGCTGACTGCAGGTCGGATAACCGCGCATTAAGATCCGTTATGTCGAAAAAAAATTAAATTAAATTAAATTTTTTTTTTTTTTCAAAACTCAATATTTCAAAAAACCCGTGCTCGATTTCTCTAAAACTTGATTGATAAAAGTTTCTTAATATAAAATACAAGATGTAAGAAAAAAATTATTTTACCTAAAAATAAAGGTATCCTCCACACAAATGTTAAAAAATGTTTTTCGAAAATCGTATTTTTCTCGAAAATGGTTCCGAGAATTTTGCTAAAACTTTTTTTCTTCCTATTCATTTTACGATCTTAAATTTAATTAAAAAAAATTGAAATTAAGATATTACAGCTTCTATGTACCATAGAACCATTTATTCAAATTCTGAATTTCTCATTATCGACATAACGGATCTTAATGCGCGGTTACCCGACCTGCAGTCAGCTTCGCAGAAATGGTGAGAAGGAGGACCAGCACCAACACCAGCACTCATCAGCGAAACCAACGTGACAAGGAGGAATAACATCAACAGCACCGAATACAAAACCTACCAGCAAGACAAAACGGAGAACGAAAAGGGACGGCCATCTTTGTAAGAAATAAGATTTCACCCAACACCAATGAAACCATCATCATAGGACTACAAACTAGTGATGCCACCGCCATCCGGATACGACTAGGAAGAGGACTAGGACAGTCATCAGTGCATATTTCAAGTGTCGCTCCACCGCTGGGAATATAAATAATGACCTGCATATTCTCAACCAGACTCTTAAGCAGACTACCTACGGACTTATTGGCGGCGACTTTAATGCGAGGCATCATCAATGGCTGAACACCACTATCGACCCCGAAGGAAAGGCGATCATAGACTGGATCAATACGAACAGCGAAGAGTACTTATTGGTTGTTGTGTCACAGCCAAAGCCTACCTTTCCTAGGACTCCATTGACTCTAGATTGTTTCTTACTAACCTCTAATTTTAATTATTTAATTCCAGAATCATCAACTACACCTGCTCAACCTTACCCACCTAACCTAACCCATCAACGGACCCAGTGTTCCTGGAAGAAATCAGGACATCCGTCCAGCTGACTTTACAGCCAAATTTGGAAGGAGTGGAGTTTGACGACCATCTTTCAGCTAGTTGCCCAACGGGCACCCTTCAACTATGCTAACCAGAGGAAATTGCGGAAATCATCGTCAATTCCAAGCCAAAGAAGTCAACAGGACCGGATGGAGTTTCCAACTACGTCATCAAAAGGCTTCCACATGCAGTGATAATACTACTCACGATCATCATAAACAACTGCGTCACAACTCGTGGCAATTCCGAAGAAAGTCGCTAAAAGTCTGGTTTCCAACTATAGGCCTATATCCCTCCTCAACGATATCAGCAAAATTCTGGAAGAAGTCATACTAAGGAGGCTCAAGAATTACTGCAATGAAAACAACATCATCTCAGACATGCAGTTTGGTTTACGTTCAACACTGCATCCGTTACTAAAGTTCGAGTCTGACGTCTCCTCAGCACTCAACAGCCATCGTGCCACCGTAGGATGTTTTTTGGATGTCGAATAAGCATTCGACAATCGACAGCGTATGGATAGAAGCCCTTATCCATAAACTTCGAGTACTTGGATTACCTTCACCACTAATAAAAATTATATTTTCTTTTCTCTCTTTCAGAAAATTCTTCGTTCAGCTAGACAGCTGCAAGTCTTCAATTAAATCGAAGTTGGGCCCCTTCCTATATAGCCTGATAACGTCTGATCAACCCGTGCCAACTGACTGCGAGAACCTGCTTTTTGTTGAGGACTCGCTGACCTACGGCTCATTGGTAGCGCCAGCTCGAAGAGTGGAAGCCCACGTCTCAAGACTCTACAATTACTACAGAAAGTGGGGTATCCGAATAAACACTGCCAAATCTGAGCTTGTGTGTTTCAGGAGACCCACCACCAATGGCAACCAATGTCGTTCAGCAGCTACTTGCAGAAACCTGACCGTGAAGCTCCCCGATGGGCTCACTTCAACGAGCTGTCCAAATTCAACCCGCACTCAAGGCAGGTACTAAGGAAGGCCAACTTCGAGTTTCACCGCTTGCACCCATTGCTAGCCAGAAAAACCGGACTAAGCCAGCCAGTGAAACTACTGATATACAAGCAGCTTATCTGACCCGTCATCAGCTATAATTTTCCTGCATGGTACACCATCTCGAAGACAGCAATACAGAAGTTCCAACTCTTCGAAAGGAAAATTCTGAGGATAAGCAACGGACTTATCTTCGATCGACAGCGAAAGAACCACTACAGCAACGAAATAGTCTACGAAGAAGCCAAAATCAAGCGACTGGACAAGTTTCTCGTGCAATTAGCAAGAAAGCTTATACATAGCACCACCAACCACCCAGACCCGCTGATGAGAAGGATGACCACCCAGGAACGACATCCAGAGCCTAGATACCTTAGTGCTTTGGATATGTTAGAAAGGGTCCCAGCCGACAACGAAGAAGCAGTACGATTTTACGCTGACGCGGGATCAGCATACCACCGTGGCTGAAAACATAAACAAAAACAAACCCCCAACAAACCCACTAACTGGACAACCGGGACTTAATAACCCGAGAGATAAACCATGCAATAATTTTAATTTAAAATAACTAGTCATGTTTATTATAATTGTTATAATTTTAGAAACAATGTCATAGCTTAAGTAGGGGGTTGCTATGTGCCAACAAATTTTTTATATTCATATTATCCTTAAGTTTAAGTTTTCCAATTGTAAATATTTAAAGTTTAATAAAAAAACCTTCAAAACCCTTGAAAACCCTTACTCTTCTCTAGTCAAGTCGTTTGATCTTCAAAGACTGGCATTTAAAAGACACCAATGAATAAACTATTTTGACTTTTCGGATAGGTTTGTCTATTTTTATCTCTTGTTAATATCTTCTTAAATTTTATTTACTTCTCCTCAAGCCTAATACCATTTATCCTTTGAGAACCAACTACTTGAAGATAAATTTAATTTCTTAACTTTAAAGCTAGACCGGTAATGACTAAGCCACTTTTCCTTTGGTAGGCTGTATCGTTGAATCGAAATATTGTATATAAACATTTACTTTCTTTTCGAGAAAAATACGATTTTCGAAAAACATTTTTTAACATTTCTTACATCTTGTATTTTATATTAAGAAACTTTTATTAATCAAGTTTTAGAGAAATCGAGCACGGGGTTTTTGAAATATTGAGTTTTGAAAAAAAAAAATTTAATTTTTTTTTAAATCAAAAAAAAATTTTTTTTTTGCAAAATTTGAAAACAGTAAAATTCAAACTGCTTTAGCATAAAAAAATATCAAAATCGGCTGTACCGTTTCTTTGAAAATCAAAAATCAAAAAAAAAATGGTTCGAAGGGGGGTACCAAAAATAATCATTTTTTTTTTCGACCATTTCCTTCCTTTAACTAAATGAAATTTTTTGGATTTTTGTTTTTTAATCTTTTAATCTAATTTTTAAGAAAAAAAATGTTTATTAAAACTCGAAAAAAAACGAAATCTTAAAAAAAAAGAAAAAAACGTGTGGAGGGAAAAATTAAAAATACTATCACAGATAATTATATACAGATGTCGCATGCCCATAGAAAAAACTGACATAAGAAAATGAAAATCTTCATTTGAAAGAGCTTTTAAGAAAGCTGTTTTCAATTTATTATATTATGATTATCTGAGAAGTGCTTTTTCTCTTTAAAATTTGTGCTCTCTGAATTCACGAATAAAATCTATTTCGTCTGTTGCTCTTGCGTATTCAACTCTGTGTCTGTATTCTTCGTTTTTTTTTAATACCGCCAGACCATTTTTTTTAAATAGATTTGTTATGGACACAAGAACACAAGATACCTACATTTTTATATAGAGGGATCTTGGCAAGAAAAAATTGTATTTTGTGTTTATCTGGGAATCTAAGGCAAGTTTGTTCATAAAAAGGAAACTTACTTAGATATTTTGTTGCATTTAGAAGCAAATTAGGAACTTATGTAAGTAGGTATTTCAAATCCTTTGGATGGATTTGTGAAAATTATTCTCTATTTTTTAGGTAGGTAGGTATTTGTTCTTTACAATTCCCATACAAATTATTCTAATTTCGTTGCTCAATTTTGTCTATCAGAGCTAAAAACAGACACAGTATTGTTTGTTACTCCTAGTCCTAGTTGCTACATAATGTACATACATAGATACATATGTACGACGTACGTATTTTGCATTCAGGTTCATGAGCTTATGATGACACCTGCAGGCAGGAAGGTTGGTTCTATTTGATTTGGTGCGATCCTTTGATGATGGCGAAAATAACGTGGTTGACTTTTTTGGGTTTTATAAAAATAAAAAAAAATCTGAAAAAATAGTTGAATTAAAACTTCAATTTGAAGTAGGGCGACAAAGAAAAAGAAAATAAAATCCTAAGAAATCGTGGATACAGATTTTTTTACGGGTTAGGTACCTACCTATTTATTTTATACCTACCACCTACTTAATTAAGAGGTTGTATGGTTATGATAGGTTGTAGGTAGGTATGTTTGTATGAAAAAACGCAACCAGAAGAATAACTGCATGTACGAGAATATACATTGTACATACATACGTATTACATACAATTTTTCAAAAAAGCGTGCGGATAACTTCGAGTTTCGGTTTGGAATAATTTTATTCTTCTTCTTGTTTTTCATTTTTACAATTTAATATGGCCGGATGGGCGGGAAATTCAAATTTTAGACCAAATTTAAATAGTTCACAATAGTAAATTTTATTGTTTTAATTAATTCATTTTGATTTTTAAAATTGTTTGCATCGTCAAAACACCTTTACTGTAGCAGAAGGTAATTTATAAATGTTACGAATTATCAAATGAAACAATTTATACCTACTACAAATTTCAAAATTATTTCATTTCAGTATAAATAAGAAAACGTAGTATGTATGTCCATACGAAGGTACATAAGAACGGTTTTTCTGTTTTCTATTTTTTTTTTGTAAGTGAAAAAATAATGATAGTGATGTTAATAAAGAAAAAAACAGCATTTTTTAGCTTTTCTGCTCTAAGCCTATTCCATATAAAATGTCTGAAGCATTTATACTATTAATTGCGTATTTGCTTAGTTCACCCACCCTTCATCCCATTTTACATTTATTATTTTTACAATCCATTTTTAATTTTTCATAGATACTGCTTGATTCTTAATTTTTTCAAGCATTCACTACGTTCTGTAGCTTCTTATTTTTATATTAAAGTTTTAAGTTTTTCTAACGTTCTTGTCATTTACAAATTTTTGAGAGAAAAATAATTACCAAGAAATTGACTGTATATCAAGTCTGTGCGTACGGCATTCATTCTTATTGTCAAACCAATTTGAAAAATATGTTAATGCAAAATCTTAAGCATGTTAAACATTTTAGTAAGTTACTAAGTTAAAAAATAGGATTTCGCTAATTTTAAACGATTTTATCATCTTACTATCTCTAAACATTTTACTTAAGTTAAAATAACAAACTGTTTACTTTAACTTTTAGTAATTTACTAAATTAATGTGAAATCTGTCATTTTCCTCAAACAAAATCTCTTGGCAATTTTAGAAGAGATAAATTGTGTTTTTTTATTTCGATTCGTGAGTAAATTGTTTTTAAAAGTAAATAAAATATTATAAAATGTTTTCGGAAAACGAAGATTTTGATATACATACATATGTATGTATATGATTGAAGACCCAGCTTTATAGAGAATTTTACTCCAGAAATAGGTTTGACAAGATAGCAGGTCGGTTTTTAGTTGAAAAACTTAAAGATCCAAGATCGAATTATAAGCCGTACGCTTCCGATTGCACCCGAATTTCAAGTACCTACTATTTACATTACACTTTCTTGGAAGAAGACTGGAATGGTCCAATCCAAAGTGGCGAAATAATAAAAAAAAGTTGTCAAAAATAAACAAATAACAAAATAAATTTAAGGTTGTCCTTTTGACTTTTGAGTTTCCGACATTTCAAACTATTAGGTCTGTTCCCCAGATTTAGTTTAGTTTCAAATGCACCGTTTTTAATAAAAGGGAATTAGTCTATTACTAGTTAGTAAAACGAAAAAAAAAAGTTTAAAAATTTCGAAGAGCTAGTTAATTACTAAAAGTTTAAAAAATTGCTAACTAATAAAATGCTAAACCCTTAATAATATGATGTTTAAATTTTGTTCCTATGTTTCTATCATCACGTGTGAACGTTTGTTTCCTATTAATGAATCATATAAACTATTTATAAATCTAATACAATTTTCTGTTGGGCTTGCATAGGTATTCAACTAAATGTTGTGAAAATTTGTGTAAAAGCTGAAATAATTCTGTTCTAATAGCAACCGATCCATTTATTGTCTTAACCGCCATTCCGACATTAATTTTTTTGTAAATCTGTATACACATATGTGCCAGTTTGTTAGCTTTTGGTATATTTTTTTTATTTTTTCATTGTTGAAGATAAATTCGATTACCTATGAGCTAACAATTCCATCAGGTGGTTTTTAAAATAAAAAGAAACTTCAATCAAAGAAGGTATATGAAGGTATATGTATACATAAAATAAGTATATGAAAAATAAATATATTTTTGAAAAACCTGTCTTTCCTTAATGTTTGTTTAATAGAATCAGGTTCTTATTCCAATCTCGTATACCACCTCCAATCTCGTATACCACCTACTTAATTAAGAAAAAATACTTTTAATTACTAGTCGTATTCGACTAATATGTGAAATTCAACCGAATGAAAAAATCAAAAAAAAAATATACATATATATTTTGTCTAGGGCTTATTTAAAGATATTTATAAAACTCGTCTTTGAAAATTGTAATTTCTGAAAGACCCAGAAATTATTTTAACCAACCTTCCACATAAAATCAATTATTATATTTAAATGGTTATTGGTATGTAATTCTTATTTTAAATTTTCGGATTAGCCGCGTATATAAAAGATAATTAGCGAGTGCAATATGCAATACTGTAACCACCCCGAACGTTTCTCTACAAATTTCACTGAGCGTGGTCCCGGTATATAACGCGGCTAATCCGAGAATTTAAAAGTTCTTATTTCGCTATAAAATAGTTCATAAAAAAAAGATTAATTTTAATTTTGACACATAATAATTGATGATGGTGTTTAAAAAGTGAATACAAAAATATAAGTCTAAATTTTCAATTATGAGTTTTAATTACAACCTACTTAGATTCATCTGTATGTATGTACATATGTATGTATTTATAAAATCTAAAGTCAAATAATGTATTTTCTTTAATATCAAGATTTATATGTTAGACATACATATGCCGCGATTTTTCTTTAAATACGAAAACATTAGATTTCGATATCTTTAAATAAGAGTGTAGGTATAATTAACACTTTACAATAACATTAAAACCTTCCTGTGTTATTTTATTTTATCTTTAGAAAACTCTTTCCTTGCTTAGAAATTTGTATGAAGACAATAATTAATTTTATTTATTTTTTTTATTCGTTCTTTTAATAGAAGCTATTAACGTTTTGTGAAATAAATTCGCAATAAAAATATACCGTTTAGAAATTATGGCGTAAAATTTTAAACAGTAAAACCGGCCTTACTTAACGCAGTCGCTTAGCTTGGAGGCTTTGTCCAACTCTTTCACAATTTTAAACACAACAGAAGTTAAGCGAAAATTTACGTTGAACAAATCTAATTTGAAAGATACATAACTCAAACACAACAACACAAATAAAAAAAAAAGAAGCCAAATAAAGCAAATAATTTTTGGTCGGAAAAAGTAAACTTCATATATCTACTACCTCCGTACAGATTTTGATTGTTTATAAGTTATTTACATTATTTTAGATGAAATGAAGTATATATGAGGCTATCAGTGCAATAGTGGCGTAACCCACTTTTTTCAAAAATTAGTTTTTCATAAAAATGGGTCCCTTAATATATATATTTTAATACAAAAATTGTTTTATGCAGCTACATATATACACTCAAAACTAGATTGCACTCAAAAAGGTGTTATTGCATTTTATAATTTGATCATAGTTTGAGTGCAATAGTGGCGTAACCTTTATACTTCTCTTAGACAAAAATTATTATGTATTCTGACCAATGTGGGAGCCAAAATATAAATATAAACTATTGTGCCAATTTTTGGTACCCCATCCCGTTTCTATGGTTGAAGAAATCGACCATACATTTTTAGTTAGTGGCCATTCCTATTTGCCATATGACCAAGATTTTGGTATAATAGAAAAGAATAAAAAAAAATATAAAGACATCTTTGTCCCAAATGATGTTAACGTCATTTCCTCGGCCAGAAAAAGAAACCCATTTGAAATTGTGAAAATGACTTCATATGATTTTTTTTCCACAAAATTTATAGAAAAAAAAAATACCTATCACAAATAGGAAACTGTCCATTTCAAATTCCAAGGTTGAACGGCTTAAAATTCAGTGGTTTTCCAAAAAAGTAAGTCATTATTTTCAATTTTTATAAATATTCTAATGACATTGATATGTTACTCGAAGAGGTAAATGTAAAAAAGAGACAATCCGTTAATATTAAAAAACTCAACCAGCTTGAACAATCTAAAAAAGACGATAAAAAAAGAAAGACTTAATTGAACTGCTTCAATTTATACCACCGATCCATCACTTTTTCTATAATAATTTAAAAACGTCAACAAGTGTTCCAATCGAAATATTTGACGATTTATCAGACGAGGAGTAAAATCATTAAAAAACAAGTAAAAATGTACTTTTAATTTTTTGTTGTTGAAATATGAACTATGAGAGAAATAAAAAAAATATAATTAGTTTGGCGTAACCTATCTTTTTTCTTTATTTTTACAGAAAACCATGAATGCAATAGCGGCGTAACCCACTTTTTTTTTCAAAAATGAAGTTAAATTAAAAAAAAAATATGCCTTTTCTCAAACTCTTCCAAGTTTTTAGATAAATCAAAAATCTCAAAGGAAAAATACAAAAAATGTTTAAAGGAAACCTGTTTCTTAAATCTCTCGTAGCTCTAAAGTGAATTTTATGGGTTACGCCACTATTGCACTGACAGCCTCATATAGCTAATTAACAGCATTCCAATTCAATTTTGTTTTTCAAGGTGCAAATTCATTTGGCTATACTCGTCTTGGCATGTATAGGTACATAACATATGTACACAGTACACTTGTATCTACAGATTTGCTGATCGTAGAACACTTTTGTGCGACTGTTTCAAATTTCTAATATTCAGTAATTGAGTCTATTTACAAAGCACATCTTTTAAAGTATCCAATAAAACATCAGTAAACATTTTTACTTCGATTTGTGTTGGTATGAAATAACCATTGTCAATATAGACAAAGTTCACTTTTAAAAGATAAACTAGCTAGGTATTTGCTGCTGTTAAAGTTAGACGAGCTCTTTAACGTTAAAGTATGGTTTATGTCCTTTAAAATTAACAAAAAGTCGGTTCTCTTTTTATATACAATATTTAGAGTCGACTCCCATTCTAAAATTGATTTAGAGCAGGTTTTAAATGCTTACAATTTTGCGCCTGTCTTTTATTTGTCTCACTCGTGACAAAAAAAAGATCCTGACTATTTTCAAAATACATAAAGGTGGTGTTTTTTTTCCCATTTCAGCAAAAATGAATTAGTAATCATATTATTAGTTCTAAGAAAGTCCATGTAGATTTTATAAAAAAAAAATAAACACTCTTAACTGCGGAATTACACTTTAGGAAACTTCATAAAAATGTTCTGTACAAAAATTGAAATTCATTCACCCGTGCGCGGTGTGGGCTCTATATTGTCAAACTTATAGAAAAACAAATGCACGCACATTCTCCATAGAATTCCGACCTATACATGCGGCTACTCCATGGATGAACACACACAAACAAACAATATCAACATGACGAACAGGTGTAAGGTATTTAAAAAAAAAACAAAGATTATAAATTAATATAATACAAATGATGGAGATTTTAATAGAATATGTTCTATCTACCTAATGCCTTACCTTTTGCCTTTTTTCTAAAAAAAAAGTAGGATACCACAGTAGGAATTTGCTTTTTTTGGTAGATACCTACCTATTCCACATGAACAAAGGTAGCCGCATTGTCTGCCAGTATTATCTTTCTCGCGCATAATAAAAAAAGTCCTTAAACAGAAGAGAGAATATTACTCGTATATTGTTCTCTTTTTAATTTAGAAAAGCTTTCTTATTCTTACGGCGGCGATTATAAAATTCTCTTCTTCTTATGAAACCTTCTTAAGAAAGCTTTTGTCTGCTCGAGATTGTCTGCTCGAGAAAATTTTCGATGACAGAATTTTGTATGGAGGTGAGACATCTGTATATAATTATCTGTGATAATACCTACAAATGATGGAGATATTAATATAAAATGTTCTATCTACCTAATGCCTTACCTTTTGCTTTTTTTCTAAAAAAACAGGATACCACAGTAGGAATTTGCTTTTTTTGGTAGATACCTACCTATGTACATCTATTCCACATGAACAAAGGTAGCCGCATTGTCTGCCAGTATTATCTTTCTCGCGCATAATAAAAAAAGTTCTTAAACAAAAGAGAGAATATTATATTGTTCTCTTTTTAATTCAGAATGACTATAAAATTCTCTTCTTCTTATGAAACCTTCTTAAGAAAGCTTTTGTCTGCTCGAGATTGTCTGCTCGAGAAAATTTTCGATGACAGAATTTTGTATGGAGGTGAGACATCTGTATATAATTATCTGTGATACTATCTACCAAGCTTAAAGAAAATCGGCTGAGGCTGTATTCGAAAAGACAGACAGACAGAATTGAGAGACCCATTTTTTTAGTTTTCGCTATCGTAATGTCAACTTTGATCGAAATCTCGAGTTCGATTTTTTTTGCACAACTTGCCTTATGGTACCTATAAATCGCAAGTAAAAAGGGTAAGTATGTACCTAGTGTAGGTATATCACACACTCGCTGTTATACCTATATTTTGTTTTCTTGTATTTTTTGGTTTGCGAACTCTCACTTCTACCACAAATAATCATATACAGATGTCTTACGCCTATGGAGCAGAGTGACCTATGAAATTGAAAAAGCTTTATTCTATAAAGCTTTTTAAAAAGCATTTTTTCTACGAGAATCAAAGTTCTTTTCGCAGGATTTTGTAGGATAGGATTTCTCTTCTCTCAATTATGTGTTGCTTCTCTTTTGTTTACCCTTTCCTACAATTTTTGTTTATATTTGCAATATTCGTTCACCCCTTTGTAACGATCAAGCCGCAGACAGTTAATTTTTTTTTATGGGTTGTCTGAGGTTTGCGATAAATATAAAATGTGTGCTTCTTGGGTTTGACCGATTATTTAAGTTGGTTGATAATTAGAAAGATTTTTTCAATAAACTGTGTCGTCGGTAGTTATGTATTTGTACATATGTACTCGTAGTTTAAATGACGGAAGGAATTTCTTTATTTAATTTTTTTCATTCGTCTGAAGTTGATTTTAATAAAGGGCACATTTTTGTTGCGTAGGTAATTAATAATTATGTAGTTACATACATTCGCCTTTTCTATTTCGTAAGAGTCCAGGAATATTATATATGTATACATATTATATTTTTATAGGAGGTAATGTAGGTAGGAAGATACCTAGGTATTTTTAGGGTTTATTATTATAAATTTCAAGATTTTGGACAAGAGCTTGTTTATTACATGTGTAGGTATACCTAGCAGGAAACGAAATTAGTTTGGAATATTTTTACTTATGTACAGTACATATGTACATATGTATATATACATAAATATGTCTGTATATAGGAAGATAAGATAAGCATTCAAATAGTTTGAATACAATCATGTATCAATTAAGAACTTTTTGTATTAGATGGTCTTTTAAATAATTGTATACTTAAGTAGGGCTATGTAGACCTGCCTTGATACATTTTTACTTAAATTATTATTAAACAAAAATAATTAATAACTTTTTTTTTTGTTTGATAATGTAAAAAGTTGGAGATTAATAAATAGATACAGAGTATACAAATGTTCCTAGGTTCTTATTAACATAATTCCTTCCTGTAACTACTCGTATTATGTCTATGTGATATGTACCTACAAGAAAATTTGTAGACACCTACTAGAAAATTTGCGCCTACCGCCGGCCGAGACGATATAGACCCTCCGCCGATTCGGTTTTAACTTAGGATGCAGGTACTTGTAATATACATATGACAGGTTATGAAAATAAAATGCACGACTGGGTCGCACGAACTTGCTCCTATGTAAAAGACTAAGAATTTCAAAAATGAATGTTATTAGAGAAACTGTTCATAAGCATAAAATTCATTTTTTAAATGACTAAAAAAAACTTCTTTAGTAGTTAAAGGTAAGAATAGGATGCCATGTGATTCAAGCAAATATAGATTTATGCAAGAACAAAAATTATAAGTCTTTGTAGTGGTTTCTTAAAAAATAAAGTTTTATATAAGTAAATTTTAAAACATTTTTAAGAAAAAATGTTGGTACGCTAATTTGAAGTTTTTATAATTGTATGAATAAAAATTAAATTTACAAAAAAAGTATTGAGCCGTTCCGTTGTGCTAATGATGAGAAATTCAAAATTTTAAAAAATCGTTCTATGGTAGGTACAGTCAGTAATATCTTGTTTTCAAATTTTTTTTTATTAAATTACAGATATTAAAAAATGATAGAAAGAAAAAAAATTTAAGCAAAATTCTCGGAACCGTTTTCGAGAAAAATACGATTTTCGGAAACCATTTTTTAACATTTGTATGGAGGGTACCGTTATTTTCAGGTAAAATGAATTTATTTTTCTCATATATTGTAGATTATTTTTCCAAACTTTTATTTATAAGTTTTGAAAAAATCGACCATGGGGTTTTCGAAATATTGAGTTTTCAAAAAAAATTTTGAAAGTTTTTTTCAAAATCCAAAAAAAATTTGTTTTGGAAAATTTGAATACACAATAATATTCAAACTGCTGGGAAACTTAAGCATAAAATAAAATGCACGACTGGATCGCACGAACTTGCTCTTATGTAAAAGTACTTTGGAATTTGAGATACATTTTATAAATATAAAACATGGATTTAATGAGATAATAATGTTCAAATGCATAAAATTGCCGTCTGGTTTCCGGAAAAGTATGAATTTATGCAAATAAACCTTAAAAAATCGTTTTATTATTAAATAAATTTTTTATATAAGCAATTTCTCTAAAATTTTTCAAGAAAAAAATGTGGGATGCGAATTTTAAGTATTTAATAATATTGGTTTTAGGAAATAATTTCAAAAAATAATCGTTCATAGGTTTTGAAGATATTGATTTAAATTTTTTTTTTTTTTTAAAACCCAATAAATATTTTTTCGAATATTTTTATATACAATATTATTTTAAACTTAAGGGGACTCCTGCTAAAAATTTTGGGTTAAAATCCTTAGAGCCGTTAATGAGAAAGTCGAAAATCAAAAAAACGGGTCTATGGCAGGTACCCCTAATAACATTTTGCCCCAAAAGTTTTGTTGACCAAAATGTAGTCCATGTTCATAATATCACACTTAATTTTTTTTATCAAAATCGTTAGAGCCGTTTTCGAGATAAATAAGATTTTGCATTACGGGTGTATGGGGGGTACCCTTAGTTTTAGAGCTAAAAAAAAAATTTCAATTTTTCCTCTAGGGAATCACCGAAGACCCTTAACTACCGAGATTGAAAGAAATAGGTCCAAGGGTTTAGGCTGTAGTGAGAGGTACAGACATACAGACACACTGAAACATGTTTTTTGTGTACTAAATTTTCCTTAAAATTTTTATAAAAAAAATTGATATGCAAATTGTTAGTATTTAATAAAATACATTTTAAAACGTAATTTAAAAATTTAATCTTGTATCGGTTTTCAAGATATTGAATTTTCAAAAAAAAAATTGGATTATTTTTTTAAAAATCCAAAAACTATTTTTTCGAAAAAATTTTTAGTTTATGTTTTTTCAAATGCAAAGCAGCTCCTGCATACAAATTTTGGTTAAAATCGTTAGAGCCGTTGGTGAGAAATTCGAAAATCAAAAAAACCGTTCTATGACAGGTACCCCCAATAACATTTCCCCCCAAATTTTTTTTCACCAAAATATAGTCCATGTCCTTAGTATCACACTTAATTTTTTTTATCAAAATCGTTAGAGCCGTTTTCAAAATAAATAAGATTTTGCATTACGGGTGTATGGGGGGTACCCTTAGTTTTGGAGCTAAAAAAAAAATTTCAATTTTTCCTCTAGGGAATCACCGAAGACTCTTAACTACCGAGATTGAAAGATATAGGTCTAGTGGTTTAGGCTGTAGTTCGAGGTACAGACATACAGACACACTGAAACATGTTTTTTGTGTACTAAATTTTCCTTAAAATTTTTATTAAAAAATTTGATATGCAAATTGTTATTATTTAATAAAATACATTTTAAAACGTAATTTAAAAATTTAATCGTGTATCGGTTTTCAAGATATTGAATTTTCAAAAAAAAATTGTATTATTTTTTTAAAAATCAAAAAACTATTTTTTCGAAAAAAATTTTTAGTTTATATTTTTTAAAATGCAAAGCAGCTCCTGCATAAAAATTTTGGTTAAAATCGTTAGAGCCGTTGGTGAGAAATTCAAAAATCAAAAAAACCGTTCTATGACAGGTACCCCTAATAACATTTCCCCCCAAATTTTTTTTTCACCAAAATATAGTCCATGTCCATAATATCACACTTAATTTTTTTTATCAAAATCGTTAGAGCCGTTTTCGAGATAAATAAGATTCTGCATTACGGGTGTATGGGGGGTACCCTTAGTTTTAGAGCTAAAAAAAAAATTTCAATTTTTCCTCTAGGGAATCACCGAAGACCCTTAACTACCGAGATTGAAAGAAATAGGTCCAAGGGCTTAGGCTGTAGTGAGAGGTACAGACATACAGACACACTGAAACATGTTTTTTTGTGTACTAAATTTTCCTTAAAATTTTTATAAAAAAATTGATATGCAAATTGTTAGTATTTAATAAAATAGATTTTAAAACGTAATTTAAAAATTTAATCTTGTATCGGTTTTCAAGATATTGAATTTTCAAAAAAAAAAATTTATTATTTTTTTAAAAATCCAAAAGCTATTTTTTCGAAAAAATTTTTAGTTTATATATTTTAAAATGCAAGGCAGCTCCTGCATACAAATTTTGGTTAAAATCGTTAGAGCCGTTGGTGAGAAATACGAAAATCAAAAAAACCCTTCTATGACAGGTACCCCTAATAACATTTCCCCCCAAATTTTTTTCTGACCAAAGAATAGTCCATGTCCATAATATCACACTTAATTTTTTTTATCAAAATCGTTAGAGCCGTTTTCGAGATAAATAAGATTTTGCATTACGGGTGTATGGGGGGTACCCTTAGTTTTGGAGCTAAAAAAAAAATTCAATTTTTCCTCTAGGGAATCACCGAAGACCCTTAACTACCGAGTTTGAACAAAATACGTCCGGTAGTTTAGGCTGTAGTTCGAGGTACAGACATACAGACATACAGACAGACAGACGGAATTGTCAGACCCACTTTTTTCGTCTTCGCTATCATCGTAATGTCAACTTTGATCAAAATCTCGAGTTCGATTTTTTTTCCAAATGCAGAACTTGCCCTATAGTACCTATATCGCAAGTAAAAATGATCAAAATCGGTGGTACCGTTTTTGAGAAAATCAAAGTGTGTCTCGCAATTTCACCTGTCTCTCCTTGGTATTCAGACGTACGTGCCACACATTTGGCCAAAAAGAAAAATAATATATTTCTCGAAAACGACTTTTACAATTTTGTAAAAATAATTCAAATAATTAAATTAGGAAAATGATGCTTTTTTGTATTTTATCTTTAATAGTTATTTTTGTTACCTCTAGTAGAATTTTATTTTTTATATTTGGTTTTTTCATTTTTTTTCTTCTTTCTCATTTTAAGAAAACCTTATTTTAATTTAAAAAAAAAAGTACACATTTTTATTTTTGATAACTCAATATCCAAATTATGTGACTACGTAGCTAACTATGAGTGGGTAAATATAACTATAAAATGAGTTGAAAATTCCCCTCCAACGTATAGTGTAAGCACTTCGGATTCAAAGTTAGTTGATAATAGTTGTGTTCAACCAGCTGCACTGGACTACTCTGGGCAGACAAGTGTAGCTTTTTGGTGTTAATTGAAAAAATTTCTCCACTGACTTACACTGATTAGCGTTCATTGACCTGAACTAGTGTACATTAGTTCAGAATATCTTGCACTGCCTTTTGAGGTAGTGCAGGTTGGTGAAAACTGTCAAAATCAGCTGATGTCATTATTTGATTATATTTGTCAAAGGAATTAATTTGAATTTTGTCCGCGCGTTGTGTTTTTGAATTTAAATTTAGAAAAATGCATGTTTTAAAGATCTGACGTATGACGGTTTTGCTTAAGTTTGCTCTGACAGTTTTCATGAACTTGCACTGCACTACACTACTCTACACTAGCCTCTTTCTGGTTGAACACAACTAATGATTTTGACATTTCACAATCACGGTTTCAAGTTTGTGCATTGCATATGACATTCATTTGTATTATCAAACCAAACTGGGAAATAAATCTTTGTTTAAATATTGCGAACGAATATTTGAAATTACGTTTCAGAAGGCCATAAAAGTGGAGTTTTTTCATTAGAGGTGTCATATTCTTTAAGTTTTATTAGTAATTATTTCTGTTATGTTAAATGTGTTGAATGAAATTTCTTTTTTATCCCAACAATAACCATCATTCCAATTAGATTTAAATAGCTCCAATAGTAAGTTCTCTTCTTGAACTATAGAGCTATGATCTATGATCAACGTTTTCTTTATTGATGCTACTTTGTGTGATGTGTAATCTCACAGAACGTGGGGATGTTTTTCATTTTATTTGAAAGGTGTCCCGTTCCCGTTCTAAGGAAAACTAGAAGACATAAAACTGGAGTACTGACTTCTTAACAGAAAACGAAACCATGGATCTTCTTAACGAAATAGATGTAGCGAAAATGTTAAAATTCTGCATAATAGCACTTAGTTATCGAAATAGAATAAAAGATGAATACTTTTAGTTAGTAACTGTAACTTAATTAGTTTATCTATCGCAAAGACTTTTGTCATTGGCTCGAACGCTTAAAAAAATCAAGAGCTGACGATAAGAGCGTTTTTATTTTAATTCACGAGTAGCCCGAATGTCCTTTGAAAGAAGTCTGTTTTTATAAGATTTAATATTATTTACTTACTTGATTTTTTTTGAAAGCAATTAAGGTTCTCTTAAATCGGAATCTACAAAACTGAGACACTCCTAACATTGAATCAAGTTTGTTAACAGGGAATTCCCGGAAATATGTTTTACAAAAAAGTTAATATATCTACTAATGACCACGTACAAATGCGAAAACTACGGAAACGTTTTTAGTTTTCCATTATTTTAGACAATTTAAATGAGTTAAACGGTGAATGTTTTCATAAAATAATAATAATATAATATCAGCATCAGGGAATAAAACTTATGATAATTTGCCAGAATGGGAAAATTTCCATGATTCTCTAAAAGACCCTGATTTTATACTAAATAATACTGTTGCTTCTCATGTTTCGCACCCAAAAAGTGAAAAGAGCAAAATTTGGATATTCCGTTCAAAAACTACGATTCACGATCGTCAGACATTAAGGAACATTGAAAAGTCATATAAGACACTTTCTGGAAAAGTGAAGCATGCAAGATCTCCAAAACCCTTTGGATTGTGTTGAAGCAACTGCCAAGACAAAATTTCTTTCGAGCAAATAAAACAACTATTTATCCAGTTTTGGTTTTGGGAACCTATGACCAGAAAATTGTATACATAGAAAATCTTCTCACTATAGGAAATAACAAATGAAATACTCTGTCTAACGCAATGGAAGGAAAGCGACGCGGTGAAACCTGAGTGAAATACGCTTTGGAATATGATGGCATGCATATAAAAATTTGAAGACCACATTTTACAATATGTTTTTATCTGAAACGGAAAAGGGGTACATACAAAAAAATATATTCATGGCAGTTTAAATCACTCCATGTATAGAAATGAAGTTTGTAATCCTGCGAGCCTCACCAAATATTCAAAAATATTCGGAACACTAAATTTAAAATCAAAAGTTTCCAAACTAGACACATGCGCAACTTGCTATGGATTTTAATCTAAGATAAAAGTAGCCCAGCAGGCCCAGATAAGAAAAAAAATTTTGGGTTTATTACAATACATAAATCCAGATTTTAGTTATTTTTATAAAAATCTTAAAACTAGTTCCAACGAAATCAACATTTAATCAGATTAAAGAAGTGACGATGAAGATAAAAAACCCTTTTTTAAATTTGGTTTTCAATTTTTTATTTGTTTTTTTTATTAATTTACAATGCATGATGAAAAGTTTGTTGTGTTTTTTTTTGTATTTTCATTCATTCTACCTGAACGTTTAAAGTTGGTTCTCATTCTCTGCTAAAAACAATATATTTGTCTTTATTAAGTTAGGAATAAGAACTAAAGTTGACACAAGAACTGGATAATTTAACAGAATAGACAAGGAAAATCAGCTAAAGTAGTCCTTAGACCAGAACAAAAAGTTTCTTTAAAATGGAAAAACAACTAAACTGCAGATAATTTAATTTAATTTTTAACTAGGAAAGAGTAAAATTATCTTTATTTAAATTTTTGATTCAACCTGAACGGAGTTTCCAATCGCCCAATATACCTAGTCATTTGTAATTTCAAGCGTTTGTTAAAAACTTTAAACTGCTCTCCTCAAAAATTAGTAAAAAAGTCTTTAGCGGGTTTTTCTTGTGACCACAGATCTATACTGTACTAAGCTAAAAAAGAAGTAAAGAAACTTAAAAACTAGTACCTAACCTTCCTCCAAATGCCGTTCTTCTTTCTTGAGACGAGGAAATCATTTTCACTTTCGATTCTGTCTATATAATATCTCCAAATAAAATAAACAAAATAGAAACATAAATATGTACCTACGAGTACTTCCTGCAGAATACAAAGTCACACGAATGCATTTTTATTTGAAAGAGGGAATAATTTTGCATAGATTTCGATTGTTTGAAAGAAAAGTAGCTAAACATCGGCTGGCATGTAAAAAATAAAATGCACGACTGGGTCGCACGAACTTGCTCCTATGTAAGAGACTAGGAATTTTAAAAACGAATGTTATTAGAGAAAACTGTTCATAAGGATAAAATGATTTTTTTTAAATTCTTTAAGTAGTAAGAGATAAAAACAGAATGATATGCAAATATGAATTTATGCAGGAACAAAAATTATAAGTCGTTGTAGTGGTTCCTTAAAAAAATAAGCTTTTATGTACAAAATTTTTAAAACATTTTTAAGAAAAAACTTTGGTACGCCAACCTTAAGTTTTTATTATTGTACGAATAAAAGTCTAACTTCCAAAAAAAAAATACTAAGCCGTTCTTGAGATATCGAATTTTTCAAAAAAAAAATTAATTTTTTTTTCTAAAAATTGAAAAAATATTTTTTCTAAAGTTTTTAAATGCAATGTTTTTTAAACTTTTTAGGAGCTTTTTTATAAAAAAAATCATTAAAATCCGTTAAGTCGATAATGAGAAATTCAAAATTGGAAAAAATGGTTCTATGGTAGGTACAGTCAGTAATATCTAGATTTAAAATTTTTTTTATTTAATCATAAATCGTAAAGATTAATCAAAAGAAAAAAAATTTTAGCAAAATTCTCGTAACCGTTTTCGAGAAAAATGCGATTTTCGAAAACCATTTTTTAAAATTTGTATGGAAGGTACCGTTAGTTTTAGATAAAACAAAATTTTTTTTCTCAAATCTTGTAGGTTATATTAAGAAACTTTTATTTGCCAAGTTTGAAAAAAATCGAGCATGGGGTATTCGAAATATTGAGTTTCCAAAAAAAAATTTTGAATTTTTTTTTAAAAATCCAAAAAATTAAAAATTGAAAATTTGAATATGTAATAATATTCAAACTTTGGAGGAGCTTTGGCATAAAACAAATTATTAAAATCGGCTTTACAGTTTTCGAGAAAATCAAAAACAAAAAAAATAGACCCAGGGGGGCTACCGAAAATAACAATTTTTTGGAAAATTTTTTTCAACCATTAGCTAGTTTTAACCAAATGAAATTTTTCAAATTTTTTTTAAAAAATTCTGTGGGATAGTTTTTGAGAAAAAAAAATATTTATAAAATTTCGAAAAAAAATCGTATGGCAGGTACCGTTATTTTTGGTCCTAAAAAAAAATAGAAAAAAACGTCCGGGGGTAAAAAATTAAAACCCATATCTACCAAGTTTGAAGAAAATCGGCCGAGCCGTTTAGGCTGTAGTCGAACCGACAGACAGACAGACAGACAGACAGACAGACAGACAGAATTGCGAGACCCACTTTTTTGGTCTTCGCTATCATCGTAATGTCAACTTTGATCAAAATCTCGAGTTCGATTTTTTTTACGAATGCATAACTTGCCTTATAGTACCTATAAGTCGCAAGTAAAAAGCTTAATCTAAATCTCAAATTTCATTTTTAGCATTTTGTATATAATAAAACTAGAAATTTTACCTTTATTTTAAGTGCTTGTCCTTAAAGATCTTATCAATAATTCTGAAATTATAAGCAAATCAACATAACCTACTTACATAACATACCTACAAAATCCATTTCCATTTTTCTATGCCTACCTAAAGCAGATACACTTGAAAACGAAAAGAAAGATATTGCCAAAATCCAAACAAGAAAATTCCTACCGAAAAGTGCAATACCCTCACAAGAAATCAAAATAAAAAAAAACAAAAACACCAGCCAAGGAGTCGCCGCGGCATGCACCAGCCACCAAAACCAATAAAGGAACACAGGAAAAGGCAAATATAAAAACAAAAACAACATCCATCCACACAGAAATTCTACGAATGACAAAATATAATAAGAAAAAGTAAAACAGAAATAATATAACCCCGGTGGGAAAGGGATGCGCTGTGTCTGGTACGATTTGTTTGTGCTATAAATTTTGATGAGAACAAGAGAACGCTTGTCGCTTAGTCGCTTACCCAATGAAAAGATACATTTTTCGCTCTCCTACATTGTGGTCATTGCAGTTCTCTTGTCGCTCTTGATTTTTGTATCTTTGTCTGCTAAAGTTTGTCTGCTAAAAAAATTTCTTAGGACATTTTTTTGTATGGAGATGAGACATCTGTATATGATTATTTGTGCTTCTACTGTGTTTTTTTTTTTGTTTATTCTATGGAAAGCCATATTAGGTACACACATAGCAATATGTAAATCGCGATAGGTAGTGATCTTAATTTTTTTTGTCAACGAGTGTATAAGTTAATGCAGCAAATATTTAAACATCATCATTCCCACGATCCCACGAATGATGCACGCGCAGTGCCTGAAAATGCTGACTATACGTCTGGCAAAGAACATCCAACATCCAGAAAACGACACCAAGCGCATTCCTGCACGTACGCTGGCGGCTCCCATAGGTTAAGATAGTTTATGTTAGTTTTGTAAGAAAAGTTAATTTGTAAGTTCAGTTGATAATTAGTATTGAAAGAATAAAGAGCTCTAGCTCCGAAAAAATATTTTTTTAGTTTAATTTACACTTGTGAACTTATTTGGCGCCCGAGCAGGGACCACTGGTTAAAGTAAAAAGTGCCAACGGTCGTTAATTTAACAAAACCCTCAAGTAGTGTTTATATTGAAAAAATTAACTTCGCGTTCGTTCGGAAAAAAAAAAAACCCTCAAGAAGTGTTATCTTTTTGCTTTAAAAAACAACCGATATATTAAGTCCCTAAGTGGTACAATATCGGCCAGTGGTCTACGTGTATGTAAATTACGCGAACATTAAAAATAGACAGAAACAGTTCAAGTGTATCCAGCAGGAAGTGTGGAGAAACGAGGCCCCTGAGTAGCCGTTATAATCGGAGGAAAAGGAAGTTTGGAAACTAGCCGCTCCATCATCATCATACCTTTCAACATAACGATGAAGTTCCTGTTGTTAATGTAAGAATAGTTTATAAGATATTTTAACCATTGAAAATAATATTAATAAGTGCCTGGTTCATTTAAATAAAAAGTGAAAGCAATAAGCTAAGAAATTAAAAGAAACGATTAATTCGATTAACTAAGACACCAGAAGTAACTTAAAATTAAGCAAAAAAATATAATAATTCTGTTTATTTTTGAATAATTTCCATTTTATACAAAATATTATTAAAAAATTGTTGCCAAGAAAAAACTGAAAGCAACAATAATTAATTACGAAACTGAAAGTAACTATAAATTAAGTAAAGGTTATTTAATTTTCATTTTATAAAAAAAAATACAATAAAAAAAAAAAACTTTGCCATGCCAGACCTAAGATCAGGTACAACCACCAGCAGTGGTGGACATCCTAATATAACGCCCCAAATTAATAACACAATTCCTCAAATAAATCCCTCATCAGAGTTGCATCACGAAAACCCAAATTCCTCTTTTCAGTCTACGAATTCTCGTAACGACTTGCCCTCAGAGCCCCAATCAACCCCTGCACTTAATGCACTAATTTCATCTATTGTCCAACGCGTATTTGAAGAACATGGACACAACTTAGTCCAAAAAGTTTTAAATCCAAATACTAATCCATTTCCCGGTGTGGAACAAGCTATTGATCCTATACACCGGAACAGTTTGTCCGATATGGACAAGATACCTGACGTTGTTAGGTGCCTTAGAAATTTTTCGGGTGATCCAGGAGAATTTAGCTCCTGGAAAAAAAGTATAGATCGGGTACTACAATTATATGAGCCTTTTAGAGGCACCCCAAAATATTTTGGAATATTGAGCACCATAAGAAACAAGATAACGGGTAACGCAGACACGGCTCTCGAGGCCTACAATATTCCCTTAAATTGGGAAAGCATATCCCGCTGTCTAGCAATGCACTACGCCGATAAGCGCGACTTAGGTACTTTAGAATACCAAATGCTATCCTTAGTGCAAGGAAATGCCTCGATCCAAGAATTCTATCAAAGGGTGTATTCACATCTCTCTTTGATACTAAATAAACTATCATGTTTGGAAGTGAGCTCAGAATCTTTGAGTTTGCTCACCCAAACATATCGAGATAAGGCTCTCGATACGTTTATTCGAGGTCTTAAAGGTGACCTTCCTCGGTTGCTCGGAATACGAGAACCACTCGATTTACCTCACGCATTAAATCTCTGCCTAAAGCTGGAAAATCAGAATTACAGGTCAAACCATGCGTTTAATAGTCAGGGAGCAGTGAAAAAGTATTCACACCCTCCTCCACAGCATCCACCAAGGCATACACCGAACATCCAGTATCAGTACCAAACTCCTTCAAGACCTTTCCCTTCGTATAACATGCAACAACCTCGGTATTTAAATCAAAATAACAACTATCCTAGAATGAACAATGATTTTTCGAACCGTCCACCCGTCCACAATCACGCACACTTTAACAATCAATATCGTCCACCCGTTCCTAACCAAACTCCTATTCCACAATCTAACCAACCTAACATAAGATCAAATCCTCCAACAAGACCGCAAACTCCTTACGGAGCAAGGCCGCAGTTAAAGTATGAACCTCAAAGTTCCCAAACGAGGGCACAACCTGGGGTTTCTAACCAAAGATCCTATCCCCCAAGACCCCAACAAAATTTCCATATTAATACAGTAGAAGACGAGCTTGCGGAATATAACAAAAACCTAGAGTACGAAAACAGTAAATATGAAGAACCTTTAGAAAATTTTATACCAGAGGAGCCCACAGAATATACTAATCCAAACTCTAGTAATGTCGAAGATTTTTCCGACATCTATTTTTTAGGTTAACGAACTCTTCGTTGCCTTACATCGAGGTTAAAACGAAGAGTGGAAAATTTTTAGAAATTCTTATAGATACAGGGTCAAACCGCAACTATATCCAGCCCTCTCTGGTCTCTAACCCCATTCCCAATAAAGAATGTTTTTACGCTAACTCAATTGGCGGCAGCACTAAGATAAGCCACCATGTTGAAACAAATCTGTTTGGTCTTAAAGATACTAAAATTAAATTCTTCCTGTTACCATCTCTCAAATCTTTCGATGCCATACTCGGCAATGATAGCCTCAAAGAACTTTCAGCCACAATTTTCACTGAACAAAACTACATAGAAATTAAAAATGGCTTAAAAATAAGAATGAAACAAAAAATCTCTCAAGCTGTTAACAATTTAGATATAAAAATGGACCATATGTCCGATTCCCAGAAGAATGCTATCAACTCACTTGTAGAAGAATGCGCTTCGTTATTCTCCAAGCCGGACGAAAAATTAACTTACACAACAACAGTTGTGGGCGAGATTCGCACCACCACAGATTCTCCTGTTTACACCAAATTCTATCCGTATCCCATGCCTCTCAAAGAAGAAGTTGAGAGTCAAATCCGTCAACTACTCGATGACGACATAATTAGACCGTCCAGATCTCCGTACAACTCACCTGTCTGGGTTGTACCTAAAAAAGCCGATTCCAAAGGCAATAAGCAATATAGGGTAGTGATCGACTACCGGAAGCTAAACACGGTTACGATCGCAGACCGCTATCCTATCCCAGAAATAAATGAGGTTCTCTCTCAACTGGGAAAGAATAAATTCTTCACGGTCCTCGACTTAAAAAGTGGTTTCCATCAGATCCCTTTAAAGGAATCGGATGTGGAAAAAACAGCCTTCTCGATTAATAACAGAAAGTACGAATTCGTAAGACTTCCGTTTGGCCTTAAAAATGCACCATCCATTTTTCAGCGGGCCCTCGACGATATTTTGCGAGAATTTATTGGCAAAATATGTTATGTCTATATAGATGACATCATAATTTTTAGCCAAACTGAAGATCAGCATATTCAACACATTCGTGAAATTTTTCACACGCTCTATAAAGCTAGAATGAAAGTCCAATTGGACAAATGCCGATTTTTCGAGAAGCAAGTCGAGTTTCTAGGCTTCGTGGTGTCTCCCGACGGGATTCGTACAAACCCAACTAAGGTTGAGGCGATAACGAATTTTCCTGTACCACAAACTTTAAAGGACTTGCGTTCCTTCCTTGGCCTATCTGGCTATTATCGTCGTTTTGTGAAGGACTATGCCAAAGTGGCAAAACCGCTGACCGCTCTTTTAAGAGGGGAAGGTGGACGTACGTCCAAGGCTCAATCGAGCAAACAGAGTATTTATCTCGACGAAGAAGCACTAGAAGCGTTTCAAAAATTAAAAACTTCACTAACTTCAACAGATGTAGTACTGATGTACCCCGACTTTGGAAAACCTTTCCAACTTACAACAGACGCCTCTCAATTCGCAATAGGAGCTGTTTTGTCGCAAGACGACAGACCTATTACTTTTATCTCCAGGACACTCAATAAAGCAGAAGAAATGTATGCCACCAATGAAAAGGAAATGCTGGCCATATTTTGGTCATTGAGTGCTCTAAGAAGTTATCTCTATGGGTCAGCAAAAGTGAAGATTATTACGGATCATCAGCCGTTAACATTTGCGCTAAGCAACAAGAATCATAATAACAAATTAAAGAGATGGAAAGCATTCTTAGAAGAGTTCGATTACGAGTTGCAATACAAACCGGGCAAGACTAATGTTGTAGCCGATGCCCTTTCACGAATAGTAAATCCATCTAATATAAACGCACTCACTTCAACGCAACACAGTGGTGAAAGTTCACCCGAAAACTTAATTCCTAACGTTGAAATTCCTATTAATGCCTATAAAAACCAAATTTTTATTGAAATCGGTCCAAACTCCTCCGTAAACTTTAAAATCATATTCCCAACTTACCACCGTCATCAAATTATAGAACCACAATTCACCCGTGATAGCCTCATAAAAATTCTGAAAAAACATCTAAACCCTTCAGTTATCAATGGCATTAAAACCGAAGAAGCCATAATGGGGATGATACAACAAATCTACCCCTTACATTTTAGTAGTTATAAAATTAGGTTCACTCAGGTACAGGTAGAAGATGTAACTTCAGAATCAGAACAAGAAAAAATCGTGATCGATACCCATCAACGTGCCCATAGAAACGAGAGAGAAAATAAAGCCCAAATTCTAAAAACACATTATTTTCCAGGCATGATTGGGAAAGTTAGAAAAATTACAAGGAAATGCAGTGTCTGTTTAGAGAATAAGTATGATCGTCAACCCGATAAACCCCAATTTCAGCCAACCCCCATTCCCGAATTCCCCGGTCAAATCGTGCATCTTGATATCTATTTTACTGATGGTAAGATAATCCTAACCGCTGTGGACAAGTTTTCAAAGTACGCCCTAACGAAAATTCTAAAGTCCAGAGCTACTGAAGATATAAAGCAACCACTACGAGAAATTGTTTTGTCTTTCGGCGTCCCAGAAACAATTGTAGTAGATAATGAAAAATCTCTAAGTTCAAGTTCAATTTCATTTATGTTGGAAAGTCTGTTCAAAATTAAAGTTCATAAAACCCCACCTTACACAAGCTCAGCTAACGGACAGGTAGAGAGATTTCATTCCACGCTCTCCGAACTCATGCGTTGTCTTAAAACAAAAAAAATCCACAACACTTTTTCTGAATTACTGGATATGTCTGTTTATGAATATAATAGGTCTATTCACTCTACGACAAAAAGTAAACCGATAGATGTTTTTTTTGGAAAACATAAACTAAATCACCCCGAACAGCTTGAATTAGAGAAACAAGAAATTATCAAAAATATTAAAACTAAACAGACAGCAGACTTAGATTACCACAATAAAAAGAGATTACCTCCGAGAAATTATTCTGTAGGAGACATTATTTACGTGAAAATAAACAAAAGAATAGGGAATAAACTTTCCCCTAGATACAGGAAAGAAATTGTAGGTGAAAATAGAAACACTACAGTTATAACAAAATCAGGAAAAACAATTCCCAAAAGTCTCATAAAACATTAATTTCCCCAACAGATTGTTCTTACCCATGTTCTATGCGGATATTCAAATCCTGGATTACACAAATTCAAAAGTGGCGACCCTAAGCCTAGGGCTCTCAAAAGTACAGACAGGTACGTTCAACATCATACACGATATAAACTTAGAGTTATACGCAAAAGTAATCGATGACATCAAATTAAAAATCCAAAGTTATGTTTCCAACCAAGACCCATTACATCCCTTACTATCACACGAAATTTCCAACCTTCAGAACCTCCTCATGCGACTCAAACCTAAACCAAGAAAACAAAGGTCGTTAAATTTTATTGGCAGTGCATGGAAATGGATAGCTGGCAATCCAGACCATGCCGATTTTCAAATTATAAAGTCAAAAATGAATAATGTTTTGAGAAATAATAATAAGCAAATAGTTATTAATAAATTGACCAATGAAAGAATAAATAATATCACAAATATTACAAACAATATTATTAATTCAATAAAGAAAAATTCAAATCTAAAAGACGAATATTTTGCAAATATAAAATATAAATTAGATATAATAAAAGAAGAATTAACAAATGTAAACTATGCCATACACTGGGCAAAAGCGGGTATCATAAACTCGTTCATTTTATCGAACTTTGAAATAAATTTAGCAAAAGAAATATTTGAAAAATATGAAATACCATACGTAAATTTAGAAGAGGCATTTGAATTTGCAGACGTGAAAATCGCAACAAATGTCTCAACCATACTTTATATTATAAGTATACCTGTAACAAATATAAAATCTTGCCAAAACCTAATGATAAAACCAATTAAAAGAAAAAACATTATAACTAAAATACCATTCAACAATATTTTAAAATGTAACAACCAAATATTTGGTATAAAAGAAAATTGTAAAACATATAATAATTTAGCAATTTGTAAGCAAAATCAAATTTTAGACATAAGTACAAGTAATTGCATACCGAACTTATTAAGGAGCCGCCCATCAAATTGCACAGAAGTAAATAACCAACATATTCCCAGCGTCGAAGAAATACTCCCTGGAACCCTCCTTTTAAACAAATACAACGGATCAGTTCTCGTAAATGGCGAAGTCATGGATCTAACAGGATCCTTTATCATTCAATTCCATAACGCATCCATAACCATTGATAAACAAAATTACATTTCCAGCGAAATCCCTGGGTCAAAACCACTACCGGCAATCGTACAGCCTGACTCAAAAGCGGAGAAGTACGAAGAGCTTTTGACATTAGAAATGATGAAAGAGCTACATCTTAAAAACACGGAATACATCGAGCAGATAAAAGAAGAGGACAACCTACATCTGATAACCAACTCCAGCCTGATTACAATCATAATAATAGTAATCATAGTTATTGTCACTAGAATGCTCATCCTTCGTAAAAATGGACAGATAAATATCACCACTAATCTGGAACCGATTCCAAAAATATCGATACCTGAAATTCAATCACAAGAGAAGGAAGTACCTGGAAATCAAACGGAAAATACTGCGAGCTTACCAAAACAGCTGGTAACAACCAAGCCAACAAGGATTAGCCAAATCCCTTTTTTCTGAAGGTCAAACGAGGACGTTTGAAATTAAAGGGGGAGGAGTTAATGCAGCAAATATTTAAACATCATCATTCCCACGATCCCACGAATGATGCACGCGCAGTGCCTGAAAATGCTGACTATACGTCTGGCAAAGAACATCCAACATCCAGAAAACGACACCAAGCGCATTCCTGCACGTACGCTGGCGGCTCCCATAGGTTAAGATAGTTTATGTTAGTTTTGTAAGAAAAGTTAATTTGTAAGTTCAGTTGATAATTAGTATTGAAAGAATAAAGAGCTCTAGCTCCGAAAAAATATTTTTTTAGTTTAATTTACACTTGCGAACTTATTTTATACATGAAGGAAGAAATTAAATCTACTATATTGTTATAGAATTAGAGACATATGCATATACAATAGATTTTGTGTTGTTTTTTTTTCCGAAAGGTAGGTACAAATGTAATGTAGGTAGTGGTGCAACGCCTCGCCGTGATTGAAATGTTTTTTATCTTTGCTGAAGGATTGTTTTGATTTAATTTTGCGTAGGTAGTTAATGGATGTACCAGAAAAATACATTAGATAAGTACATGTTAATCCTGGTCAGTGATTAACATTATTACTGTGTGAATGAATGCGATTTATATAACTAAGTAAAGAGGGTAAAATCGATCACTTTTATGTTTTCGGTGGTGACATATTCCACATGTGACATATCATGGTGATGAGTGGGATAAAATGACCGTTCGCAAATAGGAGAAAATTTACACATAATTCTTTGTTACCGATTCAATATGATTTGAATTCGTAACTCTATCTATGAAGTTCAATTTTAATAAACGGATTAGCTATTTATTTATGTGAAGTGAATTAAGCACTAGGTACCTATTCAACTTTTAATTGCAATTTCAAATTGCGTACTTTGCGGTTTGAAAATTATGTGAACATTATACTTACTCATAATCGAAAGTTATAATAGCAATTATCTTACTGTGTATACGTTTTTCGGTTTTTTTTTTCAATGATTTTGACAAAAAAACAAATATTGAAAAATCAATATAAAGGTCGTTTATATTAAAGCTTAACTTACATGTCTGCCATGTTTTACATGCGACTACAATGGGTAGGTTTGTAGTTGACTGATTGTGAATAATTTCGAAATTACTTGATGAAATTGTTTTTTCTTTCTTGACTAGGATTGATTGTGATCACGCAAAAATTAAAAACAAAAGAAAACAAAACTTGCTTTTTTCATATTGATTGCAGGTAGGTACATACATAAATACATTATACTTATTAAACAAAAATATTTTGAAAAATCTTCCTTCTACGTCAACAGTTTTAACTAACGTTGAAACTGATGACTTGGAGAAGCGAGGTGCATATGCAACTGGGAGTTGGTATCCATTGTACTCTTGACTTAGTACATCACCGCATGCCTCTGCCGCTAACTTTATTATCGTACATTTGTAATTTTCTGATGACGAGCAAATAATTCGTTCGTGAGAAAGCGTCAGTGTGGTTTCGTATGACGAACGAATTATCTGCTCGTGGGAACTTTATTATTGTACATTTGTAATTTTCTGATGACGAGCAAATAATTCGTTCGTGAGAAAGCGTCAGTGTGGCTTCGTATGACGAACAAATTATCTGCTCGTGGGAAATCGGAATGATGTTTAATATGATCAGCATTACGCATTACAGTGTCTTATCGCACAAATGTAAGAAATTAAATTATATCTTTCAAGTTTTTCCAATTATTAATTAATGAATTTTAATAAAGATTTTAATTCTATAAGTATTCTATTTAAAATTCGTGTTTTACTACATCCGGCCCGACCGCTCAACAGATATCTTTAACTTAACCCTAGACAAAATATATTTTTTTTGTGTTTTTTTTCCATACGGTTGAATTTCACATATTAGTCAAATACTACTTGTAATCAAAAGCATTTGTTTCTTAATTAAGTAGGTTGTATAAGAGATCTATATTTCTGCAAATATTGGAATATAAACACTCTCGATTCTATGTACATAAGTATTATGCCTATTAATTAATTTAGTATAGACAGGTTTTTCAAAAATATATATATTTTTTTTTAATTTTTAAGGTATGTAGGTTTAAGTTTTGATAATATTTTTTTCGTCCTTAATTTCGGTGTACTTGATTTCTATTTTTATATATTTTTTGGGTTTTCAAGTTGTTTACATAATAATGAAAAATTATAATAATAAAATATAAAACTAAAGTTTTTAATTAAATTGAAGTTCAACAGACCTTAACTCCAAATTGCTTTCGCCCAGTTACGACAGTGGGCTCATCCCATAATTTTAAAATTTATAGTACCTAGGTATAAATTGAGAAGAAGTTAAAACAAAAAATATAAAAAAAAATTCTTATAGTTTTTGTTTTTGGTTTTCGTGGACTATATTGAATAAATCAATTGAAAGCTTATTGTGACCTCTAGTCCAAATGCGTTTCACCCAGGTACGACAGTTGGGCTCATCAGTTAGATGCTGTCGTACCCTTCTAAGACGCAATATGTTAGTCGATGATTATCAACACAAATAAAATTTACAGCAGGAACGCAATGTAAATTATATTAAAAAAACTATAAGAATTTTTTTTTATATTTTTTGTTTTAACTTCTTCTTACATCAGCCAGACCACGGGCGTCATTTTCTAGGTGTCTGAATTTGAACAAATTCCCCTAGATTAATATAATTTACATTGCGTTCCTGCTGTAAATTTTATTTGTGTTGATAATCATCGACTAACATATTGCGTCTTAGAAGGGTACGACAGCATCTAACTGATGAGCCCAACTGTTGTACCTGGGCGAAACGCATTTGGACTAGAGGTCACAATAAGCTTTCAATTGATTTATTCAATATAGTCCACGAAAACCAAAAACAAAAACTATAAGAATTTTTTTTTTTTTATATTTTTTGTTTTAACTTCTTCTTACATCAGCCAGACCACGGGCGTCATTTTCTAGGTGTCTGAATTTGAACAAATTCCCCTAGATTAATATAATTTACATTGCGTTCCTGCTGTAAATTTTATTTGTGTTGATAATCATCGACTAACATATTGCGTCTTAGAAGGGTACGACAGCATCTAGGTATAAATTGTTTCATTTGACAATTCGTAACATTTCTAAATTAACTTCTGCTACAGTAATGGTATGTTTGTATATAATTGATAACTAGAAAATTGTGACCTTTTAATAAATTTTCACAAACGCAATGAATTCCTAGGCATACGTTTTTGAAAAATGGTATGTACTATACGTATGTACAATTTATATTTTCGTACCTACAGTTGTTCTTCTGGTTGCGTTTTTTCATACAAACATACCTACCTACAACCTATCATAACCATACAAGCAGTAGGTGGTATAAAATAAATACCTAACCCGTAAAAACATCTGTACCCACAATTTCTTAGGATATTATCTTCTTCTTCTTTGTCGCCCTATTTCAAATTGAAGTTTTAATTTAATTATTTTTTTCAGATTTTTTTTATTTTTATCAAACCCAAGAAAGTCAATCACGTTATTCTCGCCATCATCAAAAGGTCGCACAAAATCAAATAAAACCAACCTTCCTGCCTGCAGGTGTCATCATAACCTCATGAACCTGAATGCAAAATACGTACATTGTGTCTATGTATGTAGCAACTAGGACTAGGAGTAACAAACGGTACTGTGTTTATTTTTGGCTCTGATAGACAAAATTGAGCAACGAAATTAGAATAATTTGTATAGGAATTGCAAAGAACAAATACCTACATACATAAAAAGATAGAGAATAGTTTTCACAAATCCAATACCTACATAAGTTCCTAATTTGCTTCTAAATGCAACAAAATATCTAAGTAAGTGTCCTTTTTATGAACAAAATTGCCTTAGATTCCGAGATAAACACACAAAATAAAATTTTTTCTTGCCAAGATTCCTCTATGATGGAAATGTACTAATGTAGGTATCTTGTGTTCTTGTGTTCATAACAAATCTATTTTTAATAAAATGCACGACTGGGTCGCACGAACTTGCTCCTATGTACAAGACTAAGAATTTCAAAAATGAATGTTATTAGAGAAACTGTTCATAAGCATAAAATTCATTTTTTAAATGACTAAAAAAAACTTCTTTAGTAGTTAAAGGTAAGAATAGGATGCCATGTGATTCAAGCAAATATAGATTTATGCAAGAACAAAAATTATAAGTCCTTGTTGTGGTTTCTTAAAAAAATAAGGTTTTATATAAGAAAATCTTAAAACATTTTTAAGAAAAAATGTTGGTACGCCAATTTGAAATTTTTATTATTGTATAAATAAAAATTAAATTTACAAAAAAAAGTATTGAGCCGTTTTCGAGATATTGAATTTTCAAAAACAAAAACTTGATTTTTTTTTCAAAATTCAAAAAGATATTTTTCTTTAAGTTTTAAAATGCAATGTTTTTTAAACTTTGTAGAAGCTTCTCTCTACGAAATTTCATCAAAATCCGTTGTGCTGATAATGAGAAATTCAAAATTTTAAAAAATCGTTCTATGGTAGGTACAGTCAGTAATATCTTGTTTTCAATTTTTTTTTATTAAATTACAGATATTAAAAAATAATAGAAAGAAAAAAAATTTAAGCAAAATTCTCGGAACCGTTTTCGAGAAAAATACGATTTTCGAAAACCATTTTTTAACATTTGTATGGAGGGTACCGTTATTTTTAGGTAAAATGAATTTATTTTGCTCATTTATTGTAGATTATTTTGCCAAACTTTTATTTATCAAGTTTTGAAAAAATCGAGCATGGGGTTTTCAAAATATTGAGTTTTCAAAAAAAAATTTTGAAAGTTTTTTTAAAAATCCAAAAAATTTGTTTTGGAAAATTTGAATACACAATAATATTCAAGCTTCTGGGAAGCTTTAGCCTAAAAAAAATGATCAAAATCGGTGCAACCGTTTTTGAGAAAATCAAAAACAAAAAAAATGGTCCCAAGGGGGGTACCAAAATTACTCATTTTTTTGAAAATTTTTTTCGACCATTACCTAGGTTTAACTGAATTAAATTTTTAGAATTTTTTTTAAGAAAATCGCAGGGACAGTTTTTGAGAAAAAAAAATATTTATAAAATTTCGGAAAAAAATCGTATGGCAGGTACCGTTATTCTTGGTCATAAAAAATCAAATCAAAAAACATCCGGGGGTAAAAATTCAAAACCCATATCTACCAAGTTTGAAGAAAATCGGCCGAGCCGTTTAGCTGTAATCGAACAGACAGACAGACAGACAGACAGACAGACAGACAGACAGAATTGCCAGACCCACTTTTTTCGTCTTCGCTATCATCGTAATGACAACTTTGATCAAAATCTCGAGTTCGATTTTTTTTACGAATACATAACTTGCCTTATAGTACCTATAAGTCGCAAGTAAAAAATGGTCTGGCGGTATTAAAAAAAACGAAGAATACAGATACAGAGTTAAATACGCAAGGGCAACAGACGAAATAGATTTTATTCGTGAATTCAGAGAGCACACATTTTGAAGAGAAAAAGCACTTCTCATATAGTCTTAAAATAATAAATTGAAAACAGCTTTCTTAAAAGCTTTTTCAAATGAAGATTTTCATTTTCATGTCAGTTTTTTCTATGGGCATGCGACATCTGTATATAATTATCTGTGGTATATGTTTATCTTGTGCGCAGTCCCAGTCGATTCGATGCTTGTGCGTTGCGTCTTGCGTGTGGGGCTCGCCACTCGTGCAATGAATTCCCATTGTGGGTTATTTTATTGATATTGGGCCTTACCAACAATCAAATTAAGAGACGACTTTAATATTTGAGCGAAATGAAGCATTATTTATTGGACTCTATATAACTGACCATATATGCTGCATTTTATTTTTTAGGTTCCGTACAATAAATGGTTCATAATTTAGAGTTCACATAAATATTAAGTTCATAACATGTATGGTTAACTTTATAGAGCTCTTTAAATAATGATCCATTTCGCTCAAATATTAAAGTCGTCTCTTAATTTGATTGTTGGTACGGCCCATTCTCTTCTATCTTTCTCTATGCGCGATGCGAAGAAAAAAGTAATCCTGGTGAGATGAGCCATTTTTATTTTCTTAGCACAAAAATTCTTAACTAAAGAGAGCGATATGTGTACACCAATACATACATGCAAAAGTTGGTAATTATTTAGAATTGGGGCTCCAGACAAAAATCACTCCAAAAAGTTTTTCACCACCTGGAAACTATTTTATTAGGTAGAATAAGATAATTAAAGGTGGGGGAGACATGTTTTATGGGGTTTCATCGAAAAAAAGTCCTTTTTAGGTATAGGTTTTTAATAAGAAAACTACTGCCACAGGCGCCTGCTATTCGAATTTAAGCTATACCTATACCTAAAAAGGGTTTTTTCCGAAGAAACCCCATAAAAAATGTGTCCCCCACCTTTAATTATCTTATTCTACCTAATAAAATAATTTCCAGGTGGTGAAAAATTTTTTGGAGCGATTTTTGTCTGGAGCTCCAATTGTAAATAATTACCCAAAAGTTTTTACTTGAGATTTGAGTTTACCTTAACATGACACCTACGCTTAAACAAAGGTATCAAAATCAAAACTAATGGCGCAAAATTTTAAACAACCTATTATTGAGGGCTTGGGAATTTACAAGTTAGCAAATTGTTAAACTTTTAGTAAATTATTAGCTCTTCGAAAATTTTAAACCTTTTCTTTCGTTTTACTAAATAGTAAATTACTAATTGCCTTTTATTAAAAATGGTGCAACTGAACACGTCCAAACAATGACAGTTCGTGAATAAATATGAGGAACGGACCTAATAATTTGATATGTCAAACCCAACTAACATTTCAGCTTCGATTCGGTCTAACTAAATATATTTTCGAAGTTCTTTAATGCATTTGTAAAGGTTGTTTAAGAACAAAAAGGAGAATATTACACAAGCTCACAAAACCTTTTATGTACGTCTATAAGTGATTCTGAAAATCCTCTTAGAAGTACCATGCACATATCTTTTAAAGGTGCCAGCTTCGTGTATGAACTATTAGAAGTTTAACAGAGTCCTATTCGAAATTGAACTGAAGTTCAAGTTTTGACAGATGACTTCAATAAAGCTTCGCAAAAATTACAAACGTACGGCTTTTTATGTCTATTACAAGCTTACACTCGAACTTTTACCGAGCCTGAAAAATACGAAAATAAAAGTAAATTTATATTTCTTTGAAGACGTTTTTCCGACATTTAATCAATTTTAAACCTGAAACTATGTATCACATTGGAATTGTTATTAATTAATGTATTTGGAATAATTTTAAAACATGAATGACATTATACCTTATTTGGGGATCGAACTCGGCATCTCTTGTGTAATAGTCCATCTCTCTACGCACTGGGCCATATTGAATATTATTTGGAAGATGCAAAAACTTAATCAGCCTATTTCTTTTTCTTTGCCAAGGCCACGTTCACACAAGAAAAACAAAACCTAAGCAAATGTCTTAAGTTTCCTTTGTTGGGTTTACCTACAAAATGTTTATTTAATTTTCAGTATTGAGCCCTAATCTTCATACCTAATGGGAGCGCACAAAATATCTTTAAATTGCTGACCGTAGTGATTTGTTTTATGTTTTACTTAACTCTTTCTTTGTTTTGATTTGTGTCCTTAAAAACGATTCATTCATTCATATAAAATGTTTGTATTCCGTTTCGTTTTACATTTGTTATATGTTAAGTATACATAATGCCTTTCTTCAATACCGTGAATTATTTTCATGTAATATTTTTTTTTATTTTAAATAAAACCATCAAACATTTTGGTCAGTTTACCCATCTATAATTGTATGCATTTCCACTTTGAGGGATATATGTATAGAGATACTCGTATCATGCTGGATTTACGTATGTTTCTTCCACGTATGTTTCTTCACATTAAAATCTAATATATGGGCACAGAAGACCAAAATGAAGATAATCATATAAATGCAGCTACATTATATGTTTGAAAACAAAAAAAATCTCGGATATTCGGGTTATAACTTCGCACTTGTTCCGAAACGCTCGTTTATAATTGCAATTCAACTTTTAAGAGCCGAATGGTTGATCTGAAATTCAGCTGCCTGCTTTCGAAGGTATTCTTTCTTAAATTTTGGTTATTTGTCACTTCAACTTCATCTTCGCTAGACTCTTAGGGTAGGCGCGCACATTCAATTTTTAGTTTCGCAACTGCTTGGTTCGAGCAACTAAAAAGTTTGTGTTTTGACATAAACTATAAACGATTGCCTAAAATGAGTTCGCTATTTTGTGTAACATATAATTATATGCACCTGCGCGGACATTTGTTTTCTATAAGCAACCAAACAGTTGTGCAACTAAAAATTGAATGTGCGCGCCTAGCCTTACGGTTCACAAGGCAAACAATCAAACTAATTTTCTATGCTATATATCATAGGGATCTCGATTTATACTCTTATACTTGCCTAAGTAATATCTAAAAAGTACATAGATGGATTACAATAAATGTGTACAAATAATAAGTTGATGCATGCAATTTAATATTCCTAATTTTAATTAAGATTAAATGTATTAGTTTCTGTTAAGATTCATTTGCAGAGTTCTTAGAAGTTTGAACATTGACATTTTCTTTAAAGACTTTTTGTTAAAGTCTGCTAGGCTTAAGAGACGTATTCTATATAGCTCTTAGGAAATTGTTATAGAAACCTTTTGAAAACTCACTGATGTAAACTTCTATATTATATCATATTGCAATATTTATACAAGTTTTAGCTTATCTATTTTCATTTATAAAACCATATCCGAAAAATTGGTTCTAGTCTCTGAAAAACTTAGTGTATTACTTGCAAAAGGTTTAAAAGAAGATGATATTGAAACCGTGACTTCTATAGAAAAATTGTTTTTGAAGAAGGCTCTTTAGAAGCATTATATAAATTGAAACTTCCAGCATATCCATATTTCTAGGCTAATAGAACCTGAAATGTTAGTTGGGAAGTGACAACCTACAATTTATTTTGCCTAGTTCCTGTTTGTTGGAGGTATGTATTTATTTTATAATATTATTTCAATTCAAAATACTCGTAATAATCTCCTTTTCACCAAAAAGCAAAAAGTTTGCTGTTTCGGACTCAGAGAAGAATGGAGCAGAAGTAGAATACAATAATAAAGTGGGTAGATCGTTAGATTCGTGTTTCTTAAAATATTTATGTTATTACTCTATTTTTACTTGCGACTTATAGGTACTATAAGGCAAGTTATGCATTCGGAAAAAAAATCGAACTCAAGATTTTGACCAAAGTTGACATTACGATAATAGCAAAGACCAAAAAAGTGGGTCACGCAATTCTGTCTGTCTGTCTGTTCGACTACAGCTAAACGGCTCGGCCGATTTTCTTTAAACTTGGTAGATATGGGTTTTATTTTTTTCTTCTCGGATGTATTTTGATTTGATTTTTTAAGACCAAAAATAACGGAACCTGCCATACGATTTTTTTTTCGAAATTTTATAAATATTTTTTTTTCTCAAAAACTGTCCCACAGATTTAAAAAAAAAAAATCATAAGATTTCATTTAGTTAAACCTAGGTAATGAATGAAAAAAAATTTCCAAAAAATTATTATTTTTGGTATTATTATTGTCTATTCAAATTTTCAAAAAAAATTTGTTTGGATTTTTAAAAAAAAATAAAAATTTTGTTTTGAAAAGTCAATATTTCGAAAACCCCATGCTCGATTTTTTAAAACTTGATAAATAAAAGTTTCTTAAAATAATCTACAAGATATGAGAAAAAAAATTTGTTTACCTAAAAATAACGGTACCCTCGATACAAATGTTAAAAACTGGTTTTCGAAAATCGTATTTTTCTCGAAAACGGTTCCGAGAATTTTGCTTAAATTTTTAGTCTCTTGATTTATTTTTAAGATCTATGTTTTAATACAAAAAAAATTGAAAACAAGACATTACTGACTGTACCTACCATAGAACGATTCGATATCTCAAAAATGGTTCAACTTTTTTTTTGGAAATTTTATTTTCATTCGTACAATAATAAAAACCTAAAGTTGACGTACAAAGTTTTTTTTTTTAATATTTTAAAAATTTTATATATAAAACCTTATTTTATTAAGAACCCACTACAACGACTTATAATTTTTGAGCTTGCATAAATTCATATTTGCATAGCATTCTGTTTTTGTCTCTTACTACTAAAAACATTTAAAAAATGATGATAATTTTATCCTTGTGAACAGTTTTTTCTAATAACATTCGTTTTTAAAATTCCTAGTCTATCTCATAGGAAGAAGTTCGTGCGACCCAGTCGTGCATTTTATTTTATTTTCAACAGGTTCAAACTTCACTTGCCAAGCCTTCCACCCCACGGTATATGTGATTCGGTCTTTCAGGTTTTCAACTAGAAACCGAACTGTTGTCTTGTTAGACCTATAACTGCAGTAAGATTGTCCATTGTCCAGCTCTTCAAAAGGATTTGCTCGGCATTTAAGACATCGCACTTTTCTGCGAAAAGCTGAGTCTTCAAACATATCGAAATCTTCGTCTTCGGAAAACATTTAAGAATTTTTTTCCGGGGAAAATGACAGAGCTCATATGGATTTATCAAATTACTAAAAGTTAAAGTAGCCAATTTGTAAAATATTAAAAGATAGTAATATGTTAAAATCGTTTAAAATAGAAAAATCCTTAGTAATTTACTAAAATGGCCTTAACATATTACTAAATCGTTTAAAATTTTGTGCCACTGCATTTTTCTTTCTACTTAACGCTATCGAATGGCATGATGTTCTTTCTACCATTTGAATTTTATAGGCGATGTGCAGATGCTGATAACACTGTTGTTCTGGAAACAATCGGGTCTTTGTTCTTTTAATGTGCGATTGTTTTTCTATTTCCGGCAAAAGTTCATTTGTTTAGTGCTGTAGCTAGCAATAAGTTTTACTGTATGAAAATCTAGGAGTGTGGTGTGTTTATTTGTATAATCTTATTTATCTAGAAAACGGCTCTTAAAATTTTGATAACAAATTGCGTAGATATACATACATACTATTATAGGAATGGACTTCATTTTCGTCAAGAAAAATTTTAAGAAAATATGTTATTAACGGTACCTGTCATAGATGGTTTTTTTTAAATTTCGACTTTCTAATTGACGGATGTAATGATTTTGATCAACATTTTTAACAGGCGCTCCTTTAAATTTGAAAATATATTAGATATACAAATTTAAAAAAAAAATTATTGATTTTTGAAGTTATTTCTTTAAATGCATATTATTAACTACTTAAAATTGACATCCCAATTTTTTTTTTGTATAAATGTGATCCAGTCGTGCATTTTGTTTTATTTGATCTTGTTATAAAAGCATGGACCTATTAATGTTTTGTGTAAGAAAGCAAGGGATCTAAACAAGAATTTTAAATAATTTCTCAGAGTTTCTGTAAAAATACACCCTGTTAGAAAATCATGTCTCTTATGTCTTAAGGTGGGTTTTTTTTTCATTTCAGAAAAAATAAAATGCACGACTGGATCGCACGAACTTGCTCTTATGTAAAAGTACTTTCGGAATTTAAGATACATTTTATATATGTATATAAAACATGGATTTAATGAGATAATAATGTTCAAATGCATAAAATTGCAGTCTGATTTCCAGAAAAGCATGAATTTATGCAACCAAACTTTAAAAAATCGTTTTATTATTAAATAAATTTTTTATATAAGAAATTTCTTTAGAATTTTTCAAGAAAAAAATGTGGGATACGAATTTCAAGTATTTAATAATATTGATTTTAGGAAATAATTTCAAAAAATAATCGTTCATAGGTTTTGAAAACATTGATTTTTCAAAAAAAAATTTTTTTTCAAAAAAACCCAACAAATAATTTTTCGAATATTTTTATATACAATATTATTTTAAACTTAAGGGAGGTGCTGGAGAAAATTTTTGGTTAAAATCGTTAGAGCCGTTAATGAGAAAGTCGAAAATCAAAAAAACGGTTCTATGACAGGTACCGTTAATAACATTTTGCCCCAAAATTTTTGTTGGCTAAAATGTAGTCCTTGTCTATAATATCACACCTAATTTTTTTTATCAAAATCGTTAGAGCCGTTTTCGAGATAAATAAGATTTTGCATTACGGGTGTATGGGGGGTATCCTTAGTTTTGGAGCTAAAAAAAAAATTTCAATTTCCCCTCTAGGGAATCACCGAAGACCCTTAACTACTGAGTTTGAAAAAAATACCTCCAGTAGTTTAGGCTGTAGTTCGAGGTACAGACATACAGACAGACAGACAGACAGACAGACAGACAGACAGACGGAATTGCCAGACCCACTTTTTTCGTCTTCGCTATCATCGTAATGTCAACTTTGATCAAAATCTCGAGTTCGATTTTTTTTCCAAATGCAAAACTTGCCCTATAGTACCTATATCGCAAGTAAAAATAAAAATTAAAAATGTAATTATTGGTTAATTAGTCCATTTAGATTTTATACATTAATCAGTGTAAGATTTGAAGAGAAAAATAAAAAAATTGTTTTACAATTATCCCACCCGTGTTGGTGGAGTTACCCTAAAAGCAGAATAATAGAAATTTTAAAAGCTTCAATTAACATTTTTAATAAAATTTAAAATTAGAAATTTTGAGCTTGAAAGTGTAACTTTATTTAGTACTGAAATAAAAAAAAAATATTTCTGGCTTTAAAAAAAAAAGGCATAGCATAAAGTTGTTTATGCTAATATTTTAGAAAATTGTCGGCTTCATACATTTAACATAAATAAAGTTTCAGTATAAATATGGTGACGAAGGGGGTAAGTTAATAACCTAAAAAAAGTGATAAAATAATTTCAACATTTCGAACCGCTGCGCTGCACGGCTAGACTGCATGTCCCATTTGAGGACATATATTATAAACTATACATGTAAGATCCCGATTTTGGTAACAGCTTTAGAAAAAGACGCTGTTAGTCTAAACTTAAAAATATTTGAAGTTAACAACCCACCTTATTATTGTGTGTCCATTGAATTTGCTGTGGTGGAAAAGGACTTTGAAGTATGATGCAAGTGAGATTCACCGTTGACCCTGTGTTTATATAAATATCTGGTCCACCAATTATTGTTGTTTTTGGTTCTATAAAAAATTTTAGCAAAGCAGAGAGTATTATCTTTATATGTGTATCAAAAAATATAATGCAATAATTGCTTAACTAATAAATTATCAAGAGCTAAAAATCTATAAGTGCGAAAACCAAGTCCAGTGCTAAATTAATGAATTAAGTTCAGTCACTAAACAGACTTGTAAGAGCTATTTACCAGTAGATATTTTGTACAGTTGTAAGGTTCCATAATTTCTATAGTCATAGTGTTTTATGACTTTATAAACAATAAAGAACATTAAATATTGGGTCCGCTTATATCTTAATATATCTTATTGTATAAAACAAAGTCGAGTTTGTTCGAACACTTATAACTCAAGAACGGCTGGACCGATTTGCATGGTTTTTGATTTATTGTATTGGAATTTGTATTTGAATAACTAAAAACATTTGAAAATGAAATAAAAGAAAAAACATTTTCCCACACAAAATGTGCATGGGTTTCGTAACTGTCAAACATTAAGGAAACGATTTGCGGTTGACATTCGACAACAGTTGGATCGTTTCATATTTGCCACTTCTTTCAAAAACATTCAAGGCACATTGTAAAGCTGAGTATTGAAATTCGGCGAAGTCCGTTAAATACATTTGCAAATGTGTCACGAAAGGCAATGATATGGCCGTTTTTGGCATTCAAACATCCAATATCGACGATGAAATTACGCGTTCTCACGTTGGTAGATACGAGTATGTGACCTACTCGTACAATGAGTTAATTTGGCGTATATTTCCATTCCCTATTCACGAATGTCATCCCACTGTTGTAAATTTGGCGGTGGATCTGGACAACGTTCAAAGAGTATATTTCACAGCGTCGTATGCTGCTCAACGTGCTGAAACACCTCCAACGACAACATTATCGAGTTTCTTTACGACTTACCAAAGCTTTACTCGGAGATGCCATGTTGTTAGATTTCGAAAGCTTCATCGAAGAAATAAATGTTCGTGGGCCAACATCATTTGAATTCCTAAGAACTGTTAAAGGTATAGTCAGTGTGCACAACATTTCGTGCAGTATGTCAAGAGCTCAATTTGCTTGAAAACGATACTCATTTGGACACGACAATCGCTGAAGCAATTATTTCTGTATCTCCAAGTCAGATACGCACATCATTTGCTATCATCAATTCTGTCAGTTCAAGAAATCTTGATCTTGAGGCGAATGAGGAGATGCGTAACCAGGCTTTGCTTTTGATCGGAGATATGTGTTACCTCATGTGCGGCAGTTTGTTAGTCATGTTGGGAATGCTAGTGCCAGATCGCGGAGTGAATGACGCATTTAATAGACAATTGGAGCGTGAACGTGAATATGATCGATATGAATTAGAATTCAAAACAGAAGAAAGTCTATGATACATTAGTTGATGCAATTGATGATTGAAATGGTGGCTTATTTTTCCTGGATGCCCCTGGTGGAACAGGAAAGACATTCCTCATGTCATTGATTTGGCCACTATTGCTACCGAAATTGCGGGTAGCACTTGCTTCTTGTGGAATAGCGGCCACGTTGTTGGAAGGATGCCGTATGGCTCATTCAGCATTGAAATTGCCATTAAATTCAAACTACTGAACAACCGATTTCCGTAATTTCCGCCAAACACTGCCAGCCATTCCAAGATCGACTGCTGCCCATGAAATAAACGCTTGCCTCAAATCATCAAATCTATGGTTCTATGTGAAGAAACTTCAACTGTCAGCAAATATGAGAGTTGTATTATTGAACGATCCATCTGCAGAAGATTTCTCCGAGCATTTGCTGACTATCAGTATGATATGATTGATTTCATTTCCTCAGAATTTTTGCAATTTCGTCTCATCCAAAGACGAGCTCATCAGCGAAGTATTCCCGATCATCATTGCTAACCACAAAAATAACAAGTGGTTAGGCGAGCGAGAAATTTTGTAGGCTAAGAATAAAGATGTGAGTGACTTAAGCTTTATAATTCAGAATCAAATCGGTGCCGTGAAATAAGGCCAAGTGAAATAAGGCCAACTTTCAAAAATTGGCTTCATTGCACTTTTATAAAGTGAAATTAGGCCAATTTTCAGCAGTTGGTCTTATTGCACTTTTACAAAGTGAAGTAAGGCCAAATTGGTGTTATTTCACTTTCAACAGTTGGTTTTATTGCACTTTGACAAAGCGAAATAAGGCCGAACTGCGTTTTTATATTTATTTCATAAAAAAGTTTGGCCTTATGTCACTTTACAAAAGCGACATAATGCCAAATTTTAGGACTTGGCCTTATGTCGCTTGTACAAAGTAACATAAGGCCAAATCTGTGTGTGACTTAAGGCCAAGCATAAAATGTTTCGTTAAAAATAAAAAAAGTAGTTTTTGCCGTTAGATTCTCATAATATAATACATAATTGTTTATCGGGGGCCGACGTTCTTGGTTTTCTTGGGCAAAAGTACCTTGGGTGGCCCGCTTCGCGGGTTTTCAGGATTTTAACTCCCTTTTCGGGGCTTACACCCGCTCACGCAACTCCGTTGCTCCGCTTAGGGTATGTTCAGTCGCCAGGCAGGCGCCTGTAGCAACAGTTTTATATTTTACATTTATTGGAGTAAGCAACTAACAGTTATGTACCGTTGCCCAAGAAAAACTGTTGCTACAGGCGCCTGCCTGGCGACTGAACATACCCTAAGCGGAGCAACGGAGTTGCATGAGCGGGTGTGAGCACCGAAAAGGGAGTTAAAATCCTGAAAACCCGCGAAGCGGGCCACCCAAGGTACTGTTGCCCAAGAAATTCCAGAACGTCGGCCCCCGATAAACAATTATGTATTATGCGAATAAATAATACTTATAAATATAAATTTTTGTATTTTTTTTCAAATGCTTACTTCTGCGCAGATACAGATACAAGAGTTAAAAGTGACATAGGGCCAAATTGACCTAATGTCACTTGGCAAAAGTGACTTAAAGCCAACTCTTAAAATTTGGTCTAATTTCGCCTTTGTAAAGTGACATAAGACCAAGTATTCAAATTTGGTCTTATGTCACTTGGCACCACATTCAGTTGCTCTTATTACGCTTTCAAAAAGTGAAATAAGACCAATTTGGTCTAGACTGTGTAACAAACGAACATGATGCCATTAATAATCCAACTGATTTTTTAAACTCCTAGGATGTGCCTGGTTTACCACCACACAATTTACACAATATACTTCTTCTGATTCCGAGGACTCCAATGGTCCCGGATATTCCCTTTGAGTTTAAACAAATTCAGTTCCCGATTCATCTTGCCTTCGCCATGACGATGAACAAATCACAAGGCCAATCCTTGACTGTTTGTGGTCTCAACTTATAAAATCCATGTCTTTTCTCATGGTCAGTTGCACGTGGCATGTTCACGTGTCGGCAAATCATCCAGTGTCAATCCAAAGAAAGCTTTAGAATGTTCAGAACTCCAGTAACTTTTATTTAGTTTAATTTAATCTAAGATAATAAGATATTTCAAATAATTATAAATTAATCATATTCCTTAATAACGAACACGGTATTTCATATAATTCACAAACTCTCACAAACACTAAAACCCTAGCCTTGACTGATGTTAAGGCAAACGCTAATTGGGATAAGATCCCTAGCCTTTAACGATGACAGGGCACGGACAGACGCACACTGGGTCCCATTGTATGGAGAGCGTGCTCAAAATGTAAAATTGAGGATAACGGTTTTTTTCAAAAATAAAATAATATTTTGTTGTAAAGTTGACATAATTGTCTGTCAACTGGTAAAATTTTGAAGATCGGAGAGGCTGTAGCTTAAAAGAAAATAAGTGTTAAAAGTTGTGTTTTACGTAAATAAGAGTTTCTGTTGTGATTTAGTCTATTTATTTATTTATTTATTTAATTCATCAAGCAGATATACATTAAAAAATATATAATCTTAAAGACTACTGAATAAATTTTTAGCAACATGCGATACTTTACAACTTTGAATAAATACCTTAAATAACTTAAAAATAATATAACACTTAACCACCAGAGTTTAAAATAGGTAATAAATTAATAATATGACTTTTAAAGATATCACGACTAATATTGTTATGAAAATCTATAACCAAAGCAACTGAGTTGGCCTGTCTAAGGCACCTAGTTATTGGCTCATTAAGACCATAATTATTAACCCTATGAAACGTTTAAAAAAATATACTATGCACTCGAAGATCTCTCGTTGGAGCATATATTCTTACAAGGGACAAAAGAAAAGGGCAATTTATTTGATTTTTAAGAATGTATCTAGTAAAAATTATTTCAAAATACTTTCTCCGAGTTTCTAAAAGCTGAAGACCGATCAGATAACATCTAGTAAGATAAGATGGCATTCGTATATTCCAATCTAGTCTATAAATCACTATTCTGGAAAATCTTTTTTGGATACTTTCGATTCGATTTGAGTGGATAGTATAGTAGGGGTTCCAAATTACACAACAGGGGCCAAATTACCGCATCAGTTATCGAGTAATACGTGACTGAATTATGTGAGTTTGGCATTACCGTTTACGTTATCGAGCAATAAATTACTCCAATTTGACATTTTCATTCGATCACTGATGGGACTCACTCACTCGTCTCTGAAGCGGTAATTCGGCCCCAGTATTCAAGGACCGGCCTTACATAGAAATAAAATAATGCTCTGAAAGTATAAGGGTCAGAAAATTCCTTAGAGTTACGTGTGATAAATCCAAGTAAGGAATTTGCTTTCGCAACAATAAAATCTATATGAAGGCAAAACGTTAGCTTAGGATCGAAGATGACACCTAAGTCTTTTTTTTTCGGTAATTTTTTGCAATGGAATACCATTAATATTATAAACATAGTTTATAGGCGACAAGTTTCGGCGAAAAGATAGAAAATCACATTTGGAAACATTCAAAAACAACTGATGAGAGTTACGCCAACCTACTAAGTTATTTAGGTCATTCTGAAGAAGAAGGCAGTCTTCGACAGATTTAATGCATCGGAATATTTTTATATCATCAGCGAACATAAGACATTGAGAAGGAATTATACAATCGGGAGTATCGTTAATAAGGAGCAAAAAAAGGAGCGGGACTAAATGACTTCCTTGAGGTACTCCAGAAGTCACAAATATGGGATCAGATATGATGTTATTAATACGCACATATTGAGAGGGCCCTTTTAAATAAGATTCGAACCATCTCAATATATTTGAGTGGAAACCAATGGCAAAAAGCTTCTTAATTAAAACTGTATGATTTACCTTATCGAACGCCTTTGGAAAATCTGTATAAATCACGTCACTTTGATAACCATTTTCAAGATTTTGTATTAAATCATTAGATAAGATTGTTAAATTAGTGGTAGTTGACCTACCAGAGACAAAACCATGTTGAGCAGGCGAAATAAGTTCCCGAACAACAGAAGATAACTTTTCATAAACCAATTTTTCAAGTAATTTAGGAATCGTTGAAAGTTTGCTTATTGGACGATAATTTGAAACAATCTGCTTAGGACCTGATTTATGAATCGGGATAATATACGTTACCTTCCAATCATCTAAAAAAAGTCCCGTTTTTAAAGAAGCATTAAAGAGTCGAGTTAACGGATCTAAAAGGGAGGCTACACAAAATTTTAAGATTAAAGGAGGAATACCATCAGGACCTGGTTGTTTGTCCTGGTTTAACTCAGATATAGCCTTTTCGACATAAGTGCAATTTAAATGTAGGGAGCTGATATTGATTTGATTCTCAGGTGTGGTAGTTTAAAAATTATTAGATGGAGAATAAACCGATTGGAAGAAATTCGAGAACATATTGCATATATTTTTAAGATCATTTGATATTGTCCCTGAAAATTGCATGCAATTTGGAATACCATTGGAACATTTCTTACTTTTGACGAAATTCCAAAAACACTTGCTATTCTGCTTCAAATTTGATTCTATGTTATATAAGTAATCTTTATATAAGAAATTATTTAGTACATCAAATTCTTTTTGAAGTCGTACGTAGTTGCATAGCAAAATATTATTGTTATTAGACTTTCGGAAAAGTTTATATGCTTTATTTTTTTTATTGCTCAAGTTATATAATCTTTTATTGTACCAGACTGGTTTAGAGTTATTACGAATGACTACTTTTGGTATATAAAGGTTCATTGCCTCAGTTAAAGAACAATGAAAAAGGTTATATGCATCACATAATTGAAAGTTATCAACAATATTGCTCCAAGGAAAGATATTCATTCGACAAAACAAGGTCAAGAGTACGATTTAAATCATTATAGAATTTATGTATTTGAATAAGATTATATTCAGCAAACGAATCAATTACTAAGCATTCATGAACATTACTAACATTAAAAGGAATAAGGCACAACTCATCTGGATCTAGGATTAAAATTTATGTGACAAAGATTAAAATCACCTAGTACGATTAAGTTTTGATTAGAATTTGTAGCATTTAAAACAAATCAAGCATTTTCAATGTGTGAATTATATAAATCAATAGAACTACCTGGTGGTATTTAACTCAATATAATAAAAATATTCGTCGAGTTTGATGTAAATGTACCATCAACTGCGAACTTCAGTTGTAAACGTCATCCGTGAACATCATCTCTAAACGTCATCATATGACGTACTTATTTCAACATCCAATTGAATTTGTGATCGACTTAAATAAGCACGTGCCTCTCACGTTTACTTACATTTGTCTTAATTTATAACCTGAATTATTTTTAATTAATTTAAATAAAGTATTCTTTTGTACTAATATGAATTAGTAGTATTTGTTTAATTCCTCATATCTAACATTCTGGCGACGAGATAATTAAAGTACCCGCGTAAAAAAAAAAAAAAAATGGAAATGGAAAATTTCTTACGATCTTTTTCTATGGCACTCGATAGTCAAAAACTTTTCATGGAGAAAATGTTAAATGACCAAAAGAGTTGGATGGATTTACATTTAGCACAAGCAACTCAGGATTCATCTAGGATTGCAGTTGGAACAGTTCCTGCGTTTCATACTTTTGATAAGTCAAAAGACAATTGGGGTACGTATCAATCGCAATTGGAGCAACACTTCAAAGCATATGAGGTAACTAAGGAGGAGTCTCGCAAAGCATATTTTCTATCATGGATCGGAGCTGAGCTCTACGAGCTTTTACAAAAGCTGTATGGATCCAACGATTTAAATGATAAGGCATACACGGATTTAGTTGCAAAACTGACGGAACATTTTGAGTCAAAGACACATGTGTTAGCAGCACGATGTGAATTTTTTCGATCAAAGATGAAGAGCAATCAAAGTTATGGTGAATGGATAGCAGAGTTAAGGGGAATAGCTAGGCAATGTAAGTACACATGTAGTAATGATTCATGTAAGCATGAATATGTAGACGAGCTTATAAGAGATATAATGGTGCTGCACACACCACATGACACCGTGCGTACCGCTGCTCTGCAGAAAGCCAATCCATCGTTGGCTGACGTTTTGACAATAGCGGAAGCTTTTGAAGCTACCCAAAAAACAATACGCACAATCACAAACGAATCAACAGCAGTAGAAGTCAACCAATTATACGGCAACAACAATTTTACGAGAGGTAAAAACAAAAGCAAACATTACAGTAAAATCAAGTCGAACAAAGACAAAGCGGGCATGCATCCCGTTAACATCAGGCAACAAAATATAAACGGTAATCTCAATCGGGAAAGTTTAGAGAGCAATAAAACAACTGTACAGTCGTGTTCCGGTTGTGGGTCACACCACTTACAAAAGTACTGTAAATTTCGAGATTCAAGGTGTCACAAATGTGGAAAAATAGGTCATATCGCTCCTGTTTGTTACATGCATCATAATAAACATAAATTTAATCCGCGTAATAGAGAAAATTTAAATAACATCGAGTCAATTGAGCAAATTTATACTATAAATTCGATATTTTCAATACAAAGCGGTAAGCATGATAACAAATTTTTTATTAGCCTAAATGTAAATAACACTCGCATGGAATTTCAACTGGACACCGGAGCGACCTGTTCAATAATAAGTATGATTAGCTACAATCAACTTGGATGTCCCCCGTTTAGAGCAACGTCACAAAAACTTCTAGCATATGGAAATAACCCAGTTCCAGTATTAGGCCTATGTGAAGTGTGCGTAGAATTCGATGGTGAAGAGAAGTTACTGCCGCTCATAGTCACAAAGTCAAAGGAAGGTGGAAATATTTTTGGCATGAATTGGTTCAATGCTTTCCACTTAGAAATCAACAAAACTAATTGCAGTGTTAACCAATTAGCTATTTCATCAAATGCGCAATCTTTGAATTCAAAAATTAATGCACTTTGTGAAAAATATAAGTTAATTTTTGATTCTTCCCTAGGCACATGTTTAAACTTCAATGCCAGCCTGCAGTTGAAAGCAGATTCAAGACCAAAATTTTGTAAGCCGCGGTTATTACCATTCTCTCAAATGGAAGCTTTTAAGGCTGAAGCTAAGCGCCTTGTTGATGCTGGTATTTGGAAGCCAATCAAATTCAGCCAATGGGCAGCGCCAATCGTCATAGCCCCAAAGCGAGATGGAGGAATCCGTATATGCGGAGATTTTAAAGTAACTGTTAACGCACAACTTGCTATAGATAAACATCCAATTCCTAGAGTAGAGGAACTTTTTTATAAACTTCAAGGTGGTGAAAAATACTCAAAAATAGATTTATCTGATGCTTATTTGCAGGTGGTACTCGATGATCACGCAAAGGAATTGCTAGTTGTGAATACTATTCTTGGATTGTTTCAGTACCAACGATTGCCCTTTGGTATCGCCTCAGCACCTGCGATATTCCAAAGGTTACTTGAGCAAATTTTTTCGGGAGTAGAGCACGTTGTTAACTACCTTGATGACATAATCATCACGGGTCGCAATGATGAGGAGCATCTCCGAAACGTGGAGGAAGTTTTCAAGCGCCTTCAGGAAAGTGGACTTCGTTGTAAGAGAAGCAAATGTGTTTTCATGCAGCCTGAGGTCACATATTTGGGACACAAAATCAACGCATCTGGTATTTTTCCTTCGGAAGATGGTGTAGCAGCTGTAAAAAATTTACCCAGACCCAAGGATTTGAAGCAATTGGAAGCATTCATTGGCAAGGTAAATTATTACAATAAATTTATCAACAATTTTTCGGAAATTTGTGCTCCTTTAAACCAGCTACGTAGAAAAGGTGTACAATTTAATTGGCAGGAGCAACAAGAGCAAGCTTTTCGAGAATTAAAAAGCCAAATAGTTTCAACAACTAATTTAGTTCATTTTAATGAAAACTACCCCATTGTATTAGCCACGGATGCGTCAGCTTACGGCATAGGTGCCGTAATTTCTCACATCTTTCCTGATGGGTCTGAAAGACCTATTGCGCATGCTTCTAAGACTTTAGATGTTCATCAAAAAAGATATAGCCAGTTAGAAAAAGAAGCCTTATCTATTGTTTTTGGAATTGTTAAATTCCATCAGTATCTATACGGTCGTGAGTTCATTCTCTACACTGACCATAAGCCATTAACCGCCATTTTTAGTCCACATAAAGATTTACCGGTGATGACAGCCAACCGTCTGCTGCGTTGGGCAATAATACTAATGGGCTATAAGTATAGCATTCGTTTTAAGCCTACTCATAAAAATGGCAATGCGGACGCATTGTCCCGCCTCCCCGTAGGACCTGATCCTTGTTTTGATAACGAAGTTTGTTTGCAATTAAATATGGAGATTCAAACTCTTTTGGAAGATTTTCCAATATTCGCCACAACCATAGCAGCTCATACAAAACGTGACCCTATTCTTAAATGCGTTAGAAAATATATTTTACAAGGATGGCCAGAAAAACTACAAGATCATGAAAAAGAGATTGCACCTTTTTTCACCCGCAGATTTTCTTTGAGTATTGAAAACGATGTTATTTTGCTTCAAACTGGTTCTACTCGTGTTGTAGTTCCATTAGCCCTCCGAAATCGTATTTTGCAAATGCTCCACGAAGGCCATTAGGGTGTTATTCGCACCAAACAGCTAGCTCGCCGCTATTGTTGGTGGCCAACTATCGATAAAAGCATTGAATCTAAAATAGCCACATGCGAAAACTGCCAGCAACGTAGTTCGCTTCCCAAACAACACTTCAGCTCATGGCCGCAGCCTCAAGAAGCATGGGAGAGGTTGCATATCGACTTCGCCGGCCCCTATCTTGGAAGTTATTGGTTTATATGCATAGACGCTTTCTCAAAATTTCCTTTTGTTATTAAAATGAATTCAATAACTACATCTGCTACTATCAAAAGCTTGAACAGTATTTTTTCAATCGAAGGATTGCCAAAAATTATCGTGTCTGATAATGGCGCGCAGTTTACTGCTAAAGAATTTCAGCAATTCTGCTCATCAAATGGTATAGATCACATCACCACTGCTCCATTTCATCCAGCCTCCAACGGAGAAGCCGAACGATTCGTTAGAACTTTTAAAACTTCGATATCCAAAATTCTTCATGATCCAAACAGCGCAGAAAATGCTTTATCTATTTGCCTCAGGACATACCGAATAACTCCTAACCCCATTACAAACAAGTCCCCAGCCGAAATTTTACATGGAAGACAGCCTCGCAACTTGCTATCTCTACTAAATCAAACTTCAAACTGCAATAAACCTGAGCACTCAATCCAACAACCTCGTTTTGCTATCGGACAGTTAGTGTTTGCTAGAAACTATAGTCGAGGTCCGAAATGGAAGGAAGGTACTGTGGTAAACCATTTGGGAAGGATGATGTACACAGTCAAATGCGACACATTTATATTGAGACGGCATCAAAATCAACTTAGACCCAGATATACCGCAAAGCCAAGCATTAAAATAAATGATCCGATTTTACCAATTCCAAGTGACAATTTTAACAATGCCAACTTTATCCCGACTCGACAATCTTCATCGTCTAACGATAAGCAGCCAGAACACTCATCAAATTTCTTCAATATACATACTCAGCCTCGACCGTCATTATTGTCCGCTGATCAACATTCAGAAACATCAGCATCTCAAGTCCAGCCTGACATTCCAGAATCGACCCAGCCACCAGATGTTCCAGAAACTATTACTAATAATACTTCTTTTAATTACAGAAACCCAACCAATGTAGCTGTACCAGCTCCCATCAGTCCACGAAGATCCAGCCGTATTCGAAAGCCTCCAGAGAGACTGATATACTGAAATAGGAAAGGGGAAATGATGTAAATGTACCATCAACTGCGAACTTCAGTTGTAAACGTCATCCGTGAACATCATCTCTAAACGTCATCATATGACGTACTTATTTCAACATCCAATTGAATTTGTGATCGACTTAAATAAGCACGTGCCTCTCACGTTTACTTACATTTGTCTTAATTTATAACCTGAATTATTTTTAATTAATTTAAATAAAGTATTCTTTTGTACTAATATGAATTAGTAGTATTTGTTTAATTCCTCATATCTAACAGAGTTGTTTAGGTTGACACACACAGCTAGTTGATCAACGTCAATTTCTGATGAGAGAGACGGTAGTTCAATTTCACGACATGAAAACGATGAGCGGACAGCAATAAGGACACCTCATCCTCTAGATTGATTAGTTTTTGCAAGGCTTCTGTCTTTTCGGAAAACGTAGTGTAAATTTTCATTGAAAATTTCGGAGTTTAAATGTTTATCAGTTAGCCACGTTTCAGTTAATGCAAAAATGTCATAATACAAAGATGAAGAATTAAAATGCAATTCACTAGTTTTTGTACGAAGACCACCAATATTTTGGTAGTAGAGAAGAAAGTCTTTTCTAACACTCGGAGGCTGGGAATTTTCGCATGATATGGTATTGAGGTATTTATAGAAACGTTCGTTGACTCGGCATTCACTTATGTTTTGAGGGAATGAAGCCGTGCTTCTTCGTTTTTAAAAATGAATTGAAAAGCACGTAGCTTTGTACCTATAGGCCAGATGTTGTCCATGAACATTGCATCATTGTACTCAGCTGGAACTCCAATTTTAGAATTAATGAACTTAATATTTTCTTCAGGTTCACTTCGTTTTATTAACTTATAACACGAAATGACACCGGGGCTTATATCAAGAACAGCAGCTAAATGATTGACGATAGATTCAGTGGCGACAGAAGGTCGAAAACTACCAAGATGGAACCATTTTTTTTTTTTAAAGAAACATCATTTTGCAGGATTTCACAAGAGCCTCTAACAGTTCTAGGGATATTATTCCGATGAACACCCATACGTGAAAAAGATACATTCTCGTTCTCGGTAGTTGGTCGATTGTTTGCATTATTAATTTCAGCTGGATTTTCATCCGTGATTTTGGCAGCAAGGTTTTTATCATCAAGAACAAAACCAGCATCATCAGCAACACCAGGAACATCAGGAACAACCGCAACATTCGCAACCACAGGAACTCCATCAAGAGTAACACCTCCAACACCAACCAAATCGGTAGCAGAAACAGCATTAGAATCTTTTACCACACTACTATAAGTAGCAATAGTATCATAATCGGATTTGACAGTGGCAACATTGTTTGCGTTATTTACAGTGGCAAAACTGGTATTAGATTCACTCACCACATCGACAAGAGTTCATTTCAATTTTGTTTTATTGAACATACTATTTACAATTTGGCTTACAACTAATAAGATACTACATATGTATCAAAGTTTACATTTGTTGGCTCATAGGGGGCCTAACTATATACAGTGACTTAAGTTTAATTATTTTTGTATAAAATTTACATGACGAAAAAAAATTAAATTTAAAATGTCGGTTGTATTGTCCTCAGGGTGTTCATTCCTGGTTGTCAGTGGTGATTTTTGTGAGTTGTGGGCAGGGATGGCGTTTTAGCCGCGGTGGTAGGCTGACCCAATGTCAGCGTAGAACGAGACTATTTCCTCGTTATCCATGATTACGTTGTCATCCTTCTCATAAGCTGAGTCGGGTGGTCGATGATGTTCCCCATTAGTTTCTTCGTTGAATTAACTAGATATCAGACCAAAAATGTTAAAACCTTTCGAATTTGGGCATAAAAAAAAACTTGCCAAGTAAGCCCATCAAATTTTAGTCAGTAATCATTAAATAATAAAATTTTTCTATTACATTGTAGCTGTTTCAATATTATTCTACTTTAAATATTCGGTATTAAATCTTCATGAAGTAAGAACTTGGCGTACTTTTAGATCTCAGTACTTTTCACGGCTGACTTGTTACACAGAGGTTTTTGTATAGAAGAACTTGGCTCTTTTTTTAACATTTATGTTTTTGGTCTGATCTCACTCCTTTTTGCAAAGATTTTAATATTTTGCCATGTCAAAATCTCGAAAGATACGGAAAGATAGAAGGGTGTACTCAACTTGGTTTAAAGCTTCCTATTTCTTTTGGTATATTTTCTTTTTGTTATTGGTTGTTTTGATTTGCGCTTCAATTATTACTTCTTGTCCTGGCAAGATACCTAACACTAACATACCTACCTTAATTACGGCAATCTGAAGTGCTCCATATAAATTAAACATTTTCTCAGAAAGTGGGTGGATACCACGCCCCCCGAATGGAAAACCCCTATTTTTATTTTTGGTTCTTTATATGCAATTTGAGCCCTTGAGCCCTACCGTTCTACCAAATTTCATTGTTCTACTGCAATCGGAAGTGCGCCATGTATGATTTACATCAGTTCTGGGGGTGGCCGTGGCGCGATGGATGTGTGCTCGCCTGTGAACCTCGTGATCACAGGTTCGATCCCTGCCGTCGTCTATGTCGTTTTAATTCCATTAAAAACCTTCTAAAATTGTCATCAATGGGTTGCTGGTTTACTCATTGCATGTTGTTCAGGCATAACACTAACAACATGTAATTGAGTTAAACTAGTATACCCAACAACGATGAACACGAATAAAATAATGTGAATTATAAGCGGCATAGAAATAAGACACGGCATTCTCCGCTTTAGTTCAGCCGCCATCCCTGGAGATAAATTATCTGAGACAACAACCTTCAGTCTCAGAACATCGTGCCACACATCTTTCCTATCCTTCTTTCTCTTCCGTAAATTCACGCCCGCGCTGTGTTGAAATATTTAAAGGGTAATCATAATCCCTTGAGCGCGGGTAGATTATAAAAAAAAAAAAAAGTGGGCGGATACCACGCCCCTGAATGGAAAACTTCAAATTTTATATTTTTTTCTTTGTATGCAATGTAAGTCCTACCACTTTACCAAATTTCATCGTTTTACACCACTTGGAAGTGCTCCATTCAACCAACACCAATTTGGAGAAAGTGAGCGGATACCACGCCCCCTGAATGGAAAACCTCTATTTTTATTCTTGGTGCTTTATATGCGATTTGAGCCCTACGGTTCTACCAAATTTCATTGTTCTACTGCAATCGGTAGTGCGCCATGTATAATTTACATCAGTTCTGAGGAAGTGGGCGGATACCACGCCCCTGAGTGGAAAATTTCAAATTTTATATTTTTTTCTTCGTATGCAATTTAATTCCTACCACTTTACCAAATTTCATCGTTTTACAGCAGTCGGAAGTGCTCCATTCAACCAACACCAATTTAGAGAAAGTGGGCGGATACCACGCCCCTTGAATGGAAAAGCTCGATTTTTATTCTTGGTCCTTTATATGCAATTTGAACCCTACCGTTTTACCAAATTTCATTGTTCTACTGCAATCGAAAGTGTGTCATGTATAATTTACATCAGTTCTGGGGAAGTGGGCGGATACCACGCCCCTGAATGGAAAACTTCAAATTTTATATTTTTTTCTTTGTATGCAATTTAAGTCCTACCACTTTACCAAATTTCACCGTTTTACAGCAGTCGGAAGTGCTCCATTCAACCAACACCGTTTCGGAGAAAGTGGGCGGATACCACGCCCCCTGAATGGAAAACCTCAAATTTTCGATTTTTTCCTCTACTTGCATGACAAGATCTACCGTTATACAAAATTACAAGATTCTACGATGTCGGGAAGTGCTCCATAATTTTGACAGTTCACAGTTGACATTCATCGAGTACACAAGTGCGCGGAGAAAAGTAGTGAAAATAAAAACTAAATCTACCTAACGGTAATAAAATAATATATTTCAGTGAAAAAAGTGATTAGCAAAGGTTTACCTATGCTACCTGCTAAAATTAATCTAGTTAATTACAAGAAGGGTTTTTCCGAATGTGGATTATCCTTCTTGTTAATTACAATTTTTAATCTTAATCCTTTAAGTAATTAAAAAACAATAAATCTATTTTCTGGAAACCCATTTAAAAATGGGAAAAACCGAAAAAAGGAAGAGTGACGTAAATTTAGCTTACGAGGCGCTCAAGACTCACATCAAAGAAGGCATGAGAACGCACGGAAAAGAGTTCCTGGTCAACATTCACGCCAGGTTCGGTGATATAGACCAGCTTTACGAAGATGACAAGGACGAAGTAATGGATACGCAACAAATTATGGATCCAATTACAGAACAACAAATCAAAGAAGTTGTAGGACAGGAAAACTTGAACGTGCAATCTACAGAAGAAGAACCTTCAGAGATGTTGCAAACCGAAGAAATGGTGAATTTAGACTCTGATTTTGAGGTGGTACAAACAAAAAGATCAAAAAGAAAGCCTTCGGAGCCACCAATAACTTCACCAAAAATAAAACACAACAAAACAACAAAACCTCGAAAAACCCAACAAGGAACCCCGATCTACACTAATGCCACCAATTGTGTGCTTCAAGCTAAACGTGGCGGAAATCAGTAAACATTTGAAAGCTCAAGGTGTAGTATTCAAAGTTCACAACATCAATAGTGAAAAATCTGTTATCACAACAAAGACCAAAGAGGAACACCAGAAGATCCGAGATTTCCTGAAGGTGAAGAAGACAGAATTCAACACCTATACCGCCAAAGAAGACAAGAAGACACTGCTGGTCCTTAAAGGCATTCATCAAACTTATGAAGCCACTGAAGTTAAGGAGGAGCTCATTGCGGAAGGCATCGCAGTCTTAGCAGTAAGTCCCTACAAGACCCGATCGGACAGGAAGTATAATAGCTTCGTCGTTGAAGTTTCCAAAACATCTGATATCCCAGCAATTTACGGAAAAACACTTCTTATGCACCAAAAAGTCCATTGGGAGAAGTTTAAGTCAACCACCATTACACAGTGTAAGAATTGCCAAAAGTTTGGACATGTTGCTAGCAACTGTGGCATGAAATACCGTTGTGTAAAGTGCAAGGAGGATCATAATCCAGGAAACTGCTCTAGGACCCTCCACAAAGTCAGTGACGATATGGTATTCTGCGTTAACTGCCAACAGACTGGGCACCCTGCCAGCTACAGTGGATGTCCTGCAAGGAAGAAGAAACTGGCCGAAAAAACGAAGACAGCAACACAGAAGCGTGAAAATCACCAAATTGCTGTAACATCAGCAAAAAATGCGTTTGTGAATGGCTTATCATACGCCAGCGTTGCAGCCACATCTGGAGCAGCTTCAAAACCTTTGGGAGCCCTATTTAAGAAAGCAGGAAATAAGCCAGCTCCGCCAGCGCCAGCTACAACGCCATTTTCCAAACCAGTAGTCCAGAAGAGGACTGCACCATCCAACACATCAAGCCAAAAAGGACAATCACAGTCTTTCAACATATTTGATGATACCGAAAGACTGTTTGGAACAGATCTCCTTTCTCTTCTCCAAAAAGCAAAGGAGGTAGTTCCAAGCAACTACGGTAGTCTCAATGATAAAGAAAAGACAGTTATATTGGGTAAACTTATTTGTTCATTATGTATATAAGAAACTACCTATCTTTCATTACATATAACGTTAATTCTATTTATTCTACAGCCAGATTTATCTCACTAAACTTTTTTTTAAAATCAAAGAAACCCGATATTATCTTTTTACAGGAAACAAACATCACCGCAAGAAACACCCTTAAACCGGAAGGCTACACATCCTATAGACAGGACAAGACATCTGAAAGCAGAGGAACTGCCATCCTCTTGAAATCGGACCTTAAAAGCGAGTATGTTAGGGTACCTGTACTGCGCTGCATGGAGACTACAGCCGTTGTGATCATTATGTCGGATAATGAGACGCTGCTTCTCGTCTCAGTATACAACAAGTGTAACGCAACAAGATGTGACATCATACATGACCTCAACGCCATCAACAATCTGGCTAGCCAATATACGTACTGTGTACTTGGAGGTGACTTCAATGCACGACACCCACTCTGGCTGGACACCAGGGAATCTACACAAGGAAAAGCAATTGTGGACTGGCTGCAAGACAACCCTGAGCTTCACTCATTGGTGGTTATATCACAACATAGGCCCACATTTCCAAGAACTCCGTCGTTGCTAGACTTCTTTTTAGTGACGTCCAATTTTACGAACATCCTTCCCGAGTTCCAAAACTTCACTTGTGTTGCACACGATAGTGACTCGGACCATCTGGCGGTTGAGATGAGAGTCAGATTGAATTACAGGATTACAACTGAACGTCGTATTCCCGAATTCCAAATCCAATACGAAAAACTGAACTGGATAAGATTCCGTTCAGAAGTTGAAGAACGCCTACCAGAAGTCTCCAGCGTCAACAATCTCAACAACAATGAGATCGTTAACACCATTGCTCAATTTGAAACAGTTGTCAACAATGCTTTGGACAGGCAGAAAACACCCCGCACCAGCAGAGATAAATATGCAAACTTACCCCAACATATACAATTAATATATGCTCACCGGCAAAGACTCCGCAAAAGCCTCCAAAGAATATTCCACAGGACCTTTAACAGGGAAAGTGTCGAATACCGTCGGCTACACTCAGAACTTCAGTGCACTAACACAATGTTCAACCAGGCAATAAAACATCATCAGGAAAGGGATTTCAGGAAGAGACTCGAAGATATCAAACCTGGACTCGACACGTTTAAAAAGATCAATCTGATTGTTGGCAAAGCGAACTCAATTCCAGACACCATCCTTCACGGACAAGAAGTTTCAACAACTTCTGCAGAGAAAGCTGAAGCGTTTGCAAATCACTTTCATGATAGTTTCAAAGATCGCCCTCCCGTGCACCTTCCTGACTTTATCGAAGATGTAGAAACTCGCTTTCAAGAGATATCAGCAAACACCGAAACCGTGACCCTGTTCAATGAGGAAAACCCATCATCGGAGCCGACGCTGACAGATGTTTTCACTTCTCCTGAAGAAGTAGCTGACATTAACTTCACTGGAAACTCCAAAAAATCAGCAGGAAGCGACAAGATTTCTAATTACGTGCTTAAAAAGTTACCAAATCTTGCTGTTCTCCTGTTGACTATAATCTTCAATAACTGCCTGAACAACAGCTATTTCCCTGCAGCCTGGAAAACCGCAAAAGTGGTCCCTGTCCCGAAGAAGAACAACCGCGCAAATGTGGAAGGATATCGGCCAATTTCTTTGCTCAGCTGCATGAGTAAGATACTGGAGGCATTGATATTGAAGAAACTCAACGTTTTCTGCAGAGAAAGAGATGTCATACCGGAGTTTCAGTATGGCTTTCGAAATAAACATTCTACCATACATCCATTACTGGGACTCCATTCTGATGTTACAATTGGACTCAACAAAAAGGAAACCACTGTAGCGTGTTTGCTGGACATCGAAAAAGCTTTCGACAGCGTTTGGATAAAAGGATTACTATTCAAACTCTCGGAACTTGGACTTGCTAATTACCTGGTAAGAATAATCAAAAATTTCCTAACCCATAGACTTTTTTATGTACAGGTAGAAAAACATGTGTCATCAACCAAAGGAATTAACGCTGGAGTTCCTCAAGGATCAAAACTTGGACCACTGCTGTTCAACATTTACACTGCTGATCAACCAGCCAACATATCAGGTACAAAGACGAAGCTTTATGCAGACGACTCAATCACATACACCACCGCTTTTTCACCAGAAATTGCTGCCAGGAGAGTGCAAGAGCACATTAAAAACCTATGGGAATACTATGTCAAATGGGGACTGAGGATAAACAGCGAAAAGACTGAACTCATCTGCTTCCGAACACCAGTGACTGTCGTTCGAAGACGAGCGTTTGCAACACGCTGTGATGCAATCAAAATAAAGCTTCCAGATAACACTGAAGTGACAGTCAAATCATCAACGAAGTACTTAGGAATCAACTTTTCCAATAAATTCAAATTCAAAAGGCATGCAGACTTGATGTTGAAGAGAGCCAACTATTCTCTGCACTTGGTCCATCCGCTTCTCAGGAGGCGAAGTGGACTAAGTAAGAAAACCAAGCTGCTTGTGTACAAACAACTTATCCGACCCGTTCTGACCTACGCCTTTCCCATCTGGTTTACTATTTCACCTACAGCAATGAAAAAGATGAAGCTTTTTGAAAGAAAGATGCTCCGCATTTGCACTGGACTGTATCGTAACACACTGACGAAGAAATATATACCAACAAGGAATCAGTATAAAGAAGCAAAATTAATACCATTGGACAAGTATTTACTGCAGCTCTCCGGAAAAATCATCAGGAACCTGGAAGATCATCCCAACACAGAAGTGCAACAACTTCTCCAGCATGAACTGGAGCCTCGTGACAAGTATCTATACACCCGAGCCATCACTGACGATCAATTTGAAGACATCATCCATAACGACAACGCACCCTTTTACGAGAAGAACAACAATCAATACTACAGGGGATAAAACGCCCACTCATCAAAAATTATTATTTAGTTAATATTAAAAAAATCATGAATTAGATTAAGAAAACATTAATATGATATTGTAAGCAAATAGCATTATGTAAAGCCAAATGAAGAACGTTGGGCCCCTATTGTTGAGCCAACATGATTTAATTTAGTAATAAGTTAGTTTTAAGTCAAATTGTATATAAAACAAATTGAAAAATAAAATTCTTAATCTAAATCCATAATTTTGATGATCTGTCAGTCAGTCAGTCAGCCAGTCAGTCAGTCAGTCAGTCAGTCAGTCAGTCAGTCAGTCAGTCAGTTACGGTTTTTGTGATTTTTGAGGCCTTATATCTCAGGAACCGCTTATAATAGAAAACTGAAATTTGGTGAGGCGCCTGTGCTTGACTAGCTTAGCAAATATTCGGAATTTCAAGTTTCTGACTTCATTGGTACTGAAGATAGGGAGGGGTCAAAAGTCGCCTGAGTTTGTTCCTGTAAAAAGGGTGTAGTGCCAGAACTTGGCTGGGCACTACCGTGCCCTTTGATTTGTCCAGTGGGATTAAATTCGCTTCTGTGTAGAGATGCTCGTTCCTGTAGTGTTTCTGTCGTTGACGGTCGAAGTAGAGTCCAGTGCAGATTCTCAGTATCTTCCTTTCGAATAGTTGAAGTTCCTTCATAGCTGTCTTCGAGATGGAAAACCAGACTGGGAAGGAATAGCTGATCACTGGTCGCAGGAGCTGCTTGTAGATTAATATCTTTGTCGGTTGGCTAAGACCTCACATCGACAAGAGGACAGGAATTATTTTGTGCATGTACATCAACGGTTTCATTATTGTTATTGGAATCAGCAACGTCGGAATTAAGCGACACAATTATATTAGAATTTTTTTTTTTTTGATTTTGCTTTGACTCCCGCTGTTGAAGGAATCGTCAAAGATTTTTTGTTTGAAGGCGAAAGTGGTTTAGAAGTTGATGCAGCAATCCGAGGGTGTATGGGGGTTACATTTATAGGCTTAATTGTTTGGCGAGGGAATGCAGATGAGGAAAAGCTTTTATTTATGACTAGGCTTCGGATTCTCATGCACTTAAAATCTGAAAATATGCGCTTAAAATATGCCCTTAAAAATGCAAAATATGCATTTAAAATATGCACTTAAAATCATTTCAACTTAATTTCTATTCCATATATAAACACATTTTCTTCGTCTTTAAAAATAAGTTAAATTTTTTATTTTTATTAAAATAAAATAATATCTTAAAACGAATTTAACATTTAATAACAAAAAAAAACATTGTTAAATAAAAAATAAACATCTTTAATTTGTTTGTAATTAAAATAAATTATTCTAAATAACAGAAAATTTCTCAATGAATTTGAAAAGTTTTATTTGCCTTAATCATAAAATTTTTCTTGAAGTTTTCGAATTCGAAACGTTGCCGATTGGGTCTCAAGAATGATTTATATAACGAAAAGATCGCTCGACGTCAACTGAAGAAGTTGAGCGTTTTTTAAAAAACCAATCTCATCGACGTATATTCGTATATGGTGTGGTAGACTCAAGAACTAAGCATGAGTGCATCAGTCAACATTTGTCAGTTTATATGTAGTGGTTTATATGTAGTCGCAAGTCGCAACCGAAAACAGTTGGCTGTTGTATATGAGACGTGTTAGGCTTTATGCGCAAAGAAGATTAAACCAGTAACAGCACCAGCGCCGTCAACAGCAAACAGCACGCTGGCCAGCATGTACTTTTCAAACACATTAAATCAGCAGCGTGTTGTAATTTTTTGACATTTATACGTCTTATTGTTGTTACATTTTGTGTTATTGTAACCAGCAACAGAAAATTTTTGATTTTGATCAAACGACGCTGTTGACGTTGCTGGTGCTGGTCTATTTTGTGTTGAACGATTAAAATACATTGGTTCTGAAACAATGGCTTCCGCTGTTGCTGGTGACGTTGCTGGTGCTGGTTCTGGTTCAATATGTTTCGGGCTTTAAGCTTTACCACATTATACCCACACACTTTCGTTTTCGATAGATGATCGATCTCATTTATACAGTTTCTAACACACAGACTTATTTTTTTTTTTCATTTCAATGTTTTGCCGGCACAATCTAGTCAAGTTCATATATGCACCTTTGTTTATATAAGGCTTTATATGGTAAAGGGTTTTCCAATAAGAGGTGTTATTTTGAATAGCCCGCTATTTCGGTAGCTGTCACTTTTGAAGCTGTCATTTTTTGACATTTGACAAGTAGAAACTACGCTATTAATAAAAATGGAACGATACACGCTTCAACAACGCATTGAAATTATTAAAATTCACTATAAAAATGGTGAAAATTTGGCAGAGACGGTTCGTAAAAAATCATCTTGACTGATGAGGCCCATTTCCACCTCGGAGGCTACGTCAACAAGCAAAACTGTCGCATCTGGGGCTCGGAAAACCCAAGAGTTATTGTTGAAAAGCCTCTCCATCCTCAACGCGTTACTGTTTGGTGCGGTTTATGGTCCCGCGGGGTCATTGGACCTTACTTTTTCGAAAATGAGGCTGGAGCAACAGTTACGGTCAATGGATTGCGCTATCGAGAGATGATTAATGATTTTTTATGGCCTGAATTGGATGGTATTGATCTGGACAACGTTTACTTTCAACAAGACGGCGCTACGTGCCACACAAGCAATGAAACCATCGATCTTTTACGGGAAAAGTTTCCGGACCGTGTTATCTCTCGAAGAGGTGATCACAATTGGCCACCGAGATCTTGTGATTTAACACCTTGCGACTTCTTCCTTTGGGGCCACGTGAAAGATAAGGTCTACGCCAACAGCCCAGCGTCGATTCAAGAACTCAAAGATGAAATTCGTGAGGCTATCGAGGACATAGGGCAGCCACTTTGCGATTTGGTTATGGAAAATTTCATGAAAAGGATATGGTCCTATAAGCGTGGTCTTGGCGGCCATTTGGCTGATGTTGTGTTCCATTATTAACGGCATACCTTCCTCTTTATAATGAAATAAACATCCGATCATTTATCTCCAAAAATGCCATTTTTCTTTGAATATCAAAATAACACCTCTTATTGGAAAACCCTTTAGTATTTGAATATAGTTCAAGATTGTGAAATGAATAAAAGAAATAGATAATAGTCTTAAGGTTCGTTTGCACTAACATAAATTTTATATTTTTTTACTGTCTAGTTTAGTTTTTGAACAAAATATGTAGGTAGGTACTCTAAAAATATAAATATATTATAAAATATATGCAAAATTATGCAAAATATGCATTTATAGTAAAATATGCACAAAAAAATGCAAAATATGCATTTATAGTAAAATATGCAAAAATATGCACTAACGGTTAAATGCCATTTTAAAGGAAATTTCTTGATTCGTATACATAACTAGTTGCCTTGGTTCCAAGCTGTTCCTATAAAAATATGCATTTGCATGGAAATCCGAACCCTATTTATGACATTTGCTGGGGAATTGAGATTTGATTTAGTTTTAGCACGGGTGGTCAAAAGTTTATTCTGTTTTACTTGTGCTAGCTTCATGGGCATCGCGAAACAAGTTAAACTCATCACCCAGATTATTAAGGTTTTTTGTTAATGCATTTAATTTTGCTTCAGAACTGACAGAATTATAATTACTGCACAGATCACATCTCCAACAGATGTTTTTATATTGGTTTATCAAATTTATCACATTGGGTTCTTTATTATTATTACACAGGTATACACACATTTTGGTGCCGATACTTTTTGAACTGTTCTTTAGTAAATTTGACCTCCTGAAAACGAATCTGCAATCGGTTTTTGCCTAGCAGCTCCCGTTTTCATGTTATGGGGTAGCGTGTTGCATACCTGACACCACTTAGAAATACCCAAAATAATTGGGAAAAGAAGAAAGTAAAACATTTTTTCTTTGAAAATCCAAGCTCATTTAGTGATATTTACATATAAATATAAAAAAAATAATAAAATAATAATTTTATTAACAAGATACTAGCGAGTACATTTCATATACAATATATTTTTCACAGCTGATTTGATGTACTGGAACCCAAGAAGCTTCGTTTTTTGCTTGATCTGCAATGTGGTTTTTTCGGACAATCTCTCAGCAGATTCCAGCAGTAATCTGCCATCATATGCGTATCCCACTTACCCTGGTATCGTTCTTCCATTGTCCTTATATCCTGGTGAAATCGTTTACCTTGCTCTTCACTCAAGTCTCCCAAGTTTTCAGGAAACCGGTCCAAATGGTTTTGCAAGTAATGCACCTTGATGCTCATGTTGCATCCAAGCTCACGAAAAGCAGTCAGCATGTTCTGAACTAAATCCTTATAATTTAAAACCTTCTTGTTGCCTAGAAAGTTTTCGACAACTGACACAAATGATGTCCACGCTTTTCGCTCTTTTTCATTCATAGATTCAACAAAACTTGTGTCCTTTATTAACCGTCTGATTTGAGGTCCATCGAATATGCCAGCTTTTATTTTTTCAATGCTTAATCCTTGCATCTTTGTAGATATGAATTTAAAACATGGTGAATCCTTATCTAGAGCCTTAACAAATTGCTTCATTAAGCCAAGTTTTATATGAAGTGGAGGCAAGATTATTTTATTCCGATCAACCAAAGGCTCATTAATAACATTTTTTCCTCCAACAACCATGTTCTCTCTTTCAGGCCAGTCTTTTTTTACCCAGTGATCTTGTTTAGCTCTGCTATCCCAAAGGCACAAAAAGCAGGGATATTTTGTGTATCCACCTTGCTGTCCAAGAAGAAAGTTAACCATTTTCAAGTCAACACAAATGATCCACCCATGTTCGTGATACTTAATCTTTTCCAAGACTATAGCTATATTCTTGTACTCTTCTTTCATTTGGGTTGACTGAGCAATAGGTATTGATCCCAATTCGTTACCATTGTGTAAAGGCACACACTTCAAACTTCGCTTGGAACTGTCAATAAACAGACGCCAACGATCTGGAAATGGAAGGCCCATTTTTGTTAAGAGACCTTTAACATCCTGACAAAAAACGAGATCTTCTTCCTGAGAGTAGAACGTAAGCAACTCTGCTTCCCTTTTACGATAGAACGTTATTGTTGTTCCTTCATCAAGTAGATTTTTTTCTTTTAGCCGGGATGCCAGTAACTCAGAAGATTGTTTTGAGAGGTTAAGATCCAACTTTACCCTTTCACTATTAAAAACAAACTGTGTCCAGGTCCGCAACACAGATGTTTTATATAGCAAAATTTAGGTTCTATTATTTTAATTATATAATTATCTTTCTATGGCAGGTAGAGGGGGTAATAATTACCCTTCTATGACAGGTAGAGGGGCTAATAATTCCCCTTCGAACATTCTTTAATATGAATTTCTTGCATATGAATTTTTTAAATTAGCTTAAATTGAATATTTCTGTAACTCAAAAACTAGAGCTGCTAGGGAAAAATGGTTTTCAGTTTTGAAATCAGCGTTAAAAGTATAAATAAAATCAGCTGCAAAACTCAAGGCACCAAAAAATTTTTCTTTTTTTGTAGACCTGTGTTATTATTATTTATTAAACCATACATAAATGTACAGGGCAATACTTAAAAGCTAATAGCTACCAGGGTTTCTAGCTGAATATGAAAAAAGTTAAAGAATAATATATTGATTGAAGTTTACAGCTGAGGGGGCGGTCGGAGGAAGTAAGATATTGATCTGACGTCATCCGACCGCCCCCGCAGATGTTATACATAAATACAATTTATATATTCTGATGTAAGTTAAATAATTTTAAAATTTTAAAAACATTTTTTATATTTTGTTCGGATGGAACCAAAAGAAGATTTTTTAAGCTCTTGTTGAAAAGTTTGTTACAAGTGTCATTGATTTTAGGACAGTCTGTGGTTAAATGTTTGATGGAAAGCTGGATGTTAAGTTGGCAGAGGTGGCATATGGGTGGGGGGTCTTGTTCAGTAGGTGACTGTGGGTGAGCTGGGTGTGACCAATCCTCAACCTGATAAAGCATTTGTTCATGATTGCAGACGTAGAGGTTGGATAGCTAGCTGGATTGCGATTTTGATTGATGGAAGAGTAGTGGTGATGATATTGAGACCAATCCAATATTTTCTTATTATGCAAATAGGCGCTAGTTAGTTTAGTTATATCTTTTTTGGTGGGCTGGTATTGTGAGATCGCTTGGTTTATGTTCAAAGCAGTTCTTTTGGCTTCAAAGTCCGCATATTCATTGCCCTTCACTCCAATGTGCCCTGGCACCCAAAAGATCTCCATTCGTTCTCCAAGTTTTATGATGTTATCTCTGATTTTCCCAATAAAAGACGATCGATTGTTTACGTTTTTGATGGCAGCTAAAGTTGAAAGACTGTCCGTGCATATTACTGTCTTTTTCTTAGATTTAGAAGCGATTTTCGTGGCTTTTAAAACCGCTAAGGCTTCGGCAGAATATATTGAGAAGAATGATGGTAGTCTTTCCGAAGAAAGCAGATTATTATTTGAGTCGACGATTGCGAAGGAAGTACCTTCCTCGCACTTAGAGCCATCGGTAAAGAGGATGATCCAGTTGTTTTCTATGAGAGGATTCAATAATTCGTGAAAATGCTGAATATATACCACGTTTGGAGTTGAATCTTTTTTAAATCGAGCGAGCTCTGTGTTGATAGATTTGCTTAAGAATAGCCAAGGAGGGTGATTCTCGAGATCTTTTTTTTTTAATTTTTATTTCTATGCCGATTTTTCGCGCGAACATCAAAGCTATGTAGAGGGCTGATGGTTTTTTTGGTGTCTTGGAGCGTTTTAAGATTTTGTTGCAATCCGAAAGAATTGGAGAGTCATAGGATTCAAGTATTTTCCCTACAAGTCTTGATGTAAGGACGTCTTTTCTTTCCTCGATTGATGAGAAACCACCCTCTGCGAGGATATTTCTTATTGGACTGGTCTTGAAAGCTTTAAGGCTGGCTCTGATTGCGGCGTGATATGTTGATTGAAGAGGTCGGATGTATGATTTCGCACATTTTCCATAAACAACAAGGCCATAATCAATTTTTGATAGAATGATGGATTTTGTAACGTTTATCAATGAGTTGGTATGCGTCAAGCTATTTTTTGAAGCTAAATATCTTATTATGTTAAGCCTGGTAGCCAAATTCATACTTAATGCTAAACAATGTTCCTTAAAGCTAAATTTACAATCGAATACAATTCCAAGTATACTTAGCTTATTAACAGAAGGAATTTGAATATTATTTATGTTGATAACAGGGCAAGAACATGTAAGTTTTCTACAAATATGTAAGAGTTTGCTTTTGTTTAAAGAAATTTGAGCTCCAGATTGAAAGCACCAGGAATTTATTCGATCAAGGATCTCTTTGAAGGAGTTTTCCGTACGAGAATTTTCTTTAAACTTTGAAATAATGTAGAGATCGTCTGCGTAAAGAGTGTGGTCAATATTCTTAGATTGCGAAATCAATTCGCTTATATCATTATAGGCTATTATGAAGATTACAACTGATAGTGGCGATCCCTGAGGAATGCCGTTATTCAGGTTGTAGATAGCTGAACAGGTGTTATTTACTTTGGGCCTTACCAACAATCAAATTAAGCGACGACTTTAATATTTGAGTGAAATGGACCATTATGTAAAGAGCTCTAGAAAGTTAGCCATACATGTTATGAACTTAATATTTATGTGAACTCTAAATTATAAACCATTTTTTGTACTGAACCTAAAAAATAAAATGTAGCATATATGGTTAATTATATAGAGACCATTAAATAATGCTTCATTTTGCTCAAATATTAAAGTCGTCTCTAAATTTGATTGTTGGTACCGCCCTTTGACTCTAAACTTACGATTCATTAAGAAGGATTTGACAAAAGAGAATATCTTTGGCCCAATTTTCCATTTGATTAATTTGTTCAACACAACATGGATGCCTATACGGTCGAAGGCTTTCTCAAAATCAATGGATAAGATAGAGATGTGATTTTTGGACGAAATTGCTGTAGAGACAAATTCGTCAATGTGAAGTAATGAGTCTATTGTACTGCGACCATGTTTAAAAGCGACTTGATTGAGGGCAATGAAATTATTTTTTTCTATAAACCAAAGTAATCTCCTCGAAACAATTTTTTCTAACAATTTACTCATGCACGATAAAAGAGATATAGGTCTGTAGCTATTTGTATCAATAGGGTTTTGTTTTTGTTTTGGGATGGGAATTAGGGTTGCCGTTTTCCACGGTTGTGGAATCACACCAGTGTTTAAAATATTATTATAAAGCAGAATTAAATGTTGTTTTACGGCTGGTGGGGCATTACGAAACTCTGTCAAAACCTGGGGTTTGACCTTTGACGCTATTGATACAGCTTTCAAACTCAATGGTATTAATAGGGATTTCAATGGCATTGGAAGATGGACTTAGGTAGGGTGGACAGTATATGATGTTCATGGCTAGGAGTTTTGATTCGCGAAATGAGGGGGAGAAATTGGAGTTGCTAGAATATGAGGACCAACATTTGGCAAAATGATCTGCAATTTTGTCCGATTCTGTAAGTGGAACGAATGGAGACATTATAACTTTGATGGTGTGAGGCAAATAGTTGCCAGTGAGGGTCTTTATGTCGGACCACATTTTTTTGCTAGAGGTTTTGGGATTGATGCACTCTGTAAACTTTTGAAAACTCTCGGCTTTGGAAAATTTTACTTTTTTTCGAAATACGGCATTTGCTTTTCGGAAGTTGATTAAGTTTATATCGTTTGGATGCTTTTTAAATATTTTCCAAAGAGATTGTTTTTTGTTACGTAGAGAGTTAAGCTCGGGGCTCCACCATGGAACGATTTTTTTGTGGAAAATGTTTTTAGATTGGGGGATTGATACGTTAGCAGCGGATATTATACATTTTTTTATAAAGGCTGCCTCTTTATTGACATTTTGGGATTGTGTGTGGGTCTCGATCAAATCGTTTGCAGTGCGTTGAAATTCGCGCCAGTTAGCACGTTCTGTTTTGAATTTCGGGATGGGTTTTGTGTGAAGTTGTTGTGTACCTAGAGTGATTGAAGTTATTATTGGGAAGTGGTCGCTGCCATGAAGGAAGGAATTTCTTTTCCAAGAGGTTGAAGGAAACAGTTGCGGAGAGATCAAAGAGAGGTCAACGTGGGTAAACGTTTTATGTGTTGAGAAATGAGTCGGACTACCATCGTTCAACAGAGACAAATTTGTGTTTGTGAGAAAATTTACTATGATTTTTCCTCTAGCATTAGCTGCAGGAGAGCCCCATAGGGGACTCTATGAGTTAAAATCGCCTGTTATTAGCACTGGTTTACTGACCGAGTTGAAAATGTTTTCCAAATCAGTGCACGAAAAGGAATGTTTTGGATGAATATAGATTGAGACTACCGACAGTTTAATTTGAAGTTGAATTTCTATTGCTATTACTGAAATATTTGAGTTTGAACTGTAATTAATTACTTTGTGCGGAATGGAGCTATGAACCAGCAAACCAACGCCTTGCTTAGCAGTGGTATTGTCATCCAAATTGTGGAAATAAGCTTGAAACTGTTTTGGTGTTTTAGGTTTTATTTGGGACGGAATATGTGTTTCTTGTAGTGAGATGATTTTTGGTTTGAGCTCGTTTATGAGAAGCTCAAGTTCATGATAGTTGTTGAAGTATCCATTAAGGTTCCATTGAAGGACGTTAAGGATTGATTTAGCGAGAGAAGAAGACCTTTGACCAGTATAACCAGTGTTATACTGTGAAAAGTCAAAAGGTGATGTATTATCGGTGGTAAGGGGGGTTTGACTCTGCCGAACCAGAGTTGGGTCGTCCAAATTACCAGTGGAATTTGAACGATCCAACCCGAGATTGGCAGAGTCTTTATTTTGGGAAATGGAATTATATTTATATGTCGTCATCATCTATATTTTCGTAATAATTTTCAGATGTGTTGGTTGACATTTTGGGTGGTAGCGTCAATTGGGATTGAGTTTGTTTGTAGAGGTTTAGAATTAGTGTTGAGAATTGAGTTAGAGTGCTTAGCATAAGCGCTAGTAGTTTGTTTTGATTGAGATGAGTTTGAAGTCGAGAGTTTAGAGAGAGTGGGAGAGAGTGGGAGAGTGGAAGAGAGTGGGATTGTTGAGTGAGCTTGAAGAGAGATTATGTGAGTTAGCTGCAGAAATGAGTGGATGTGATGAAGGGATAAAATTGGAGGTTGTTTGTGTGGTTGAAATCGAATTTGTGGATTCTGTTAAGAGGTGTTTAAAAAGAGAGTTGTGTACTGTTGTTGTATTGAGATTTTGGTTTTGTATATTAGGAGGATTGGACATTTTTGATTTGGGTGTAGGTGAGGTACGTTGTGGAGGTGGGAGGTCATTGTTAGAGTTTAAAGTGGTGGTTTCGGTGGGGGGGAGAGGGTTACTTTTAACGGCGGAAGAGTAAGCTAAAGAAGAGAATGGGACTGGGTTTTGCTCGTTGTAAATTTGTTTAGCTTCTCCTAATGTGCATTTCTTCATCATCTTCATCATCATCGGCTCGACAACCGGGTTCCGGTCCTGGTCTCTTTCAGCAAGTCTCTCCACTTATCCCGGTCTCTAGCCGACGCCATCCAGTTGCGCACCCCAAGGCTTCGGGCGTCCTGGTCTACGCCATCTCTCCAGCGCAAGCATGGTCTACCACGCTGTCGTCTACCATAGAATGTACCACAAAGAACTTTCCGAGCAGGTTCCTCTTCGCTCATGCGAGCTAGGTACCCTGCCCACCGGAGTCTACCGAGCTTAATTTTTGTCACGATATCTGCTTCTAGGTAGATTGCGTACAATTCATGATTGTACCGTCTCCGGAATCGTCCTTCCTCACATATGGGGCCAACAATTCTCCTTAAGACTTTTCTCTCGAACGCAGCTAAGAGGTCGGAGTGCCTTTTGCTAAGCACCCAAGTCTCGGATCCATATGTGAGTACTGGCAGGACCATGGTCCTGTACAGCAGCAGTTTTGAAGTTATGGTGAGATTTCTGGATTTGAAGAGCTTTGACATTTCTTAATAGTTTTAATTTTTATGATTTCTTTGTCTTGCATGAAGCGCTAACAGTGCTTGAAAGAAGCAGCATGCTCTTCCGAACAGTTTGCACAAGAGGTGCGTGAGCAATTTGTGTCAGGGTGGGGGGGTAAATTACAATTTACACAAGTTTTGTTTCGGTTGCACCTTTTGGCAGTATGGCCGAGGAGTTGGCAGTTCTTACAACGCATCGGGTTGGGGAAGTATTCCTGCACTTGGAGGTTATACCATTCTATATTGACTGCGGTGGGAGGTCGGAAGCGGTTAAAAGTGAAGAGAACAAGACCCGTGGCACGTGATTCTTCGTTTAGTGTTTTTTTAAATTTATAAATCTGGGTTACACCTTGGTCTTTCATTTCAGACAAAATTTCTTCGTCTGAAACATTTATTAAGCAAGGCGCGTAAACAGTGCCTTTAGAAGAATTCAGAGTCGAGTGTAGCGTTACAGAAATTGTGCAAATGTTGGAAAGTGTTTTTTTTGAGAGGAATAAATCGGCGATTTTTTGAGATTTGACGAGAATCAGAAGATTACCGTCACGGAGTTGTGAGATATACTCATAAGAAGTGCTTATTCCGTCTATTGCTTTTTTAATGAGGAAAACGCTAAATGAGGATAGGGGTTTGTTGGGATCTAAACAGGAAAGGAGAATAAATTTGGGATCTATGTTGCATGAGTTGATTGGGAGAGAAGAACTTTGGTCTATAGGAGAAAATGAAGGTTGTTTCTTTTTACGTTTAGGAGATGGCTGATCAAGCATACTAAACCTGTTGCCCGAAGGCAAATAAGGCCCTGAGGCCATTTTAAATTGATGATCGCACTAGATTAAATTAATAACTTGCGCGGCACGATAAATTAAACTGAGAGAATAATTTAAGGGAAAATAAGAGAGAAAAGAAAATGCCCTGACATTGAGAGAGCAGAATGAAAAACAATCGGAAGACTATGTTGTGTAACGAAGCGTTCCATGCTGCTCTACTCTATACTACATACTTCTGCATAAACAGCGAGAATCGTAATAAATACTAAGAATTATACTTCGCCCGGATAAGATTCACACACACCATAGGCTTATGACGTCACACAAAAAGCAAACAATAATATTTTTCGTTCGTCACCTATATAATTCACATTCAGTTTTCACTGAAAAACTATCAAGAGGACCTATTCGAGTGAACGAAAATCACCTCACCTCGCTCATACATACAGTCAGGCGGCACAGTAGATCGATTGAATAAATCTTTTGAAGTCCAGTCGTAGACAAGACGTATAGACGAGTTTGTCATTTAGCTTCCCTTGCTTTTTGCGGAGCTTCCCCCCACCAGTGGTAAGGGGTTTCGTATGAAGACAAGTTAGGTAGGTGAGATTGTCCAGCTATTTCTTATTAAGGCTTCCCCCCACCAGTGGTAAGGGGTCTTAATTCGAAGATTAATGTCCTAATTGCCACCAGGGGCTTCGGTACCTGCTGATCTACCAGAGCGTTTAGCCTGCCGTTTTGTGCCACCAGGGGCCTTGAACCTGCTGATCTACCAGAGCTTTAGCCTGCTGTTTTGTGCCACCAGGGGCCTTGAACCTGCTGATCTACCAGAGCGTTAGCCTGCTGTTTTGTGCCACCAGGGGCTTTGAACCTGCTGATCTACCAGAGCGTTTAGCCTGCTGTTTTGTGCCACCAGGGGCCTTGAACCTGCTGATCTACCAGAGCTTTAGCCTGCTGTTTTGTGCCACCAGGGGCCTTGAACCTGCTGATCTACCAGAGCGTTTAGCCTGCTGTTTTGTGCCACCAGGGGCTTTGAACCTGCTGATCTACCAGAGCTTAGGCCTGCTATTTTGTGCCACCAGGGGCCTTGAACCTGCTGATCTACCAGAGCTTAGGCCTGCTGTTTTGTGCCACCAGGGGCCTTGAACCTGCTGATCTACCAGAGCGTTAGCCTGCTGTTTTGTGCCACCAGGGGCCTTGAACCTGCTGATCTACCAGAGCGTTAGCCTGCTGTTTTGTGCCACCAGGGGCCTTGAACCTGCTGATCTACCAGAGCGTTAGCCTGCTGTTTTGTGCCACCAGGGGCCTTGAAGCTGCCGATCTACCAGAGCGTTAGCCTGCTGTTTTGTGCCACCAGGGGCCTTGAACCTGCCGATCTACCAGAGCGTTAGCCTGCTGTTTTGTGCCACCAGGGGCCTTGAACCTGCTGATCTACCAGAGCGTTAGCCTGCTGTTTTGTGCCACCAGGGGCCTTGAACCTGCTGATCTACCAGAGCGTTAGCCTGCTGTTTTGTGCCACCAGGGGCCTTGAACCTGCTGATCTACCAGAGCGTTAGCCTGCTGTTTTGTGCCACCAGGGGCCTTGAACCTGCTGATCTACCAGAGTGCCAGAAGCCAGAATACCCGTGATGAAGTACCAGGTCCGGATCGTCAGCAAGCAGTATAACTAATGCAAGGCCGCTAGACCATAAGCCAGAAGATTTGATGGATGCCCGTGAACCGTTCAAATTACCCGAATTAAAGTGAAATATTAATAGCAGATTATTGTATGTTATAGATTTAAGAGTTATTTCCAATAAAGATTTTGTAATAAGGTTTGAAGACCTTGAAATCTGGAGTTTTGTGTTTTCTTCAGGACGACCCTGGCAAGACCGACGAGCAAAACCTCGGCTGGAAAGCAAAAAGCACATCACAGTTGTCGGCTCGAAAGATAGTCGGTGACTGACATTGGGTTCTAATTTTAAGCATTGTATATGAAATGTTAAGCAACAAATAACGCACGACACATAATCACTATCGGTCGTTTTAATTTCGCAAATAAAGCATTCATTTGAGAAAGGCATTGTACTAGGCGCATAGAAAGAAATTATATATAACCGTGTGATACGAGAGCACAGTAATGACGGTCAATTTAAAGTTAAATAAAATTGTTTAGCCGTGAATTCCACAAAGTAACAAAATGCTATCGATTAATAAATATCCGTAGATAATAAAAACGTATTTTTATCAACATCAAAAATAAAACTTACGCAAATATAAACAAAAAAGTGAAAAAATCCGTATAAAATGTTTAGACACATTTTTTTCCAAATTGCAACAGATTAGATTAAGAATTTTATTTTTCAATTTGTTTTATATACAATTTGACTTAAAACTAACTTATTACTAAATTAAATCATGTTGGCTCAACAATAGGGGCCCAACGTTCTTCATTTGGCTTTACATAATGCTATTTGCTAAGAATATCATATTAATGTTTTCTTAATCTAAGTCATGATTTTTTTAATATTAACTTAATTATAATTTTTGATGAGTGGGCGTTTTACCCCCTGTAGTATTGATTGTTGTTCTTCTCGTAAAAGGGTGCGTTATCGTTATGGATGATGTCTTCAAATTGATCGTCAGTGATGGCTCGGGTGTATAGATACTTGTCACTAGGCTCTAGTTCATGCTGGAGAAGTTGTTGCACTTCTTTTTATCTTTTGTTACCATATCCGATGGTAAATTGAAGCAGGCAGATACCAAGAACTAGAAGCGGAGAAAATAACAAACTCGCAAGTTGAGTTTCAGAAACAGGATAGGATTTTATTTAAGCAAATAAAATAAATATAAAAATAAATGAACACATGTTTAATATATGCGCTTTTGAACAAAGTGATATTTGTTACAGTACAAATTTACTTATTTTAACACTTCCCCAGAATGATTTATCTAAATTTAAACATTTAACATTTAAATACTTCATTCTTGTTTTTTTATGAAACACATACATATACATATAAACATAGTAAATTTACATTTATTTTTAATCAAGGCCGAGTAAACTATTACTTAATTCAAGTTTTAATTTTGCTAAGCCTTTAGTTAGGAATTCAGCTAAATTTTCATTCGAAGGAACATATTCTAATAGAATTGAACCCGTTTCAATTTTTTCGCTGATGAACTGAGTTTTAATTTCTATATGTTTTGTTCGAGGTAAATAAGACTTATTTTTAATACGTTGTATCGCGCTTTTGTTGTCGCAATACAAAACCATTTGTTTCGGGTGATTTAAAAAAATTTCTGCTTCCAAACGCTTTAACAAAATTGATTCTTGAACTGCTAGTACGACAGCTAGTAATTCTGATTCTGTTGATGAAAGCGCTATTGTTGACTGGCGCTTTGAAGTCGATCATATGGGGCCTCCCTGCATAGTGAAAACATAGCCGGATGTAGACTTCCTCTCATCTTCGTCACAAGCCCAATCAGCATCCCAAAAGCCTTGCATTTCATGACCTGTTTTTCTATACACAATTTTTTTATCAAATGGTATCGAAGAACACGTTTTATGGCAGCCCAATGTGCCTGGCCAGGATTAGAAGAGTATCTGCTTAACAGATTAATAGCAAAGCTGATATCAGGCCTTGTAATTTGCGCCACATACAATAAGTAGCCTACTGCTTCCATATAGGGCACATTCGACATCTTTTTCCGCTCTTCAGGTGATGATGGGCACATTTTTGAAGATACTTTTTGGTTCGAGTCAAGTGGGGTACTAACCGGATTACAGTCAAGCATGCCAAATCGATTTAGTATGTCAATAATATATATATAGTTTCAGCTGTCCTGTCACGAGATATTCGAATTCCAAGAATCAAAGAAGCTTCCCCTAAATCCTTCATCTTGAAATTATTCCAAAGTAATTTCTTCAGGCTTTCTTCAATGCATTTGTCGTTAGAAAATATCAGTACACTGTCCACATATACAGCAACGAAAATCATTTGGGCTTTCTTAATTTTTTAGTATACGCACTGATCTGCATCAGAGCGCATCAAACCAAATTACTAGATCCCATGTATTATTTTCTTGCAACGATCTAAACTCACTTTCCATCGCTTGCTTCCAGTAGCGTGAATTTGGAGATGACAAAGATTCATACACAGTTTCAGGATTTTTCATCTTCAGTTCTGCAATTGAACCAGCCTGGCTTAACTTGGCAATACGTTCAGACCGCCGTAAAATAGGATCTTCTTCGGTGGACCTTTGGTTCTTAATTTCTCGAACAATTTCCTCTTCATTCTCTTCTTCTAGTGATGGGTAGGACACGAATTTGAAATGAGTTTGTATGAGGTACTCATTTTTTGAAATGAGGTGGTACTTTGTCCCACCTCAAATGTCCCATGGTACATACCTTTTTAAATGGATATTTTGAAATTCGAAATTAAACAATGCGTATTTTTTTGAATAGTATATATTTGTTTCCAAAAACAGTTTTTAAAATTGCATTAAATAAAAAGGTTACAAAAATTAAATATCAATAAATATAATATATTTAATTAAATATCCTTAATACAAAACACTTAATTTTAAAATAAAACATTTAAAAACAAAATTAAAAACGTTTTAGTTTTTAACAGAAATAAAGTTTAAAATAAGTAAATATAAAGATATAATACAAAAATTAATCTAAAAAAAAGTTTAAAAGAAAAAGTGGTGTTTTTAAATTTTATTTAAGTTATTAAAAGAAAACCAAAGCATTTAATAAAAAGATAAACACAAATAGATTTTTTTTAACAAAAAAACAAATATTTTATCACATTCAAAATAAATTGAATCTAATGAGTTTAAAAAAATACATCATTACATTTTTGCATTTAAAAACAATATTTGTCCTACTTTCTTCCCACTCAACATGTTTCTTCTGTTAAGACCTGTTCTGATCACTTTTTTTACAAACAAATTTGATTACAGGACACTGGACTAAATACAATACTAATGACTCTTCACTAGTGGTGGGCGCATTCGAATGAAATAATCGATTATAATCGATTCAGGCAACATCTCGAGATATCTCGATTCTTCACACAAATCATTCGAATACTCAAATCATTCGAATGCTTTTTTCTTATCTACTTTCTCTAAGCGAAATGAGGACTCAGCACTCGAGTGCCTATTCCAGACCGAGAAGCGAATATTTACCGAAAAGACAGAAAAGAAAACACACAAAATCGAGACCCGAGAATTTGGTTATTTGTGTTGTGTATCTCGTGTGTATGTATTCAATGAATCGGCTTATATTTATATTCATTTTTGCACTCGATGCATCGTTGAGGGTTGAATACGGAATCGCAAAGGAAAGACGAGAAGCGAGAACCATTGTGTTATAATTTTTTTGTTTTGTTTTTGTTTTTTTTTTTGCCTTGAAATGGAGTGTTTGTTTCATGCTTTTTTTTAAATATGATATTCCTTCGAAAATAATTCGAATGATCATTCGATTCTTTAAATCATTCGAATACTAATATCTCGATTCTTTAAATCATTCGATTATGCCCAACACTACTCTTCACGTACGCAAACTCAGCACAATTGATTGATTGATTTTTTTTTTTTTCAATTCTCATATTTGATCTTGATCTCTAAACCCTAGTATCTTTTTTCTAACACTAAAAACAAAACAAATACAAATAAAAGGAATGCACTTGCATTTGCATATCAAAAACGAAAATTCCTACTCCTTCAAAAATTAACAAAACCTCCTACTCCAAACTGTAAAAAAACCTCCTTCCTTTTTTAGCCCTTTAATTGTATAATTTTCGATAATGCTTCATACCTATCTTCATTGTTTTTTACATTGATTGTAGTCAGTGCAACATTCATTCATTCATAAGTCCCACTCATTATCTCTTCTCACTTTGTCTCCTCAAACAGATGCAAAAGAACCTCAATCATTAAATGACAAATGCCCTAGTCTGGTACAAAGTCCCAGCCTGGTACAAAGTCCTAGCCTGGTATAAAGTCTCATCCTGGTACAAGGTTCCAGTCTGATACAAAAACCCAGCCTGCGACAATGTCACGAATTTTGTTTGAATGGGACGTTTGAGTAAAAAGTACTCACAACACATTCCTTCATTTCATTTCAAATCCTCATCTTACACAAACCTCATTCTATTTCCATTGGTTTGATCTTTGGTGGGTAGAGAGTTTGAGGCCTATTTCCTCCTTTCATACAATTAACTACAATACAACTTCATTCTGCATCAGTCTCAGTCTTAGTATCAGGCCGATGAGTGAGATGCTCGATACGAATAGTGTTTTTTTTTTCATGAAAGAGTAAAGATCAATACTTTTCGTTGCTTTTGTGGTGAGGTGTGAGGTAATACATTTTTTCGTTTTGAGGTGATGGGACATTTCAGATTGGTGTATGGGACATTTTGTATTGCCTCATGTATGAGGTACACATCACTATCTTCTTCGATCATCTGAGAATCACAATATTCGAGGTCATCAGAATCATTTTCGACGGCATTATTTTCAGAGCGGATTTCAGATTGATCTTCAGCATTTTCGGTCGTCAAACTGTGGGATGCGGCTGGAACATTAACCTCAGTTAGATCATCAGCTGATGTGTTAACTATAGCTGGTACATTAACTTTGGTTAGATCATCAGCGTCAATAATATGGAATTCATATACGCTTTTTTCCCCTGAATTCATATTGTTTTTCGAAAACTTAAAAACATCAGACTCGAAGAAGATTACGTTTCGACTGATAATTATGTTTCGGTTTTCATCACATCATAATCGATAAGCTTTTGAGTCCGAAGAGTATCCCAGCATCATACACTCCTTTGACTTAGGATCAAGCTTTCTTCGTTTTTCATGTGGAATGTGAACCATTGCTAAGCAGCCAAAAACCCGCAGCATTGATAAATCCGGCTTCACTCCTGACTAGAGCTCTTCAGGTGTTTTCGTGTTGTTTGCTCTGCAAGGAATTCTATTTATCAGATATGATGCCGTACTCGCTGCCTCAGCCCAAAAACGTAGTGAGATATTTGCATCCATTACCATGCCCGGATTCTCTCCACCAGATTCCTGTTAATCCTTTCTGCAACACCATTTTGTTTGGGCTAGTATGGTGCTGTCTTTTGATGATGGATTCCACAGTCTGCCATACATTTTTCAGAACGTTTGTGGAAATATTCTGCGCCATTGTCGGACCGTAAAACCTTTATTTTTCTTGAAGTCTGGTTTTCGACAAAAGTTTTGAACTTGCAAAATTCTTCAAAAACATCAGACTTTTGCTTCAATGGAACAACAAAAAGCTTTCGGCTGTAATCGTCAACGAATGTCAGAAGATATTTACATCCTGTCCAGTGGCGGCTGGTGGGTTGTTGAACAGGTGGTGCACTTTTCTTGCTCACTAAGTAGGTATTAAGATTAGAAATCGCAAAAAAAAACAACAATTTACATGTATATGTTGATTTTTTATTATTTTGTATAATTGCTCGAAGAATTTCGACCATGTATAAAACTGACACTTATTACATTTAGCAAGGAATCATGTTTTTTATTTTGTCACTTAAATGCATCAAATCATGGATTCAGATTTCTGTCTAAATCGATTCTCCGCCAAAAATATTACATGTAAAATTTAAAAAGGGCCTTGGCGATCCGGCTAATTTTATATTAACTTTATTCTAAAAAGATTTATTACTGTCTATAATATACCTAATCACTGTTCATTTTATCCCACTCCACACACTGTACACAGTACAGAATCGAACCAAAACCAAAATAAAAACCAATTACTAACCTAACTCCTACAAACCAACACTATTTAACCAGTCACGTATAGAGCGAAACAACATTACATATTCGCAGGCGCAGCGTATTCTAGTCAAACATTTAATCTTCGGTTCTCGTGCGCCGCAGCAGGCTCATTTCTCGATACATTTCAATGAAATATCTTTTGTCTCACGCATCAGGGATATTAGCTTGTAACTCATACAAGTTATATTAGCAGTCCTCGTGCGCTCACCGAAGCGCACGAGAATTTTAACTTGCAGGCAAAGTAAGTCTTAATAGTAAAGCAAAGCGCTTACATTGTTTTGTCATAATTGGAAATTTTACTTGTTTATGTTCTTGTATGTTTAAAAAATAAATATTTACATTATCATTATCATCGCAAATGTGTCCCATCCGACGATGCCAGATTTCTTTGCCCACTTCCACCTTCAATCCAGTTTCAGGATTATCGATCTTTTCTTCAAATTCGCAATTTAACTTATACATGTTGTTGACGAGACCAGCAGTTCCGATAAGCCTCTGGGACTTCTTGAAAATCTTGCAAACGTTATTCTCAAAACGAACCTTGTTGCCGTTTTTTACCAACTGACTCAACGAAAGCAAATTTGCACATAAATCAGGTACATATTGTACGTTTTTTATCGTTGCACTCGTTCTTTTGCTGCCATTTAAGAGAGAAATGTTCAGATCTCCAACACTTTTTATAGACATCTTCGAATTGTTTGCTACAACTATTTCTTTATGCAATGGCTCATTCTGGTCTTGTAAAATTTCTTTCTTCATAGTCATATGAGCAGATGCACCAGAATCCACATCTTCCATCTGCCAAAAAAGTTGTGATTTCTGATTTCTTTTCTTTGCTCGACTTTTTCGAACAATTTTTGGCAAAATGTCCAACCTCACCGCAGTTATGGCAACGAAATTTGTTTTTTTTTTTAATTTCGGTTTGAAGGATTTGCTTAGCATCGCCTTTCGACCAAAATCATTCCCCTTGTATTGGACTTGCTGCAAAAGCAACGTTTTGACGGAATCAGAAGTCAGCTTCGAAGAGGAATTTTCCACAGCCATAACAAGAGGTTTGAAATCTTCAAGAAGACCAGCGAACATCAAAGAGGCGACGATTTCATCGTCAATTTTCAGATCAGGATTTTTCACTTTGATAGATGTCATCACCATTTTATTCACATAGTCTTCCATGTTCTCACATTCCGACAATTTAAGTTGAACCAATTGCTTTAACAGATCAACTTTTCTGCCAGAATCCTCAAACGCACTAGCAATTATGTCCCAAGCTTCATTTGCCGTTATTGCATCTGCAGTAGTAGGGCAAGCTTTAGTATTATTAGGAGTATTAGCTAGAGTGGGGGAATATTTATTATTATTATTATTATTATTATTATTATTATTATTAAGAGTATTATTATTAACTAAACCAACCCGTTTTTTTCCTTTGATATCCTCTTCAAGGCAACAAGTTCTCTTTTTAGAGTTCCACCCGTTTATTTCCCTAGGTTGCGTGCTAGGGACAAGAGTTTTCTATAAGAATTCTCGACCGTTTATTTCCTTTGGGTTCCTCTTCAAGGCAGCTCACTGGACAGGTTCTCTCTTAAGAGTTCCAACCGTTTATTTCCCTAGGTTGCGTGCTAGGGACACAGGGCTTCCGATAAGGTGCCCGAATCCGTTTCTTTCCTTTGATTTCCTCTTCAAGGCAGCTCATTGGACAGGTTCTCTTTATAGAGTTCCACCCGTTTATTTCAGGTTGCGTGCTAGGGACAAGGGCTTTCTATAAGAACTCCCGACCGTTTCTTTCCTCTGATCTCCTCTTCAAGGTAGCTCACTGAACAGGTTCTCTTTTTAGAGTTCCACACGTTTATTTCCCTAGGTTGCGTGCTAGGGACACAATATATGAAATACCGTGTTAGTTATTTAGACTTATGAATACTGTATTATATGAAATACCGTGTTATTTACTTTAAGAAAATAAATATTGTTAATAAAAGTATATGAAATACCATGTTATGAATACGAAGCCACGAAATAAATTAATTGAAAGATTTGCAGTATTAAAATACATTATTTCATTCGGAGTCTTAGACCCTACTGGGCACTGCCTAATAGGAAGACATGCTTCTCGTCTTGGAGTTCCTGCAAATGACTTTTGCAGAAGCTGCATGGATGAAGAAGAAGAGGAGTCAATTCCCCACCTTCTATGCTCTTGTCCTGCCCTAGCGCAAAGACGTAGACTCCACTTGGGAGACTACTACTATAACGATCCTAGTGATCTAAATAATTCCGACATTCACTGTCCCAAACGCTTCATTATTAGCTCAAAATGGTTTAACGAGTAAGGGGGATTTTTGAAATCCTTGTGGTATCACAACGGACCAAATATTGGTCTAAGTGTGCTGACCTTTTCCGGTCAGCAGCCACTTTAACCTAACCTAACCTAACCCTCCAAACCCAAGTTTGTTGCTTCTTTGGGAAGAACCCTGGACACCGACGAGTTTTACCTCAGCCACGAAGAAAAAGCATCACAATTGAATCCTTGGAAAGAATTTTCCTTAGTCTAGCTTAGTCCTTAGTCCCTTCGATTTCACTGCAAAAAGTTCTCCATGAGCTTCGTTTCGCTCTTTGGCTTTCTGCTTCAAATTTTCGTTGACTGGTTTTAAAGGGTTTTTTAACAGGGACGCTACAAAAGTAGAGCGACAGGGACAGCAAACGACGCCATATTTCTTGCCACTCTTTTGACATTTCTCTTCAGTAGTGTTTGCCATTTCATGATGGAAAGATATACGAGCTAACAGCGAGTCGAAATTATTTAAATTAATTCGTTTTAACCATTTTAAAAACTTTCCCGACGACAATATCACAATAAACGAAAAAAAAAAAATAACTAATTGCACCGTTTACTATGATTATTCGGATAAATAAACTACCTGTAAGCCAGTCTAAACAGTTCATTGCACTTGTGCAAATAATTTTGCCGGTTTAATATGATGTGCAAATAATTGTGCCACTTTTGTTTTTATGTTTTTAAAACGAACCGTTGGAAGTTCGATTTTGTTATTTTATGTACCGTGTTGAGAATATGTATTCATTATTAATAAAAATAAATATAAACACAATCTTTTTTATTTTAAAAGTTATAAAGATTCAACGAAGAGATGTTGTGTAAATTTACGTTGTGCAAATAATTTTGCCAATGAGTGTACATATGCGGGTTTTATGTGCGAAAAATTTTGACGATCTGCAGTTCAACAAGTAGCTGATTTTATCCTTCATCAAAATAAAATTTTTCGAGGATTAAAGAAAGAGACGTTTTTGGCCAACGAAAAAATAAAAAAAAAAACAATTTATCGGTCTGGTTAAAAAATATCTTGAAAATGGCGGTTTTTCAGTCTCTCAGACCTCAGAAGATACAGACATGGGCAAGAGTACGATAACTTAGGCGCCAATAAATTATAACGGATTTTTGTAGAACAGTTTAATACCCGTTTGTGCGGGAGGTAATAACGGTAATACTTACAATTAAGTTTTATAATTTTTTTTAAAGCCAATGCTCTGTTCTACTAGATAATTTTTAAATCAAGAGAAATCTATTCACAGTTTTTGAAAAAAACGAGTTTTAAACTCAAATTTTGGGGAAAAAAAAACATAAAAAAAAAGTTTAAAATTTAATTTTTCAAAACTGCAAAGTTATATATTATTATTTTTCCTAAAATTCGTTGCTCTAATTTATTCTTATTCAAAAACTGAAAACTAGATGATTTTATGTCGTCTAGTTTTTGAGAAAATTGAAAATAACTAAAACTACTTTTTTATGGGATATTTGCTTTTTTTGCTTGATTACGGAGTATAAACAGTGAGATTATGTATGGGGGGCATGCTGCCCCCCTGCAACCCCCCTGCTTGGGCACACTATAGGATTTGGGGTAGGTGCGAGATTGGGTGTATGCAAGGTGTCTTTTGCATTAACAGAATCTGGATTTAAGGAACTTTGAATTTACCCTATGGCTTATATTCAATGGCTACTAAATATATGTACGTAGCCCAAAGTTGCACATTTAAAATGTTCAGACATGAAAATTTAATACATTATGAAAAATTCACATTACCTAGGTACTACTGTACGAATACAGCAAATTTATATAACTCCTTAATTAATATGTATGTTTATTGTTTGTGTCTAACATTTGTAATGCTAATGTGGTACAGGTTATTGTTTACCAAGGTCATTCGTGATTCGACCCTTGTAAGAATGAAGCATTTTTTTCTTTGAATAAAGAATGGCGACTAACCATCCACTATTTCATCCTAAATTGAATAACTTTTCAATATTTCAAAAGCATCGCATTCTTAGAAGAAATTGGTCTACTAAAGCGTCAACTCCCCCACTGTGTTGCAACTTACCGATAAAGGTAGAAGAACATAAAAATTTCAAATTCGGTTGGATGTGGCGGTGCTCCGAAAAAAGCTCTAAAAAAAGGTGACAAAAATTGTAAGAATACAATAAAGCCATCTATCGGCACATTTTTCCATGGGCATCAATATTGGCTAGAGATTCGGGAAGTTCTTGCTATAATTTTCTCTTTTGTGATCAAAATGCCTGTAAACACGGTTTTAATACATTGAACATCGAAAAATTGACTTGACTATTTTTAATTAACACCTGACTTACTCACAAACTGACTGACTGAGACGCGGAATGCCATGCAATTCTAGCTCCTCGTGGTGCATTCTTGGTAACACTAAATGATATGCTGTACCTTACTTAAAAATGAACCACATTAACATTAATCCTCAAAATGAAATCACCGTAGGTAAATATCAAAAATCAAAAATTTCATAAAAAGTAGTTTTAGTAATTTTCAATTTTCTCAACAACTAGAAGGCATAGAACCATTCGGTTTTTTGTGTTCGATTCAGAATTAATAGTAGCATTGACCACAAAAAGCTCTTAAGCAATTCATTTCACAATTTTGAAAAAAAATTGGACTAAACTTTTTTTTTTTCATTTTTTTTTTAAATTTTGAGTTTGCATACGAATTTTTCAAAAACTATTCACATAAATAATTTAATTTTAATTTATGATAATAGAACAGACTTCTGGTATAGTACTTTATTGTAAGTGTTTCCGTTGTTTTTTAATATTTTTTTTTTTCAATTTAAGTCATTTTTTTTAAATCGCCCCTACCTCCTAAATGGGGCAAGATAGACCCCCCCCTCCCATAGAAAAAAACGCTTGTAATTAACCCTTCTACGAAAATTCATTATCAATTTTTGGCGCCTAAGTTATCGTACTCTCCCCCAGACATGCTTATAATACAAACAGCTATTTCCACGTGTTCTGAATTTGACTCGGTATTTTTTGTGGGGGAAGATATTAATTTACTGGTGATTTTGTCGGGATGCGGGGAAAATGTGAAAAACGTTCTCTTCAAAAAACAGGTAGAGGATCTACGAAAACTGTGCTGTATTCGTCAAAAAGTTTCCTGCACAAAACTCTTTCCGAAAATATTCTCTTCCTCTAAAACGCTTGAAAACAAGAATAATTTAATTGATCTTGAAAGTGGATTAGGCCTAAAGGGGATAACACAAGATTAAATAAAACGCGCCTGAAACTCTTCCCTTTGGGTGGTGCGGAAAAGAGTTTGTGTGGGAGCACCTATGCTACGATTTTAATTCGTAGATCACCCAATTCCCGTAATTCCCGTTGGTTAAAAAGGACTATTAATTTTTAATTGGTAAAAAAATTATTAGGCTTTTAGGCTATGTTGAAAAATTGTAAAATAAAATTAACTTACTCTAACTAACTTTCATTTTCTATAACTTTTATATGAATCTGTTTAAAGAAAATAGTATTCTGTTGAGACAATAATGGTTATAATTTAAAACAATAAAATTTCAAATTTCTTAATGTTAACAAAAACAGAGTTGTTATGCGTCAGTAAACTGACGCGTCATTTTTAATTCTAGTGTACACTAGTTCAGAATATTTTGCACTACCTTTTGAGCTAGTGCAGGTTGGTGAAAACTGTCAAAATCAGTTGATGTCATTATTCGATTGTATTGTTGATTAAAGTTTAGATTAGAGTCAACTTCCAGTGAAGGGCAATCTCTGGTGATTCAGTTTTCAGTGTTCTCCAATTCAATAGTATCTTAATTAAATCTATGTATGTATATTTGCACGAAGAATTCCGAACGAAAGTGTTTGAAAGTTCGATGAAAAAAGGTGAAGAGGAGGAAGAGATTTTGTGCCTAAAAAGCCAACAACATCGTCACAGGCACTGGGAATGAATTTCGTCCCCTTGCCATCGACTTCAACGCAGGCATAAGGCATTTTACTTGTGCCGAATTTAATTTGTTTTTTTTTTTTTTTAACATCTGACGTATGACGTTTTTGCTTGAGTTTGCTCTGACAGTTTTCATGAACCTGCACTGCACTACACTACTTTACACTGGCCTTTTCCTGGTTGAACACAACTTATATTTTATTTTTTTTCTGTACGGTATACTGGAGCCGAGATATTCCCAAATGACCAAAAAAATGACACAAAACACATTTTTACCACAACTTTGGTAAAAAAAAGTTTTCAGGTGGTGCAAATTTGGTTTTAAGCCTTTCTTATAAGCCCCTATCGATCCATTAAAAAAAATAGACCATGCCTCTGCGCGCAAGATCAAATGACGCTTTGACTGGACTATATGGTTTTGTAGCAAAAGGGCACCTGGTGATTTGATGGTACATCTCACTGCGGACAAATCTTTACTTCGATTTGCAGAAAGTTGGATTATTGCGCTTGATATTTCCAAGCAATAAGCTCTCATATCGAAGGTGCGTGTATTTGGTTTTAATTAATTTGTTCTTAGTTGGATTAGAAATTAACTTTCAAACCGCTGTATACAAGTCTTATTTGATAGTTTCTAGTCGTCATTAAATAAATATTTGCTGGTGTGCCACCGAACTCCGTTTTTTGTGCGACTCTCTGTTTTGTGTGGATCAATGCTCTTCTATCTGAAACTTCTAATCCATCAAATTGATTTTCTGACGAGAGTACTCTCAGGTAGGTGAGAAAAATATAACCGAAACATTTGAATCTTCTTGTCTTTCATTATTTTACCCTTATTTTTATAAACAGCTAGTTACATTCCTCTCCTTAAAAAATTCCACCGTATTACTATGTCCATCAGCTTTCCTTTCAGCTAAGTGCTAAGTTAGGACGTACTGTTAAATTCAGAGATGATTTCCTAGCACGTTCTACACAAATACGGAATACCTTACCCGGTTCAATATTTATCTCCCATTAAGCATCGAAATCTCCGTTTCAATCCTCCTCAACTTTCCTATGGGCATTCATAATCCAGTTATTATCGCAAAATATATAAAAAAAAAATTAGATGAGGGGGGTCAATAGATTGTGAAGTCAAAAAGTAGAACATATACGTGTATTAGATATTTGGGGAAGAGGATATTACAGTAAGGGATGAGTTTAGTGTATTTATGATAGCAGGTGTTTAGTACACCTCAACAAGGGGAATCATCAGTAGGTCAGTTTTAATTGCCATTACAATAAACATTAAAGGATGTTGGAAACAATTCCTGATTGTTAGTACTAGTACTAGATCACATTCCTTTCGGTTATAGCGTAGATTTCAATGAGTAGAACATGAGTTTGTTGGAAAACTGTAAGGGTTTTAGATCGAAGAGCTCTCACATTCTAGTAATAGAAAAAAACAGGGTGGTTTTGACAAATTGTTGGAGAGAGAAAAGACAGAAGCAGATTTAGAACCAAACAAACTGTCATTGTCAGCTCTCCTACGCTGAACGTGTGATATCCGTCTCGAATCAATACATTGAACAAAAGAATAATATCATTGGGGAAAAATATTGAAAAAAATATGGACTGGAAATGTCTGTGGTGATGTCTTACTGCTGAATAGAAACCATGACACTTGTAACATAAATTATTCGATATTTAATCCTCAAATATCTTGCACACGTCTATGTTTTCGTAGCAATATCTGCTGGAATTTTCTGTAGCTGTTTATTGACCGCAAACAATTGACAAAAATATTAAAAAGAAAAGTCTAGATCAGCTTTTACATTCTTAATTATATGCATATCGTATGCATATTGGGCTCTATATTAAAATCTAATCTTCCTTGAGCATTCAATATACACTGAGGAGCGAAAAAACACATATTATACAATAAAAACATTTAAAACGAATAAGCAACAACAATTTTTTTATTTTGACTTGTACGTATTAGGAGGTTCGTGCGCTAAAGTCGTGCTCTCTATTTTTTTCTCACAAGAAAAAATATGTTAGAGTTTTGCGCTAAACTGTATAGCTTCCACAATTTTTCGAATATTTCATTGAAATAAACAGTTATTGATTGGAAAAATGTTAAGTAAAATACTTTTGAAGCTTTGAAAAAAATAAGAAAATTTTGTGCCCAGAAACTGCCACACGTGTGGAAAAGTCATACATTTTAGTACGGTCCTTACGCAAATGAGAGGGAAATTGGGAAAATATATATTTTTTTCATATTTTTTTTTATAGAAACAACATATCCTAAAACTGAGTAATGTTCTTCTTTTTTTTATTTTTTTTATTTATATCAAAGCCAATAAATGTGTGCAATTACTTTAATTTTTTTTAATTTTTTTTTTAATTTTTACAGTAACTTTTGACTAACAAAAAGTCAAAAAATATACATTTTTTTCAAATATTTTGCGCCTTTCCCTGGAAAATTGAGAGTTATATTTTTTAATTTTTATAAATATTTTCTTAATCAAAGATTTATATCCCCTGAACTGAACAATTTTCTTAAAAATTAAATAAAACTCCTCTAAAGTGCATTAAAATTCAATTCAATATGACAGTGTTTGTAATGCATTTATAAGGGAAGTATTGAGACTACAATGTTCACATATACTCTAACAGTCTTATTTACTAACTCGTTTTAGCGACGAAGTAAAGTTAGTTCGACTTTACAACGGCTCTAATCCTGAAAACCTTATTTATAATGAAAATTAAGGCCGTTTTAGTATCTAAATGTCATTTTGAGATGACATCTTGTTAAATTTACAAAAAAGGATTGTAAGCAATTTTTGTTCGTTTCTTACTAAGATACTAAGACAAAAAAGATAGATATTTTGCATTAATAAATTTATTTATATTTTCCAAGCGCTCTAACAGTTGTACGGTATTGGGGACGCAATGGGGTTGGGACATTCATTTATTGGATTTGAACTTTATACCATCCATTTTTAAATGTATCCAATTTCCAATATACATACGGTGATAATAAAATGAATAATAATTGAAATCAGCTGGGGTTTGCTTACGTGTATAACCAGAGTTTTAGATTGGTGACTTTTTTTGGTAAGGAAGCCATAGCTAAAACGGCTAAGAAAATATATTATAAGTAAGGATTTGTTTGACGTGGCATAAGCCCGAAGCAAGTGCTTCGGCTCGGAACTATTCCGAGGTTGAACGCAGTATTAATGAAAAATAATAAATGTAAAAGAAAAGTATCGTAATAACGTTAAATGCCACTCTAAATCTTATAAACGTTAAAAATTGGAATTTAGATTATTAATTAATTTACATATTTCATATGTTTTAAAGTAAGAAGGAAAGAGTAAAATTCTTTAAAATTAACATGTAGTAACATGCTAATATCTTGAAAATAGACTGTTTAAAATTTTACACCCCTTTTATATAAGTATACTTGCACTTACCAACAACTAATAAAAATATAATGAGGCCAACAGGTGGAGTAGTAGACAATTGGCATTCATAGGCTCCGGAATCTTTTGGTACTGCATATTTTATCTGAAAGAAAAACAAAAAGTTTGTTAATCTTAAAAAGTTGATATTTCCACATCTACCTCACAAGCTTCTTAAATTTAAATTTAAAGTACGTTAATACCTGCTATCCAAAAAATTATAAACATATGTATGTCATAATGAAAGTAGAATGGGATTTTGTGACAGTCAAATGTGTGTAAAGAAACCAGTTAACGTCGCAATAGAAAGGTATATTTGATGAGTGTTTTATTTTGGAGTGTACAATTGAATTTTTTTAAATATTTTTTTTTATAATTTTCGCGCAATAAAGGGATTTTGATTACCCTTGAGAGCGTTTTACGAAAGTTGGACGGGATTTAAAATTGGTTTTCAATGTTTGAATATTATAATGGGAGGGAAATATAGAGTCGGGTAAAGCATTCCACATTTGTGTAGTGTGGCTAAAGAAAGGATCCTTAACTGTACGTCCAAGGTTAGTCTCACGGGTAGACTGGTGGGCATTTAATGAACGTGAGTATTACGGCTAAATTGTTTAAGAGTGGGAATGCTACTGGCTATTTCACTAGAACACTGTTTATAAATATAACGGTAAAATAATGAAAGACAAGAAACATTGCGACAATGCTCGAGATTCAAATGCATCCGATACAATTCTGTCACCTATTATTTTAAAGGCTCACATAGAAGTGTAAGCAGTTACAAAATTAAAATAATATTCGGTTAAACAAATAAAAAGTATTTCCTCTTTAACAGATCTACAATAACTGATCATATCTTTATTTTCTCAGTATATTCTTCTACATAACCGGTTGTTTCTTTCTATTAAATACAATAATTATATGTATCTTTCTTTCATTATATCTTCTTTCTGAATATTCATTTGTTTTTCTTTATTCTTTCTTTTAGAAGTGTTTGCCACAATTCGGTCATCCTGACAAATAATCGTCCCGATTATACCAAACATCCAACATCGGACCGCCATCGTACTCAGGTAGCAACTCCCTGAAGGTACTAAAAGGTATTGTTCATCAGTTCCGGACCCTGTCATTTGCCTCCTGTCATTTTAAATTCCACTCGTTTGATGCTCACTCATCTTTTGAGAGTTGGAGCCTGTGATGGTACACGTAGGGAAAAATCCCTACACGTAGGGATTTTTGATGCAAAAAAGACACCGTAGGGAGAAAAGGACAGATTTTTAAATTATACGATTTTTCTATGAAAGCGTAGGTACTTTTAAAATTTTTAAACTAAATAACTTTAATTTTTTAAATCTAATTACACACCCTGTAATAACTATGCCACAAAATATCTGTCTTTCATAAAATCTTGGAACACAGCTTTAAATTGTATGTTTCCACCTTTAAAATTCTTATGTCACTTTACTTGTCAGTAGTTGTCATGTTCGGTACATATCTAGTCTTGTTATACCTATCTACATTAATACTCAAATCTATGTTTCCATAATGCATACATATGTATGTCTCTTTCGCTCATGTGCCAAAGAAGACAACTAAAAAGAAATAACAAAACAAAAAAACAAACATTGAAAAACGGTTAGCATTGTGTCTTCGTCGCCTTTCAAAAAATAAATATTTTTTTCATCACTAAAACAAAAATCAAGTTCATTTTTTCAGAAATATTAAAATATAAACTTATTTTTGCAATCGTAAATATTAACTTCTTGCAAAACATTGTTTTACTAGTGGTGTGCGATCTCAATAATTGTTGTTTGTTGGAAAAACGTATTTCTGTGATTTGGGTTCTGTTGTCTGGTGTTATTTTTGGTAAATTCACTAATTTCTAATAAAAAAACATTATTAAAGTATGTGCCTGTATACAATCTCTTATTAGAAGCAAAATGAGTTCATCAGAAGAGTCATTTACATCTGGTGGCAGCAGAAAACATAATAAAAGAACTAAATTATCAAATTCCAAAACAGATAATAATTATAGGAAACAAAGGTTCAACGATGCTTGGTTGGAGCTAGATTGCTTCAAGGGCTGGTTGTGCAAGACGGAAGACGTTTTTAAATGCAAGTGTGAAGCTTGTGATAAAATTCTGCACTGTGGAAAATCTGAAATCAAGAAACACGCAAGTACCAAATTGCACCAGCGAAATGTTACCTCTATTAAAAACTCAAGACCTGTCAATTCATTTTTCGAAAAAAAACAAACTGCCCAAAGTGTTGACAGAGAAACAACTAATTTTGAAATTAAACTGAGTTTGTTTTTCGCTGAACATAATGTTGCTTTCCAAATTGTGGAGCATTTGATTCCACTTCTCAAAGCTATAGTCCCGGATTCGAAAATAATAAAAAATGCGCAGCTGGGAAGAAAAAAATGTACCAGTATAATAAAAAATGTTTTAGCCAAACAAGAAACTGACGAATTAGTTGCCAAACTTAAGAAGTATAATTTTTCTATTATGATCGATGAAAGCACAGATATTGGATTAAATAAATCAATGTGTGTTCTTGTTCGATTTTTTGATGACGAAGAAGGGAGGATAGTTGTAAGGTTGCTGGATTTACTGAGAGTTGAGTCGGACTGTTCATCAGAGGCACTTTACAGAGGACTTAAAGATTTAATTTTAAATAATAATATTCCTTTCGAAAACATTATTGGTAGGTAAAACAAATTATTTCTTAATTTCTTTTATTTGATTCATTTGCGAGAACTATAAATGACAAAAAAAAATTTTTTTAGTTTTAATAGTTTTATAACGTTTTATATCCACACGGATCAATTCAAAATGTCAAATTGCACGATAAATGGACATTTGAATTTTTTGCTTTGAGTATTTTTTAACAGTCTGTTTATATTTTGACTTTCATGAGTTTTTTTTTTGTTATTAAAAAAGTTTCTTAAATCCAACCGTGGTTTTAGAAATGTTATTTATTGTAAATCGTTACTTTTCATATTTTATTTACATATATTAATATACAACTTTCTAGGATATGAAGAGCTCAGCTATGTACCATAATTCATAACATTCGACTAAAATTAAATATTTTTTCTTTTCAATTAAGGTATGTGTAGTGATGGAGCAAGTGTAATGGTTGGACAAAACAACTCATTTGCCTCCAGATTGATTGCAGATAATAAAAATGCTGTTGTGATAAAATGTATTTGCCATTCAGCGGCCATAATTGCGAATAAGGCTTGTTTAACTTTGCCAAGGGCGCCTGAAGAGTTGCTTCGTCAAATAGGAAATTACGTTTCAGGAAGCTCTAAACGCTGTCTGCAATTGGAACAATTTCAAGAATTATTGCACGAAAAAAAGAAGAAAATACTAAGAACTTCTGCAACAAGATGGTTATCGCATCAAAAATGCATCGAGCGAATTTTGGAAAACTGGAACGTGCTAATGGAATATTTTAAACATGCGGTTGTATCTGACAAACTAAAGTCAGCAGAACTCATATTAAATGATTTGACCAATGAGTGCAACAAAGCATATTTATTTTTTCTTAAATATGTTCTCGGTTATTTTAACACTTTAAACGCTCTTTTTCAATCAAAAAGAACTTTAATACATGAGCTACATAATGAGTCCACCAAAATTTTTTTTCAATTGGGACAGAATTTTATTAAAAGAAGTGAACTTAAAGTTAATTGTATTGTAAGGTCACCTCATGTTACCCTTCAAGTTGAAGAGATATATCTGGGACCAGAGTGTGACCAGATTTTAAAATCGATTCCAAAAGCTGCTGAAGATAAAATAAGACTTGATTGCTTAAATTTTTATATCACTGCTTTAGAAGAAATTCAACAAAGACTTCCTATTAAAAATGCCAATATTTTCAAAGAGTTCGGTTTCTTGGATCCTAAAGTTGTAGTAGGATTGAGTGGGAATAGATCTGAATTCTCTTTTGAACTTCTATCCCAGATGCTGTCGTTAGATATTAATTTACTTTCACAAGAGTGGAGGACCATAGAATTCAGTTTTTTAGAGAAGGAAAAGAGCAACTTGGCAGAGCTAGAAGTTGTCCAATTTTGGAACAAAGTGTGTCAAACTAAAAATTTTAACGAGGAAACTATGTTTCCAAATTTATCAACTCTCGCTAAGCATGTATTAGCACTTCCTCATGCTAATGCTGATGCCGAGAGAATTTTTTCAGTTGTTACCGATGTTCGGACAAAAAAAAGAAACAAATTAAGTCATGAAAATTTAAACTCTATTTGTGTGATAAGATCATCATTACAAGATGAAAATTTGAATTGTGTATCATTTCAAATTAAGGAAGATCATGTTAAAAAAATGTCATCAAACATTTTGTATGATCACCATATGTAAATATTTTTAAAATGATACATTCTATGAATTATGTAAAGTACTTATTTAAAAAGAAAGCTATTTATGTATTTATTTTGACTATATGAATACCTACAAATAAAAAGAAATAATATCGAAAATCTTTAAAATTTATTCTTTTCGTTCATTCTGTTTTTTTTTTTGTATTTTTATAGGTTAAAAAAAATGTAGGGATTTTTCCAAAAATGTAGGGATTTTTTTTGTATGTCGTAGGTATTTTTTAAAATTTCTTGTACCATCACTGGTTGGAGCTAACCTCCGAGAGTGCAGACGTGCCTCTGCACTCTAAAAATAAAATAAAATAATATAACCAAAAGTAAAAAGGTGTTACGGTTTAAATTAAAATTTTTCCGTTTTTAATATGTCTTTTTGATTAAATATTATTCGCTAACATTAAAAGCGAACCTCCATAACGTCATAAAATTAAATTCAACGCCGGATGGTGCAGTGATTACGATGAAAAAATAGGAACACTTTCCGAACCTAAAGTGCCCATGAGGTATAAATTTGACAAGGGGAAAAATCCCGGAAAAAGGAAGCTTGATGCAGCCCACCAACTCCTTGCATTAAGCAACAGTGCTAAATACAACACCAATACAAATTTACTCTCGAAAGCTCCCGAAAAAGTAATGAGTGCAGAGGAAATCGACGACGCCGACACTTGGCTCACCACTAGCAGGACGCGAACCTGCATAAAAAAAAAGCCGCAACTGCAGTTCTGCGGGCAGTAGTCCGCCAAACAACAACCAATTCTCAATCCTGGGTTTGGGTCTGAAGATTCTCACGTCGCAAGACAACAACTGGGGCTTACATATTGACCACCAAATGCTGCAAGACACGGAATTGACAATTTCTGTGTTAAAACACTCATAATATTTTATATATTCTATATATAACCTACATTTTAAACACATATGTATAAGTATATGTATATTTTCTTTCATGCGTCCTAAATGTATATTTATATTATATTATCTGTATAAGTATAGAGCCATCATTCTCAACTTATTATCTCTTTCATGTGAAATAAGTGTAATCGTATATTCTTCTAACTCATTCTAAATACAAGTAAGCAGTATAGAGCCATCGCTCATAACTGACTATCTTTTTCACTCTCTCACTCCTCTAGTGAACTAACTATATATTCAAATATAAAGAGCGTTCTCGCTCTCATTTTCAAAAAAAAGACAAGAAATATCAACACTTAATGGATAAAAAAAAGAAAAGATACAATAGCGCACAGCGCTATATTTAGTTTTAAAGTTAGTTTTAGTGTATTAAATTGGTAATTGTATATAGTTAACGAAACTTCCGTTTCATGCAATGTATAACGCTCATGAGTAAGAGCAGAATAAAACCATATTCTTATATAAAAACTGACATGCCACGAGGCTTAACTCTGGATAAAGAAAGATTGTTAAAGAAGGCCAAACGCTACAGCCACTTTTGTACTTTTCTTAAAGATAGAATAAGATGAAACAACTTTGTAAAAGATACCTAAAGACTCAATAAAATTTATTTCATTCATTCACTCATCTGTTGTCATTGTCATTGTTTAGAAAATACATTTGACTCATTTGTCGCAGAATTTTATTATCTCGTTCTATTAGTTCTTTTTCTTTCTTTAGTATTTCGACCTTTCATTCGTGTATCTGTTCATAATTGTTGGCAAAAATACTAATTTCGATGTTTTATTTTTAAAGTTTTGTTTTTTATTTCTAATAGAAATATAAACGGAGCTTCAAAAACAGCAAACCAAAAAATTTTCCGCTAACTAGTTTGACTTATGGAGCTTTTCAAAGTTGGTCAATTTCGTTCTAGAGTTAAAAAAACAAAAAAAAAACAGAAAAAACTAACTTCTTTGTTTTCGTATTTGAAATTTTGGCATATTAAATGTAAAATATTAATTTTCTATAGTTTATTCTAGTTGTATTATTTGTGCGTAAATCAAAATTTCAATTAAAAAAAAAAAAAAAATATTTAATATTTTTAATAAATAAAACAAAAAACACCCTTTTTTAGCAGATTTTTTCGGTTTGAATAAAGCTACAAAAAAATACTCACGAGTTCGCGCGGAAAATTCACCATGATAGTTTACCCTAACTATTTCTTAAACCATATGCAAAATTGTAGCTGCAACTATTTGCAACCTTCAGAGAAATTGTAATTTGTTTAAAAAAAGTCGTGTTCCCAGTGCTGACCTTTTGGTCTTAAAAGCAAATTCCCTTATGGTAAATTTCAATTATTTTATTAATTAAAATAGTCGAGAACGTGAAATTTTTTTTTAATTAAAAATCGTTTTATTACTATCTTGATTCTGACAAAAAAAACCGCCCACTTCTACGCCCCTTTTTATACAAATGCCAATTATTATTAAAAAAATATACAAAATATTAGGTGCGTTTTATTATTCACAAATCTATCTGGATCCGGATCTGGAGTAAGTTTTAACATGTATTACAAAAACAATTTGGGATCCTGTTTTCTATCGGGATCTATTTCAAAGATCCAAAAATTAGTTATTACACTGGCGAGTAGATGGCTTATTATGGTAAGGTAGTATAAGCTATAGTGTAAAGAAAAAAGACAAGACATAATTTAAAATTTCCAAACCGAAGGATAAAAAGAGACGGGCTTATAACACTGCTGTCAGTATGATCCGTATCATTTTATTTTCAAGGGAAGATCCCGATCCGGATCCAGATAGATTTGTGAATAATAAAACGCACCTATTGTACACAAACTATTGATTACTTTATTGAACATTAAATTTCTTAATCCACCCACTTTAACGACCCTCTTTGAATAAATTCCCCTTAACTTAAATTATTGTAAATATTTATTGATCTTATTCTAATAGTAAACATAGATTAACTTGCCAAAAGAAAACAATTAATAGCTTTATTGCCTACTCCATATACAAAGTTTAAAGAATTATTTAATTTTGGATTATTATTTTATGATCTAATAAAACAGGTAGGAATAATAATTTTCTTCCGATACCCCATATTGTTAAGCTTAAATTTCACAGGTAAAATAATCCTTGTGCATATACATTATGGAGGTATATATAAACTCTGACTTGTTTTATTGGATCCCCTTGTTCTTGGATATGGGGTTTTCTAAAGAAAAATATAATTTGATGAGAAAATCATTAAAAAGCCATAACGTTGATGTGTTTCCGAGCTACAATTTATTAATGGAAGCTAAAATACAAGCAACGCCATCAAATTTGATAGTAACAGAAACTTCTGTTGAAGTGAATCTCCAAGATTTGGTGGACCATACAGCAAAGAGGATTTTAAATAGCCTAGTCAATCAGGATCTTCTTTTACTTCCAACAAATCTTACTTTGATGAGCAAATGGGGATGCGATGGATCTTCCGGACAAAGTGCATATAAACAAACAATAGTTTCAGAAGATGGCCAGGTAATATCTGATGCGAACATGTTCATGGCATCACTAGTTCCACTTCGTATAAAAGGTGAATCAACCGAATATTGGAAAAATCCAAGGCCGTCATCAGTTCACTTTTGCAGACCGATTCTTTTTAAATATGCAAAGGAGTCAAGTGATATTATTCAGACAACTGTCAGAAATATTAGGAACCAAATAGAAAATTTGAGGCCAACTGTAGTGACTGTTGCTGAAGAAAAAAATTGTGATGGTTTGACATGAGTTTTGTCTAACCATGATAGACGGGAAAGTGTTAAATGAACTAACAAATACAAAATCAACATTGTCATGTCCAATTTGCAAAAGGACACAAAAAAATTTTCGAAAAGAAGACGATTCAGCCGAAGCAGATGAGAGGAACTACGAATTTGGAATTTCACCATTACACGCTAGAATAAGATGTATGGAGTTCGTTCTTAAACTAGCTTATGGACTATACCAAGAAAATGAGACAACCGACAAGAAGGAAGCCGAAAGAAGAAGAAAAGCGGATATTCAAAAGGAATTTAGGGAACAACTCGGGTTAATCATTGATACGCCAAAACAAGGATTCGGTAACACAAATGATGGAAACACTTCACGAAGATTTTTTGAAAATCCAGAAGTTACGTCCGCTATAACCCGAGTAGACAAGGATCTTATAAAGAAACTGCAAGTTATTTTAAATGCGCTGTCATCTAAAGAATCTATTAATGTAGATAAATTCAACGAGTATACCTGTTTGGGTATAGCGCTGATAAATGTTTTTTCCTTTTAATAAAATAAAACTCAGACTTTTAAATCGTTATAAAATTCAATCTTTAATATACTAATTAGTGTTGTGTCGTGTTAAGGTTCTCGAACAAGAATGAATAATAAAATATATAAAAATGCCCTTTCACCTTTTATGAAGGTTAAAACATGACTTGCATAATTTAGTTGCATTTGACAAGAAGTGTCATATAGATTATTAATTTTCTATATTTTTAAGGCTAATTCACAATTGTTATTTTATTGGTATAATAAAATTAATTCAATTCAATATTAAATAAATTTACAATAAAAATTGCATTATATATCAACATTCTCCGCCCCCGTGAACGATGTTCACAATAATTTGCAAAAGGCCCCTTCGTATTGTAGCCGGACCTGGTAAACACTTGTATGACGATCGCTGCAGTAGGAAACTCCAAATTCGTTCTTTGCTTTTACATGTAAAGAAAAAAAACTTTAATAACAGAACATACAAGAGAAAAAAAAAACAAATTCAAGGACAAAACAACAATGACAGTTATGCTTGTAAATCAACTTCTGCATTCTTCGTTCTCCTCTCATAAATTCCATTCAATGAGCTTGCGGAACAGTTACACCATTGATAAGCTCAAATCATATTACGATGCTATGGTTTTTGTTGTTGTAATTTTATCAACAAACGAATTCGCCGTGGTAAATGAAGATCGTTTGCATTTTTCATTGATTTTGATGTTCAGTTTTAAACTTTTCTTTTCGGGCGTCGGTCTTATCGTGTCTCCTTTTTTTCGGTTTTTTCTAATTAAATTAATTAATCTCGTGCGCTTCAAAAAATTAAAAATTAATTGAAAGTGCGGGTAGTGATTATTATCTGTGTTGAGTATTATTAACATAATTAATTAAGAAATTAATAATAAAAGTGAATTGTTTCGTGGAATAATTAGTGTCGGTATGTAAATTATTACATTCATACATATGTGCGGTATACATATGTACCTATGTGCAAAATAAAATTTTATTGTGTCGTGGGGGGATGGATGTTGCTGGCTGCTGATGTTGCTGCTGGCTGCTGCTGCTGCTGCTGCTGCTGCTGCTGCTGCTGCTGCTGCTGTATCTTCGGATGTTGCTGTCGACGTTGGTTTTTTTATATTTCGCATAAAGCGCGGAAAGGATTTTAATGCGATAAGTGTTTTTATTTATTTATATTATTTTATAATTTGGGTTTTATTATCATTTTGTTTTTTTTTTTTTATATTTCATATTTATTCCCTGATTTTTATTTCTTTTATTTTGTATGTGTGCGTGAGTATTTTTTCGTTTCGAGTATGTTTCGGTTTCGAGTTTTTTTTTTGTTTACGAAATTATTTGCCGGTAAATTAGCAAATGGCTGTCTTCAATCAAATTTAATGACGTCATATCGGGATCTCGGTTTCAATTCGAATTTATTTTTAATTAATCGGTTTTAATTTTCTTGAGTTTCGTGTGAATTTTGCGATTTAATTTTTATTAAGTTCAATAATTAATGTGTTGTGCTGAAAGTGTTGCATAAAATGTGTGATGTTTTTACAGAATATGGAATGCCGTCCGTCGGCCATTCGATTTGACCAAAGTGGGTTTGTAATGCCGACGGGGTTTTCTATTCTGTAAAAAAAATATTATATTGAGATAACTTTTTCGATACTGTGTTGTGTAGTGTTTATTATTCGACATCAAATTTTTATATATACATGTAATTTGAATTTTACTATTATTGTATTGTGTATAAAATGATGTTTATGATAAATAAATCTTAATTTAAAATATTAAAGAAGAGTTTTACTTTTAATGATTTATTTTTGTTTGGTATTAGGTATTTCAGAATTTTGTTTACATATTAAAGGCTATTATGTTGCCTTTTATGATTTCAATATTATTTTAACATCTTATTACTTCGATTTGAATTTCAGGTGCTGAATTTTTGAAGAGTGGACTGTATGTTGAATGTGTGTGTTGTGTAATTGTGTTGTGTAAATGAAAATTATAATTTTATTTTAATTATATACCTGCTTATCAATTAATTTCTGGGTTTCATTGCGATTTCTGGGTTGCATTGCAATTTCTGGGTTGCATTGCAATTTCTGGGTTTCATTCTAGTTATTATTATTATTTTTTTATATATTTCGAGATATGTGTTATTATTTTTAAATTATTGTGCTTTCATCGGTGGAGTTATTAGTCGGAAGATAGCAAATTTTCGTGATCGGGCGTTTCATAATTCCGGTTTTTGTTTTCAACGTTACGACTCGGATTAGGTTATCGGTTCCGGGATGTGTTTCAACGATTCGAGCAAGTATCCATTGGGATGGTGGAAGCCTTTCGTCTTTTACCAGGACAAGACCTCCGACTTTAGGTTCTGCTTCTTTCCTGGTCCATTTAGGTCGTTGTTGTAGGCGTGAGAGATATTCCCCATTCCATTTACGCCAGAAGGAATCAACTAAGGCCTGAGTCCTCGTCCATCTATTTAAATAGCTGACATTTCCTGTAGCTATGTTTCCTTCAGGTACGGATAGCAGAGATTCACCAATCAGGAAATGCCCTGGTGTTAAGACATCTAGGTCGTCTATGTTGTCCGACAGAGGGCACAGAGGCCGAGAGTTCAAACAAGCTTCAATTTGAGTGAGAAGCGTGCAGAGCTCTTCGAAAGTTAGTCTCTCGTCTCGTACGGTTCGTTTTAGGTGATGTTTTACTGATTTCACCCCAGCTTCCCATAGTCCTCCAAAGTGAGGAGAAGCCGGGGGAATAAAATCCCTGAACTGGCTAGAATTCCAGCAATCTCTGCCCAGCCTAGCCTAGCTTGTTCCAGCATTCGAGCTAATTCTCTATTAGCTCCCACAAAATTTGTGCCGCAATCGCTGTAAATTTGAGAGCAAATTCCTCGTCGTGCCGTGAAGCGACGAAAAGCTGCCAGAAACGCTTGCGTCGTCAAATCTGATACCGTTTCGAGGTGAATAGCTTTTGTAGCCAGACAAATAAAAACAGCAAAGTATCCTTTGAGGGTCTTAGCTCTTCTTCCTTTCCATGCTTTTATATCTATTGGTCCGGCATAGTCTACTCCAGTGTTGGCAAAGGGTCTGGCCATTCGTACTCGTGCTGCAGGAAGACTCCCCATTAGCTGACTGAGATTTTTTTTGCTGTGTCGGAAACATATTGGACATTTATGAATGTACCTTTTCACATACTGCTTAATGCTTGTGATCCAGTAAGTCATTTGAATATAAGACGTAGTCAGCTGGTTGCCTCCGTGCAGTGTTTTGTTGTGAGCTTCTCGCATCACAAGTTCAGAAAAATTGTAATTTGGTTTAAGAATAATCGGGTGCTGTTGGTTATACGAGAGCAGTGTGTTTTGCAGTCGACCACCAACGCGTAGTATTCCATTACCATCTATAAATGCGTTGAGTGAGAGTAATGATTTTAGGATTATGCCTTTATTCTCATATTCATTAAGTTCCTCGGCGAACATGAGTCTTTGAACTGCCTTATGAACTTATAAGGCTGCAGATTGTAGTTCCTCGGGATTTAGTTCTCCGGACATCTTTGAAGTTTTCCTTTGTTTTGAAAGGCAATTTCTTCTAAAGCGGCAACAGAAAGCAATTGCTCTGATTGTCTTTGAAAGTCTCGAACATCTGGTAATACATTTATTGATGTCATCCTCTGCTACATCTGAGTTGGCTAGCGTACATTGTACTCTGACTGCCCGCTTTTCTTCAAACTGCCATTTCTTGCGCAAAAACAAAGGGCCCATCCACCATAGCTCTTGAGCTGCTAATAATGAGGGTGATACGCCTCTGGATGCCAAGTCAGCTGGATTGTGGTCAGTTGGGATGTGCCTCCATATGTCGGAGCTTGACAGGCGCTGAATTTCGGCAACCCTGTTGCTGACAAATGTTGTCCACTTGGAAGGTTGTGCTCTTATCCACGCCACAGTAATCATCGAGTCAGTCCACGCGTACACCTTGGAGTTGGAAAGATCGAGCACTTCTCTTGTGTATTTTAGCAAAGAAGCTAGTAATACAGCTGCACAAAGCTCAAGTCGTGGCAAACTGATAGTTTTCAATGGTGCAACTTTCGTTTTTGAAACTAGTACGTACATATGAATATTGTCTGAGCTGTCAAGAACGCGTATGTAGACTACTGCACCATAAGCCTTCTCAGACGCGTCGCTGAAGCCATGCAGTTCCACTGATTTTTGTGTCGTGTGTGTTTTGATCCACCTTGGAATTTGAATGTGTTGTATTGCAGGTAGCTCTGCGCGAAAAGCCTGCCATTCCTCACTTAAATCTGATGGAATCGGTTGATCCCATTCAGTTCCTCTGCACCATAATTGTTGCATCATGATCTTGGCCTTGATGACACATGGCGAGATCCAGCCTAGTGGATCAAATAGTTTGGCAATTTCTGAGAGCATTGTCCTCTTAGTTACTTCTTCCGTGTCTTGTTGTAAGTTTTGGAACGAAAAAGTATCTTCTTCAGGATGCCATCTTATTCCCAACGTTTTGACATGATCAGATGGTGCGAAAGGAATATCGAAACTGATCTCACAATCATCCTTGGGTAAGTCGTAAAGCAGATCCTTACAGTTGGATGTCCACTTCCGTAGCCTAAGCCCTGAGGATGCCAGCAGATTGCAGGTTTCGTCACGCTTCGTCCGAGCTTCATCGATGGAATCTCCTCCACTGATGAAATCGTCCACGTACATCTCATCTTTAACTGCGAGAGCTCCTTTTGGATATCTTTTGGCTTCATCCTCTGCGACCTTGTGTAGTACACGGATGGCTAGGTAGGGTGCACAAGCCGTGCCAAAAGTTACCGTTTTAAGTTTGTAGATTTTGATAGGTTGTTCTTGGCGTTCTCTCCAAAGAATCAGTTGATAATAGCGATCCGGTTGCTTTACAACAATTTGTCGATACATCTTTTCTATGTCAGCTGTTATGGTAAATTGATATTTCCGCCAATTCAAGATGATATCAACAATGTTCTTTCGCAATTTGGGACCTATCATTAAATGTTGGTTCAGAGATGTTCCATCATAAGTTTTAGCGGCTGCGTCAAAGACAGCGTGATGAGGCAGAAAGTAATGAAAAGGTGATTTCAAAATCGGATTGTCGATATTCACTTCCTCTATGTTTTGTCGGGTAAGATATTCCATGATGCATTGACTATAGCTTGATTGCAGTTTCGGTTCCCTTTTAAATCTTCTTTCCAGAGATGAAAAGCGCCTTATAGCATTCTCTATGCTTGATCCTAGTTCAGGATAAAATCCTTCTTTGAACGGAAGACCAACTTCATATCGTCCGTCTGGAAGACGTCTGGTCGTTTCTAAAAAATGCTTTTCGCAGGCGGCATCTTCTTTGGACGGTTTAGTCGCGAATGGAGTTTCCTCAATCTCCCAAAATTTTCGAATTTGAGTGTCGAGATCGATTCGGTTGAAAAAGCATTGAACACTTTTTGGAGTTTCTTGAGGAATTTTTCCGAAGAAAATCCATCCCAAATGAGTATTTTGAGCAATTGGTGCAGCTTCATGTTCACTGCGGACTATCTCTGGCAAAACAATGTCAGGGTAAACATCCGCCCCAAAGAGTAAGTCAATCGGAGCAGGAACAAAAAAGCCAGGATCCGCTAACTGCAAATTAGTCAAATGTTCCCAAGTGTTTGGTACCATTTTGTGGGCCGGAAGAAGGCCAGTCAACGGCTTGAAGATGAACGCCTTGGTTACACCTTCGAAAATGGAATGTTTGGAAGCAAACATTATATCAACGTAGCTTTGACTGGTGCCGTTGTTGACCTTCCCTAACCCTGATACCTTTATAAGTGTACGGTGTCTTGTGAGATTTAACAATTTCGCTGCAGACTCTGAAATGAAGGTGGCATCTGAACCTGGGTCAATTAGAGCTCGTAAATCTGAAAATCTCCCATCTCCAGTTTGAACTCTAACGATCGCAGTAGCTAATAAAATTTGTGTTCCCTGAAGTTGGGACGCATAAAAATTGTGTCGAGTATCGCAAACTGGTATTTTACTACCAGTTGGCTGAAAAGCAGGAGCGTTTGGGTTCACAGCTCCCTGTTCGGTTCGAGGCTGGGCCTCCTGTTTTTGTAATTGTGTTGTTAAAGTGTGTGGGTTAGAAATCGTGTTGTTATGTAATAAGGAATGGTGCTTTTGACTGCAAAAATAACAGCTTCGATTACTCAGGAAATCGCGTGTTGTGTGGCTGTAGGCGAGACAATTCTCACATACCCGAATCTGACGAACAGCTTGGAGTTTTTGAGCAGAATCCATGCTCAAAAATCGGAAACACTTCATCAAAGAGTGTTGTCCTTGTTGACATAGTTGACATTGGTAACGCTGAGTATTTATTTTTTGATTAAATCGCGATGTGGTTTTGTGTTGGTTTTGCTGCGTTTTAGCATAAAGTGACTTAGCTGATATAGCGGGTTTTGATACAGGCTTTGATTCCGAAGATGCACTTCCTTGCTGCGATATAGCTTCTAAAGTTCTAAAACGCGTATTCAAAAAATCAGAAAATTGGGTAAAAGTTGGGAGTTCCTTTTCACTACCCAGTTTTTCTTCCCACAATTGTTGCGTTTTTCCGGGCAATTTTTGCAAAAGTATGAAAATTAACAGTGTGTCCCAATGTTCCACAGGTAATTTCAAATTTTCTAGAGCATGAACAACTTCAGTTGTGGTATCTAACAGGGTTTTAATACTTTCTGAAGTCTCCTTACTTTGAGCGGATTGACCAAAAAGAACCTTAAGGTGAGAATTTACCAGAACTCTTTTATAGTCATACCTCTCTTTTAACAAGTCCCATGACTTCAAATAATTCCTTTCACTAAGGTCTAAATGGTGCAGAAGACTTTCAACCTCTCCAGTTACACTAGCTTTCAAAAAGTGTAATTTTTGAATTTCGTCCAAGGCTGGATTGTTGTGTACCAGGGAAATGAAAATATCATGAAACGTACGCCACGTTGTATATGACCCTGTGAAAGTTGGAAGTTTTATAGGCGGAAGCTTAAGAAAATGGCTTTGTTGAGCTTGTGTCGATTGCGTGGTCACTTGAGCAGAATTTGTGAATGGAGTCATAGTAGGCGAATTCGGAACCAGAGCCGGGGTGACTTTGTCTAGTGCATCCATTAGTTCAATTTTGTAGTCCATATATGTATCACAAAATTGTTCAAACACAGCTTTTAAGTCATCCTTCTTTAAACCTTCTTCGAGTTTCCCTTCACCCACAATTTCCTCATTATATCACTTGGCATTTATTAAACTGTCTTCTAAAAGTTCCAAACGGGTTTTCAAATAATTTACCGTACGACGATTTTGACCCGTTTTCTTAAAATTTGAAAAATGGCGATCTAATTCCGCTAAAAGTTCCTTTTGGAGCTCCCCAAAGGACATGGTGGACTTTTATTTATCAAATGTAATAAAAAAAGAGCAAAAAATACTTTAAAAATGAGGACTTACGTGGTGTGCCTTCGATGGTGTCGTGTTGAAAGTGTTTGTTGGGTTGCACGTCGCGGGAATCCTGATTTGCACAGCACAAAAAGTTTTGAATTTAGTTTAATAAATTAATTAATATGAAACTCAAAATTATTTTAATTGAAAAAATAATTATTTCAACCTTTTTAGTTTTATTTTTACACTGTTAATGTTTAAAATATATGTAAAGTTAAATATACGTATATATATGTACATATATATATCTATAAAATAAGTGTATATATTTGCACTGCACTCTGAGTGTAAAGTCACACAAAAAAACAAAATTCACACAGTTTTTACTTTAATGGTTCGAAGGACCAAATGTTTGGGTATAGCGCTGATAAATGTTTTTTCCTTTTAATAAAATAAAACTCAGACTTTTAAATCGTTATAAAATTCAATCTTTAATATACTAATTAGTGTTGTGTCGTGTTAAAGTTCTCGAACAAGAATGAATAATAAAATATATAAAAATGCCCTTTCACCTTTTATGAAGGTTAAAACATGACTTGCATAATTTAGTTGCATTTGACAAGAAGTGTCATATAGATTATTAATTTTCTATATTTTTAAGGCTAATTCACAATTGTTATTTTATTGGTATAGTAAAATTAATTCATTTCAATATTAAATAAATTTACAATAAAAATTGCATTATATATCAAAAATACCAAAACCACTTCGGATCTTTTAAAAGCCAAATGCAGCTATTTACAAACTCCTGACACCAACTCTGCACAAAATTTTGGACCATGGAGGGGAAAATTAGATCTATAGCAGTTAATTGTAAACAAATATTTATAATGTAGATATTCTATTTTATTTTGTTAATATAAATTTTATATTCTATTTGATTGTTTTCGTCCGTTTACTTTTTTCCTACACTGTTTCATATAAAATATATCAGTCAAACAGTTTATAGAATAAACTGATGCCCCACAACATGAAAAAATACTGTTTTATAATACTCCTTAAAAAATATTTCTGAAATTGGTGCGTTAACTTTAAGCATCCACTCTTGTTATGAATTCACTTGAATAGTCAAAACCTTTTTTTTTACAAAGTTTTAAAAATTTAGGACTGTTTTTAAAAGGTTTACTTTCAGACTTTATTCTGTTAATTCCTTTTTCTAAGAAAATCTTACATCAACCAATTATTCTGAAACACCCTGTAAAGTAATTTTCTTAAAATTCACAATTTGTATAGCCTTGGAAATTACCTTTAAGGGAAAAAAAATTGTTGCGATAGCTTCACGTGCTCAAAAGTTATGATTTTTGCAACGAAAAAAGTCATTTTGGACCACAGTGCGCCGCACAGTGGTTTGAGAGCGGAAAAAAATCCATTTCAGAAAGTAATGAGTAGCCTTTTAAGTTTTATGTCTAAGTACTCGTACTTTTATATATCCCGAGCATATGATTTCAGAGTATTTTTTATATATATATATTTTATATATGTATGTACATATTTACAAACCCCCGAAGTCAAAGAAAAATTTATTCAAGTCGCGAACCGTATTTTCAACAAAATTTTAGATGTCTTTTACCGAAGTTCCTTAAACTAAATTCCTAAAATGTATATGGGTGATTCTACAAACGATGGAATTTTCGGTGGCCCAAGAAATATTTTAAAATCCGTTCAATTATTTAATCTAATTTTTTTTTTACAAAATTAGATCTTGTTGATATCTACCTGGCCTAACAATATTATTAGGTTGACCTTATTACCTTATTTTATAATGGCTCAAAAAAATCTTCAAAGTGTCTGATTCTCAGTCCCCTGACGTGTCCCCAGTGCGTTTTCGCAAAGAAAAATTATTACCGTTCTCTTATTTCAGGTCTCATACTTAGATGAATTGCACCAAAGTTGCGGAAAATAACACATCTTTGCAACGAAATAGATAAATATTTTTTAGTAATTTATTTTATTACAAAAAAACTGAACTAAACTTTGTCCCCCGCTTTTTGTATCAGTCTCCTGGCATATTAAAACAGTCGAAAAAATCAATAACTAGGATATCGATCGAATTTCCAGCACTGGCAATTTGAAGTATCAAATCTCCTTACAATAAAATTGTGGTGCAAATTGATTCTGTTTCTTATGATAGTATTGTGAAAATGACATTTGTGCAAGAAGTCGTGGATTGTCCCTTTAGATTATCAGTCCTCTGGTGAGGTTTTACAAAACAAATTTGTATGTAAGAAGTTATATTTGTTAGAAGTATAGTATAGGTTTAATAAAACTGTAATATTATATACATATATATTTTTATTTTTTAAAGTAAAACCTTAATACCTTTCTTGCGCAAAAACCATGAAAAACCTCAGTCCTCTGGCCTCAGTCCCCTGGTTAATAAATGAGCAAATGATATTTTATTCAGAAACCTGAGAAATTTTTAGTTATATTGAACTTCGAACTTCATTGCGAAATATTTTTAATTTTTTTTAAAAAGAATATAATTTATTTTAAATTGATTCTTAGAAAAAAAATATTTAATTATAATATATTATATTCTCTTAATAAAATGCTAAATAATATTTATTTACCAAGAATTTTTATGTTTTGAAGAATAATTAAATTTAATTTCTATATTTCAATGTGTACACAAGAGAAAATAAGAAAAAAAAATAAAGATTTATTCAGTTTTCTTAAAAAAAAACCTCAGTACCCTGAACATCCTTTTTAAAAAAATGTCCTTAACCCTTAGCTGCACTTGTGGGGTCCAGGTGACCCCAGCGCTATTTAAATTACAATAAAACATACAATTTTCAAAAAATTGGAATTGTGGCTCCATCTGTTATTAGTTGAAGCATACCTCTTTTCCCTGAAACCCATAGTTTAACTCACGGCGAACTAACTCAGGTCGGCTTACGCGAATTGTTTATCGAAGCACTAATTTATTATTACTCACTTAGCCACACGTTGTTGGGCGCCAATTAATCTATTTTTTTTTTTATTTATTAAAAGAAAAATCTTTTTTTTAGAGGAGAACCTCTTTCTTCAAATGTTTTATTCAGATTAAAATTTATTACAATTAGTTTTCTTTAAGTAACTTTGAACTATCCCACCAACCTATTCGCGGCTCAAGTTGCATCCTAACTTTATTTTCCTCCAGACACCATGTCAGCACATTCCTTCACGTACTTCGTTGTTGTATCGTGGGAAATCTTTTAAGCGAATCTTGCTGAGTTAACAAATTGTGTGTTAACTTATATTTTATTCTAATTGAAGTGTTATTTAATACGACTTTGTGTCAAGCTAAAAATGCAAGTGATTTAAAATTAATTAACTTTAACTTTTTTGCATTTTTCCATTCTCTGCTTTGACAAATAATCTACATGAAGTGTTTTTGTTTTTGTTTGAGTAAAAAATTTCCGAATAACTATTGTTGTTTCTTTCTTTATATTGCATAACATACTTTTGTGCTATATATGGTTTAATTATATAACCTCTGCAAATCACCAAGGCCGAAGTTAAAATTGCACCCGAACTTAAGTAAGTTTTAAAAAACATACAGAAAAAGAGTAAACATTTAAAAAATGGAAAATCTCAGTACTTACATATTACATTAATTCTTTGGAACTAAAAGTTGATAAACTTATTGACACGGTTGCTCTGATCAATGAACAATGATGAAGAGGGTGGTGACGAAATTGTTGGTGAAGATGACGTAGATGGCGATGATGTAAAAGGAACAATTGGATAAGGTAATCAATAATATCTACGTTCTGTTTACCGGCTTCTAATACCTCTTCTAAGATTTCCTCAATTCCAAAGTTCTCCACAGCTTCAGTGCCCCCGTCTTCTGCATTTGTGTCGTCAATAACTATACCAAACGGTGATATATGACCTGCAGTTAAATTAAGAACCACTGAGAGATTTAAATGGATTTTTCTATCAAATTTCGACGCTAACACTATCTGCAATGATATATCTGCATAATGTTGATTCTCATTTCACCAACATCAAATTCAAAACTGAGCAGTAACCAGCAAAAGGAATTGACTACTCATCTTTCAAACTATTCGTTCCACATGAAATTTTCACCCATTTTTTGGATAGGCATTTCTGGCCGGAAAACATTATCATCTATGAGTTCGTTAGGCGAAATATTATGAATACTCCTTTTTGAAAGATTTTGAGAAGACCAACACACCGTCCTTGCAACTAATTGATATACTCTATCAAAATGTAAGAGGCCTACGGACAAAGACTATTAAGGTCTACTACAGCTCTTCAAATTCTTCTTAGGATGTCATATCTTTGACTGAAACATGGCTGTTTGGCGAAATAAATGACTCGGAACTTTTAAATTCTTGGTTTAATGTACATATATAGACGAGATAGACACTCCGATCAGAATATTAATACTTTCGGCTGTGGTATCCTTATTGCTGTTAAATCTTGTTTTATGACGTCACGAGTCAATGTTCCTGTTTGTCTGAACGAAGAGTTCATATGTGTAAAGATGTTTCTTCCACACAAAAGTATCTATCTTGTCATTATAAACATTGTTCCTGGGAGCCCAGTTGATACTTAAAATGAAGCCTTCTCTTTTTGTAACTACATTTTTGAGAGAATGAGTTATAATGATGAAGTAATCTGCCTTAGAGATTTCAATTTAACCATTGTATCTTGGAAACGTTGTCCCGATACATACAAAGCAATGGTTCCAACGGAAAATCTATCAATGGATGACTCTCAAAGCCTTGACATTCTAACATCACTTGGTCTTCTCTAAATAAACGACATCACAAACAGATCAACTTATCCTCTTGTGAACGAAGACTCTCATCACCCAGCACTCACAATATCTATTTAAAACTTTGAAATGAATAATCAAGATCCTGATAATGTTTTTAGATTTATACTCGTAACTTTAAAAAAAACTGATTATACCAAATATTAAATAACTTGCTGTCTTTAATTGACTGGTCATGCCTTTGCTCTTGTTCAGATATTGATTCTATGGTTTTGAAATTTTATGACAAAATATTTGATTGTTTTTTAACATCTGTTCTTCTAATATCTATTAAATCAAAATCGCTTGCTCCTAGCTGGTATGATAGTGAAGTGCGATTAATGAAAAACCGTAGAAATAAACTATGGTTTAAATACAAACAAATTGGATTAGTTACCGATTTAATATTTATTGTGAGGCCAGAAATATTTTCAACAGAGAATCAAGTATTAAGTATCTTTATTACATACAAAATGTTCAAAGTAATTTAAAAATGGATCCTAAATCCTTTTGGAACTTTATTAATAGCAAACGAAAATCTAGTCCATATCTGTCCGTTCTTATGCATAACAATATCTCAGACCCAAGTATTATATCATAACACAACTATTTTCAGACTTTTTTCAAAGTGCATACATCTGTGATTCTTCTAACTGTGATAACGTAAACTGTGATAATCTTGACGAAAATGATCAATTATTTGGTCATTTGAAACCATATTCTCACTTGACTGATATAAATTTTCATATAACTATTGACGTTATTAAGAAATTTATAGCTTAATTTAGAAGATAATGACGCGTCTGGTCCTGATGCGGTACCATCTCAATTCTAAAAAAAATGTTTTAATCATTTTGTCGATGCCACTTTCTGTTCTTTTTAACTATTCATTGTCTACTTGTAAGTTTCCTTATGTATGGAAACAATCTTTCATAATTCCTCTACATAAAAAAGGTAAAAAGGATCAAATTATTAATTACTGTCCAATAGCTAAACTGCTGGCTATTCCCAAACTTTTTGAAGCAATTGTTTGCAAAACATTAAGCTTTAAAAGAAATCGTTTATTATTCATAACCAACATGGTTTCTCAAAAAGCCGCTCGACTGTCACCCTACTTATGGAGCTAGCGAAGTTTTGTATCGATTCTTTTAAAAATAAAAACACAGACGGATTGTGTTCCTACAGATTTTAGTAAGGCATTTGACAAACTGTCGCATAGAGTTTTGCTCAATAAAATGAGTAGGCTGGGGTTCAGCTAAAAATTCATTGCTTAGCTAAAATCGTATTTACTTGACAGATCCTATTCAGTGAATTTTAACAGCTACCATTCAAATATTTTTGTCGTAAATTCTGATGTCCAGTTCTTTTTATATTGTTTGTAAATGATTTTCCTTCAGTTTTAAAGTACTCTTATTGTCTTATGTATGCAGACGATGTTACAATAAATATTTAAAACCATTTCTAGCAATCTTGACTGTGAAAAGCTTCAAATTGATCTAAATGCTTTCTAAAATTGGTGTGCACTTAATTATTTGTTGCTAAATATCGACAAGTGTAAGATTATAAATTTTACAAGAAAATTGTCCGTTTTATCTTTTGATAAATGATGTATCTATCCTTGGTGTGTTGTTTGGTAAAAAACTCGAACTCACATTGCATATCAATATGACATATAATAAATTTGGATTAAAAGGGAATCACCTCAGTTTGCTGATCCTTATGTTATCAAACAACTATTTACCACATTTATCAGACCCATTATAGAGTATTTTTGTCGGGTATGGACCCCCTATTACAGTTGCCACAAAATAAGAATTGAACAAATTCAAAAAAGGTTCCTAAAATTTGCTCTTAGAGGCTTAGACTGGCAGAGTCCATTGAATCTTCCTTCATATAGTATCCGTCTGAAACTCATAGATTTACCCAGTCTGGAGCGCAGACGTTCTTATTTATGTTTTGTTTTTATTGTTTATCTTACTGATGCTAATATCGATGCTTTGAACCTTTTGTCTCGCGTTAATTTTAATGTTCCAAATCGTAATCTAATAGATTTTCGTGATCCAATTTACATAAAACACTATCGTACCAACTACTCGTACGAGCAGAATTCACCATTGAATAACATGTTTAATTTGTATAACGTTAATTATAATTTATTTATAAATTTTTCTGATGTATCAAATACTGGTTTTAAAAAAATGTTCTATAATATTTTATAATAAATTTATAAATTCATAATTCTTAATTCTAAGAAATATTCTTATACGCTATATATTAATTAGCTGTATTCAAATGAATAAATAAAAATGAGACAGAATAAGACAGCTTTTTCCGCAATATTAAGGAATAGTTGGATTTAATCTTTGTAAAATATGTGATATGGTTCCAACAAGATTCTAAAGTAAATGGTGTTTTTAAGAGGCGGATAACTTTAATTTAAAATAAACACACAGAAAAATGTTTTTAATGTCCACGAAATTAGTTTTATTTGAAATATGAGTTTGTGCATATGGCCGCCGCGGCTAGCACGTATGTACATGTAATCTGGAGCTCCAATTTTCAAAGACTCCTTGCGTGTCGTATTTCGGCTTCATATTGCTCAATTGTTTCTGGTTTATTGGCGTAGACTGCACATTAGCAATCGCTTGTCCTGGGCACACTGTCGTCTTACGTTTTGCGAATTATCGTTTTGAGTATACGTATTGCGGAAACGATTCAGTCTCTTGAATTATTCGCTCTGATGGACGGATATGAACACCATAAAACACACGTAACGCCCGATGTGTGTTTCGAATTGAACGATGTTCTCAAAATAAATAATAACTACTTGGAATCGTTGCTCCGGCGTGAGTCTTTTGATGATGAATTGCGAAACCAAACTTACCTTAAAACAACCCAGTCCACTGTTTCAGAACACGTTTTTGCATTTCAAAGTTCTTCGCCTCTTAAAAAAACCACCCGTTACCTTTATTATATTATAATTTTGTACCTGCAATGTCCAATCTCCTGTTTCGTCGTTTTGTAAAGGAACAAACCTTTCATCTGAAGAATATGTATATTCACCAACCGTTAATAAATTAATATCTGCGTGTCGTACCCATGAAACCTAAAAAAAAAAACAAAAATCGATGTAGGTATAGCATCAATGATGAAGTTAAGTTCTTGTATTGAACTTTTACTCACTGTTTTCCTTCCAATATTTCGCACCCTACAATTAAGAAATGCTGCCTGTCCTGCAATCGTTGTGATGTTGTGGGAAAATCGGAGATCGAAAAATCCCGAAATCTTTGAGTGCCTTTCATTATTTGTAAATACCGGAGTTGTAAAAATATCGTCATAGCTGTATAACTCAAATTGATTACCTATATAATATACAAAGTTTCTTAACATTCTATTTTTATCTATTATTATTATTTTTCTCACCATCAATAGAAATGTACAAAAACGTCAATACAAGGAAATATTTAATAGAAGAACACATTTTCTGGTCCCTGAAAAAAGCACGCAAAATATTAAATGCATGAACTGTTTTATTGGAATACTTTTTATTTGAAAGAAGATGTTTACGGAATAACAATAATGGCGCATAATTTTAAACAGCCTATTATTAAAGTATTAGTATGATACTACTTAACAATTTGCTAACTTTATAGTAGTTTACTAACTCATTCTTAATTTTAAACATTTTTTAACTAGTGTCGTACTAAAAGAATTTTCTTAATAAATTGCTTCTGAACACACCTAAAACAATGACATTTCGTGTAAAAAAGTATAATTTTAAACAGCCTATTATTAAAGTATTAGTATGATACTACTTAACAATTTGCTAACTTTATAGTAGTTTACTAACTCATTCTTAATTTCAAACATTTTTTAACTAGTGTCGTACTAAAAGAATTTTCTTAATAAATTGCTTCTGAACACACCTAAAACAATGACATTTCGTGTAAAAAAGTAAGTACACGAACCTTTTTTGATGTTTGCAAATGTCAAACAGTCATATGAAGCTAGGACGATACTAAAAAAATAGAGTAGGTATTCGATGATTTCAACTTTAATAAAAGGGTAGAGAAAGTATGATGCTATATTCGATTAAAATTTGCAAATTCGTTGTTTTAACCTAGTATCATACTAAAACATCTTTAGCATCATACTAATTCAATTAAAATTTTGCGCAATAATGTTAAAGCAGCCAAGATATTTCTAGTAGTAAAAAGCAGATTCCTTCAAAGTTAAAAAAATGTAAATAGCCAATGAGGTCCAATTATAATCTGAAACAGTAGAGAAAGACCATGATTCAGGTGCTGCACACAAGTAAAAGAAGAAATCAATCAATCTGGGGCGGGAAACTTAAAGCAGTTAGCTAGGAACCAAGCTGTCTGGAAGAAGCTTGTTAGTTGCGGTCCTGGTCCGCTCCGGGCCAGCGTTACCAGTTCCCGAAAAAAGTCGAAGTAGATTTAAGGAAAAAAGTGCGGTAACTTGCAAAAAAATCCAAAACGATTTTAAAATGACTTTTTACTTGCATTTAGAAAAAAACTGACCTCGAGATTTCTATTAGTTGACATTACAACACGAAAAAGTAGTGATTCAGTCTGTCTGTAGGTCTGTAACTCAACCTGCAGCCCAGAGGAGTATATCTTATTTATTTCAAAAACGGCACTTATAATTTTGATTACAAAAATTATTACATACCAACAATGGTCTACATTTTGGGTAAAAAAATATTATTAACATGTCATAGAACTTTTCTTTTGATTTTCAACTTTCTCATTTTTGACTCCATCGATCTCGATCAAAATTTATATACAGCCCAAGTAACATCGTTGGAGCTAAATGTTATTTAAATGTTCTTAAATAGCTCTGAGAGAGTTAAATGAGAGGCCCTAGCTCTATTTCAAAACAGATTGCAGCTTTTGGTAAACGAATTTAAAAATCTAGCTCTATAATGGAGTTTCTTAACAATCTTTAGCTCTGTTACGGGGTCTGCAGGACCAGATGGCATAATACCAGCTGAACTGCTGTTTGCTTCGGATATTATCTTACCCACTCTGGAGATAATATTGAACGGCTGTCTAAGCCTGTTACATATTCCACTAATATGGAGAGAAGTTAAAGTTATCTTCATACCCATGGTAAATGCCCCCACGTTACACCCAACGATCTTAGACGAATCAGTCTATCGTCATTTCTTCTTAAAACTTTGGAACGATTGATTGGTATTCATCTGCGTAGCGCTATAGAACCAAGCCTTATTTCTGCAGCACAACACGCTTACTGTAAGGGAAAATCGGTAGAAACTGTGCTACATACCTTGGTACGCATAATCGAATACTCACTAAATCAGTGTACACTTTAGTTGCATTCCTAGATATAGAAGGCGCTTTCAACATTGTCGACAGCGCTGCAATAGCAAAGGCACTGCAGAATCTCAACGTAGATAGCTCACTTGGTGACCTGATAAATTTCATTTTGAAAAGTAGAATTTTAAATGCGGAAATAGGTAGCTTTACTACAAGAAGATCAGTCGGTAGAGGTACTCCACAAGGTGGAATCCTATCCCCACTTCTATGGAAAGAATTCAAATTGATTGCATACGCTGACGATATTACCATTTCCGTATCAGGAAAGCATCCTCAAACCCTAATAGAACTCATACAATCCGCTCTCAACAAGCTACTCAAATGGGCGGATCGCTGTGGACTAGGTGATAACCTCCACAAGACTGAACTAGTCCTCTTCACAAGGAAATACAAAATTCTACAATTAGACCCTCCATCCATCAAAGGAGTTCCACTTACTTTCTCAGATGAAGCTAAATACATGAGTCTTATTTTATACAAAAAGTTAAGCTGGAAATCTAACATACAGGAAAGAGTAAAAAGAGCCACAGTAGCTCTCTTTTTTTGTAAGAAAGCCGTGGAGAACAAGTGGGGCTTGAATCCACAAATCACTCACTGGCTATATACTGCGGTCATTAGATCTATACTCACATACGGGGTGACTGTATGGTGGACGGCCTTAGATAAAGCGACATATCGCGATAAACTAAGCAAAGTGCAACGTTCAGCGTGTATGTATATTAGCAGAGCCCTCCGATCGATACCTTCCGCTGCACTAGACATACTTCTCAACCTCACAGCCCTTAATATTGACAGCATTTACAGATTTTGTCTGTTTTGGTTGAGGTCACTTGAGCTTTTAATTGAAAGTAAATATAGGTATGCCTATAGCTACAAAAAAACTTATGCTGGAGTGAATTGCTTTGGAACAATCAAACACAAGATGTCTTAACACTACCACTTGTTTGGCGACCAAACGAATCTGGCCCAAACTGCATTTGAAGCGGTCAAAGTGTTGTTTTGTCCCTCAGCAGATCTCAGATCAGCTCAGTACTAGGTGTCATAACTGAACACTGTCTTATAGGTAGACACACGCCGCCGCACGACTCGGTTTACTATCAAAGGATTTTTGTAGGAGTTGCTTGGACGAGGAGGAAAAGGAAATAATCCCACACCTTCTTTGTACATGCCCTGCTCTCTCTTACATACGCAAACTTCATCTTGGAGAATGTTTCTATAAGGAACCAAGCGATCTCAAAAATACAGACATTAAAAGTCCTTCGCTTCATCAGAAGCTCCAAATGGTTTCAACTGGTAGGGAACCTTTTGTTCCCTATTAGATCGTGGTATCACAATGGACCTCTACTAGTTTAAGTGGGTCAGATGCTTTAATGACAGCCACTTTAACGTAACCTAACCTACTTTCAAAAGCTTTCTGCTCGATAAAAATATGCTCCATAATAAAGTTTTTATCAGCTGTGCTACGGCACCCTTTAAAATAGATCTTTAACAGCAAAAGAATTTTTTAAAGTGTTATTTAAGAGCTGCAAGCTACATCTTCATGCATATAAAACAGAAAAACAAAACTATTTACAGTGCTGTGATGACTGTATTTTGAAAAGAATAAAAAAAACACAGAAGCTTTATCAAAAAATGTGCACGGGCAAAATAAATAATTTTTTTCTCAAGTTCAAAATTAAAATAAACAAATTTACTAGGGTAAGACACCCAGTGACCGACACCCTTAAGAGAAATTTTGAGTTCAAAAATTCATAACTTTTGTTTCGCTGGATCGATTTTAATGATTTTTATATATTATTATAACAGTTAATAATTTCTTCTGTAATATTAAAGAATGGTATATGTAGGAAATTCCAAACATAAATAAAACACAAAATCGTAATAGCTTACCACTTTTGTAGTTACCGACACCTTATTTTCAGTAACCAACACCCGTAAAATTCTAGTTGTGGACACCATTTTTTTATACATAGCTTTTCACACTAAACAATAAGAGGAGTTTTCGGCAACAAGTTTATATAAACTCGTAATGCATTGAAATCGAACGTTTACAAGTTTTCATTTTACATTTAAATTGTTTGACACCCAGCTGCATCCGCTTTGAAAAAAAAAATCGCAGTGTCAAAATTAAACGCGAAGATATTTTAGACAAAAATGGAAGAGAATTTACAAGAGTTATAACTAAAAATGGGAATACAATGAATCCTGACTCATGATATTAAATTAATTTCGTGAGCGAACTGGCTCGCTTAGTAGTAGAGATAATCGATCCCGCTTCGGGTCTTTTGTATTCCAGCAGTGAAATTTATTTCTCTTGCCAGCATTCTGTCAGCTGTTCCTTTATCGTTCAATTGAACACTGATTGTTTCAAAAATGGTACTTGTATTTGATTTGTTCATCTTTTAATTTGTACTTAATTTTGATAGGTTTTATCAAAATTTGTGGTTTATAAAAGCTTGTGGTTCATCAAAAATGTATGCGAAAACTTCTGTTTTCGGTTTGAAAATAATGACAGGAAAAAAGAAAGACAAAATCGATGGTGTCCGTAACTGACATTCTCAAAAACGTCCAATCGCGCCAGGAACAGATACCCCTGTCGGTCACTGAATTTATTGAACATTACATTTTAGTTATGAACACCTCACATTAAATTAAGTTATATTATTATTTACGTAAAAAAAAATAACAAATAGATTATTATTATTCTTTTAAAATAAAACAAAAAAACTGTCTACTCATATACAAAACACGGATAAGTTAATAAAATACTGATTACTGATAACGTGTTTCTTAAGCCTTAAGGAATTCACAAAATTTCTTTGATCTACAGAGGTTCTCGCTTTACTTCTTTTATTACAAACCAACGATTGACTACAAAATATCAACTGAAGTCTTTTGTTATGACATTTGCATGTCTAAGCACGTTAAAAATAGCGTCGGCTGTATCCAACGACAGGAAACCTTAATAAAATGAAAAAATAGTGATAGGTGACCATAACTGAAAGGATGTCGGTCACTGGATATAGTTTACCCTATCCACTTAAAACAAATTATTTTAGAAGGGCGTTGTAATATTTCGAAGTACAATATCAACATTTCTGATAAAAATGAAATCGCACTTAGAAATCACCCCACATTGAACGTATTATGGCTTTTAATTTTTACCTTTACTCATTGTTCTATGTAAATAAATTTTTATGCTAAGATGATTTACCAATACAAATAATAATTTTTTTGTTGATATTGTACTTCAAAATATTGCAATGCCCTTCTAAAATAAATAAAAAAAAATGGATAGTACATTTTTTTATTTTAATTTTGAACTTGAGAGCTTCTGTGTTTTTTTTTTTATTCTTTTAAAAATTCAGTCATCACAGCACTGTAATAGTTTTCTTTTTCTGTTTTATAAATTTTTTTAAAGATTCGCCATTTTCTTAAACATGCATGAAGATATATCTTGCAGCTCTTAAATAACACTTTAAGAATTCTTTTACTGTTAAAGAGCTATTTTAAAGGGTGCGGTAGCAAAATGCTTCATAATACTTTCCGACAGCTGACAAAAGCATTATTATGAAGCATATTTATCGAGCAGAAATCTTTTAAACATAACAGAGCTAAAGATTGTTAAGAAACTCCATTATAGAGCTAGATTTTTAAATTCGCTTACCAAGAGCTGCAATCTGTTTTGAAATAGAGCTAGGGCCTTGTATTTAACTCTCTCAGAGCTATTTAAGAACATTTAAATAGCATTTATATAACATTTAGCTCCAACGATGTTACTTGGGTTCTTTGATTTTGTAATAATATTGTACACACATTTTTTTTTCCTTAAATGTATTTTATTAAATACTTAAAATTGTCATTCCATTTTTTTTTATTTTAAGGAAATTTTGAATATAAAACATTAATTAATTAATAAAACTTCTCTAAAAAAATTTTAAATTTAATTTGCATATTTTATTTGTATTTTTAAGCTTAAACACATTTTTGACTAAAATAATGTATCTTATACATTTGAACATTTTTCTCTGATAACATCCAACAAGGAAGCTCCTATTTTTTAAACCGATTGCCACTAGCAATGATAAGTGTGCTATTTAAAGTAAGAGGGGAAATGAATAACCTCAACTACATTCCACATCGTCCGGACCTACCTATTTTGTGTGATATCTGCAACCTCAAGGAAAGAGAAGACATTTACCACTTTATTGCCAGATGTCCGATTCTAAGGGAATTTCGTATCCGGTTCTTCGGTAAATCCATTATGAACATGAACGAAGTTTTAAGTATTTTAAATGGAAGTCTTGGTTGGGAGAAATTGTATAAATACACAACGATGGCTTTGAATTATAGAACCCGAATAGTTGAAGGCGACTTTTAAGAAATTTAATTTTATGAAGAAACCAAATGTATTTATTATGTTGTTAAATTGTCATTCTGGTAGACGGCTTTAAGCCAAACCATATTAAACTTATGAAAAAATTATTATAGATATTATAGATATACATACATGGAATATAATAAATAAAGTTTCTATTACTACTTACTACTACTACTACTACATCCATGTTTGTATACATTCAATAAGGGTAACTTGTTTTCTTTTACTATAATTCAATATAATTTAATTTTAAAAAACAAACACACACGCAAGAGAAATCTATTAAGATTCGTATAATATTTGCACATGTTAAAAGTCTCATTTTTGTATTTTTGATTGTGTTAACGATCATTTTTTTATGGAAATTCCGGGGTTACACATTCTCTAGACTGAAGTAGATAAAAAGAAGTAGATTTCGGCTTTTTTGTAAAATTGAAGTATGTTGAAACAGAGATTTTTAAAATGAAGCAGATTTTAGTATTATGCGGATGCTGCAAAGTAGGAAGTAGATTTTAAAATATTTTGAAAAAAGAAGTAGATCTATTTCAATTGAAGTAAAGTGGTATCACTGCTCCTGGCTATAGTTTCACCTGAAGTAAGGAAGTAAATGGCCGCATTCGCCTACGTATCCAAGGGTATTCGGATATGTTTGTGTTGTTGTAATCCCATACCATAGGAAAAATCAGCTGATGAACGAAAGAGCTGATGTCAAGCAGTAATTTAAAGCTATCCAAAAATGTTTGGTATACTAAACTATCGAAGGGGAATTTTTAAGAACAGCTAACATTTCAGCTGATCTATTTTCTTTTGTGTCGAGTACAGGATTGGCCGAACTGTAACTTCATAACGAAGCTTTTATTCTTTGAACTTCAGATTGTTTCTTGATATAGGAGGTAATAAACTCATATTCTTTTAAGGTTTTCATAGATGTATGAAATGACCTTAACTCTTAATCATGACTTGTTATGGGATTATAATATGGACATATTTAGAGCTGAGTTTTTAGAAAAGGATTCTTTTAAGACTATAAGCTTATATGTATATTTTATATTTATTTCTCGGAATGCTAAATAGTTCTCTAAGATCTTTAAATTTTTGTTATGTACGATCTATTTTAGAATACTGTTCTTCCATCTGGAATCCTATGTATGCTTTTCATTCAATGAGGATTGAAAGAGTACAGAAAAGCTTCACTAGAACTGCAATTCGGATCTTACGATGGAATATTGATATGCCACCATATAATACAAGGTGTTTGTTATTAGTTATTCAATCCTTGGAATTACGCTATTATTTAATTTTAATGACGGTAGTTAGTATTTATTATCTTATATATTTGTCATAGTGTTGTTAATTATTTTTGAAAGTAATCTATAAGAGCTGTATCTCTGTTTGATGAATAAATAAATAAATCCTATTGCAAGAAGCGAAAATAGTTTAGCTATAAGATTTAAGTAGTTTTAAGCTGCAAAAGTGTTTAACTCTTAAAGTAAAAATGTTATGAAACCCAGTTCAGTTTCATAACAAGATATTAATACTTAGGTTTAGCAATGATGCTTCGCTTCTTAAAAATACAGAATTCATATACTCGTATGTTCTAAGAAGGTAAAAAGAGAAAAATGAAGAAGAACTTCATTTCTGCCTTATAGGAAATTCAAGAAATGCAGAAATCAAGATTATAGTAAAGACGAACATGTTCATCTTTATTATAGCATCTTCGTCTGCATTTTGTAAATTTGCGATATTTTCACATTTTTCTATAATTTTTGTTGTCGGACGCATGATATGGAAAAAAAACATTAAATCGAAATGTAAGAAAATGGAGGTAAGTTAAATTTTCAATGCATAGTTTCGTATTAACAGGCCAACAAATTATAGCAGTTTATAGGAAGTAAAAAAGAGTTACCACCTGTGTATTGTCTTCCACTTTCGGGTTCCGACATAAATTTCTCTACTTTTCTGCATTTTGCAGATGCAGAAACATGTAAATCCACTTTTATTCTATTTTTTTTATGAATTAACTACGTATGTAGCAAACATGACAAATGGTAGTAAATTAGACATGTAGTTGATTCGGCCAACTATGGTCGCGTCACGTCGTTTTTATGACTTTGGCAGTAAATGTTACCTATCCGGTTTTGGTCGTTTGCCAACGTATCGGATACTAAAGTATCTAAGATACCCTATAGGACTACGAGGCGAACGCGGCCAATAATTACTTACTTATCGTAGTAAGAAAACACCGTGTTATAATCTTAACTAAAAAATCATCTTGTCAGGTATGTAATTGAACTGTATGTGTGTAGCAGTGGCGTGGCGTCCATATAACCCGATTCCTATCGGGTTACCTTTTAAATTTTCTTCTAAACAACAATATTTACTAAATAACAAACGACCTTGCGCACAAGAATGTTTACTAAATAACGACCAACATAAAACCCACTTCATATACTAAATATGTACGTATCTATTCATTAACCTCCACAAGCTGCACACTCTACCAACTCAATTGAACTTTATTTTCATTTTTCATTCAAATACCCACCACACCAGCGTCCAGCACCACACAAGTTATTATCATGGAATAATTTCTTCCACACTCTCTGCCCACAACCACAAGCCAAAGCAAACGTAACCCGAAATATCTCGGGTTATAAGATCTCTCGCTGGATAGAACAATGTTAGTTTTCTTTCTCTGTTTTACTTATGGTTTTTCTGAGTTTGGGTCGACTCTGTTTAACGTCCGCTGTCTTATGCAAAGAAATAAGACGCTTTTCTTCGACTTACTTTTTGGTGAATGTTGTGTTGTGAGGTGAGTATACCCAATTCCAAAACCAAGTCACTTGGTGAATAGTGGGTTGCGCAGATAGAGCAAAAAAAATGGTGCGCAAGAAATTTAACTAGTAAAGAACTGAAGACTGAAGCTGAAGGAGGTTATTTGTATTTGATAAATTTTGTTTTATTTATTTATTTTAATTACAATGTAAAATCGTAAAGATAATTATAGAGGAAAGCATTAATAGTAAACCCATCAGCCTAAATTTTGTTTTATAAGTACACTTCTCTGCTTATGCAAAAAATAACTCGCTCTTCAACGACTTATTTGCTGAATTGTGTGAGTTTTTTCTACCCCTGTACTTTCTTGGATTAATTGAGTAGGTCATTCATTTATTCATACATATTTAATGAATTCTCAGTGAGAAGACTGAGAAGACAGGCTTTCCGATTTAGCACTTATTTCCACAGAAAAACGACCCTTTTAAAAATAAGGAATATACCTGACTTCTATGAAAGTGTTTTAGCAGATTTTATAAAAAAAAGATCGTAGAATAGCTTTAGAATATACGTAAATAAGAGAAGTTTTTTAAGTAACACTTTTCATAGTTTCTTATTTGTTTAGAAACGCGAACTTTTGCTATTTTTTTTAATAACACACATTATTATATTTATTGTAGCCAAAAATATTAAATTTCTTATACCTAAACCTATATGGCACAATTTACAGAGAGTGGTAACATACATACATAAATCATCTCTTTTTTATTTTTTGTACATACATAACTATTTATTCTTAATTGATATTTTTTATATCATGATATTGAATTACTTGAAAAATTTGATTGATTTATTTGCGTATTTATCTCATACTTAAATATACTTTTGTTTTGAAGTTCCTTATTTTTAATTTTTTTTTATAACATTACCTTAAATTTTTCTTAATGTACATGCAATGCTTTTGCATTTGCCAGAAACGGTTTCTTTCAAAGCCAATTTTATTATGCTTTAAGATTATTTATAATTTACAAATTAATGATTTGAAGTATACAAAATTGGCATGAATTGCTTCGTTTGTTTGTTTTGGAAATTAGAACTGCAATACCTTTTTTAATTTAGGATACACATCGATATTAGAATTAATTATCGTTTGCAGGTAATTAGTCTAAGGTTCGACTTACCATTTGAAATTTTTCACGCCACGCCACTGGTGTGTAGTCTTAGCTTTGCCATACATTTATTATTTGATATTTATTGGAAAAATATTGATGAATCAAGGAAATAAGTTTATTTGAATATTAAACTGCCAGTTATATATATATAATATTATAATAATAATTAATAAGATCCCAGTAACCCTTGTATATAAACTCTTAAGAACTTGACAGTTAAAAGTATTTTGTTTAAATTAAATTTTTATTCGTACAATAATAAGAACCCAAATGTTTTCTTAAATATTTTTTAAAATTTGTATACATATACAAAACCTTATTTTTTAAGAAACCGCTACACCGACTCATAATTATTGTTCTTGCATACATTTTTGTTGTCCAATCCTGTTTCTTGAAAGGGATTACAAAAATACACGGCTAACCCCCAGTTTCACAGTGGAAGTTTAAGCCCCAGTTTTGGTTTAAACTTCAGTTCAACAATAAATTTGGCTTCACAGTCCTTGAACAGAGTTCATTCTGTAGTTTAAGTTAAACGATACTATTCGGCCGTTTAAACCTCAGTTCAACAAACCTATCAAACATTTGAAAATAGAATTTGTTTCCATATTTTAATTTGTTTTCCTGTCACAGGTCACAACTAAAACAAAGCAAACTTTCCATTTTTGTTTTTTCTTTGATTCAGATAGAAAGAGAAAACAATTTACTTAAACTACGTTCAATGAACTGAAGTTCCAGATTAAACTGTGAAACCGGACGAGTTGAACTTCAAATTTAAACTCCAGTTAAGGTTCAGCTGAACTTTAAACTGGGGGTAATACATGTAAATACGGGCTTAGGTGTTTTTTTTTATTCAATTGAAGTAGATATACTCGTATATCGACCCTTTCTGCCGATACCATCATTAAAAAGTACTCGATAACTTATCTTCCCTATCCGAATGATTTCTCGAGCTACAGATTACAAATCCATATAAATACCGTCGGTAGTGTCAATTGCACCAAACAATAACAAACTAATAGATATAATGAAATTTAATCAATACGATAAACGTTCACTTACCTTATTTGGTTTGGAAACGTTGACTTGTGTTCGAGGACATGTCATTTTTATCTCAACCTCTTGAATTTCATAAATATTATTCATAAATATGAATACCTACAGTTCTTCTTTGCAATTTTCTAGATATTTATAATATGTTCACATAAACTTATAAATGTAAACTCTTTAAATTTTTTCGACAGAGTAATGTTCTTTTGGTTGCAAAGGATATCATCTGATATTAGTTTAAGTTCCTTTTTCTTGTTGTGTCTTTCCTTAAGTCAGGGTAACATTAAAATCATTTCAAAACTTTCACTGCTTTGTTTTTGCAAGTCTCAAATTATTTAAAACCCATGTTTTCGTTAAAGTTTTGTAGCCTTTAATTATCATTTTCTTGAACTATTTTTCACTATTTTCATAAACTATTATACTGTTTTTTTTCTTCATATTTTCCAATCGAAGTACAAATATTCACTCTCATTTTAATTTGAACACTACGAGTATGAACATGTATATATAGCATGCGCGTGATGCCCTTAACTCCCAAAAGCTTTTACTCTTATTAACACAAAACTTTAGTTGCACATAATTAAAAAATAAAATGCACTACTGGGTCGCACGAACTTGATCTTATGTAAAAGCCTAAATATTTCAAAATTGAATGTTATTAGAGAAAAACTGTTCATAAGCATAAAATTCATTCGATAAAACAACTCCTTTAGAAGTGTGAGCTAAAAACAGAATACCATGTGATTCAAGCAAATATTAGCTTATGCAAGAACAAAAATTATAAGTCGTTGTAGTGGTTTTTTAAGAAAATAATCTTTTATATAAGAAATTTAAAAGCATTTTTAATACAAAATTTTGGTAGGCCAACTTATAGCCTTTATAATTGAACGAATAAAACTTAAATTACCAAAAACAAAATATTTAGCCGTTTTTGAGATTTCGAATTTTCCAAATTCAAAAATATTTTTTCTTAAGTTTTAACACGCAATGTTTTTCAAACTTTTTAGAAGATTTTCTATAAAAAAATTTATTAATATCCCTTATGCGGATGATAAGAAATTTAAAATTAAAAAAAAACGGTTCTATGGTAAGTACAGTCAGTAATTTGTTTTTTTTTATTAAATTATAGATCAAAAAATTAATTGAAAGAAAAACAAAACTAACAAAATTCTAGGTTCCGTTTTCGAGAAAATACGATTTTCGAAAACCTTTTTTAACATTTTTTGTATTGTGTAGATTGTATTAAATAACTTGTTTTTGTTAAGTTTAAACAAAATAGAGCATGGGGTTTTCGAAATATTGAGTTTTGAAAAAAAAAAAAAAAAAACAAATTGAAATTTTTTTAAAAATCCAAAACATTTTTGATCAAAATCTCGAGTTCGATTTTTGTTACGAATGCATAACTTGCTTTACAATGCCTTTAAATCGCAAGTAAGAACATGACGTATTATCCGTGTGGTGATAGGTAGTATGACTTGGAATTATTATCCCCGCCTAAACTAAGAAACTTAATTCTGAAATTTTAAAATGCCTTTTTATGTATGTATGTTTAGGATGCCAGACTCTTAATATAATTTAATTTCGAAATAGCCAAATATTTGAGAAGAATAACAAAGAGAAAAATAAAAATGTTCATTTTCAGGTACATAGGTTGCAATCTCCAAAATTATTCAAATCAAGCTTACTTATTCAGGTGGCGATTTGACAAGTGAAACCTCTTGTTATAACAAGGTTTTTTGAAATAAGAGAAGGGGATCACTGAAAACCGGAAATGAACACCCTGAAGACGATACAGTCAACCGACCTTTTAAATTTCTTTTTTTCGTCATGTACCTAAATTTTATATAAGATTAATGAAACTTGAGTCTTAGGCCCCTTTGAGCCAAAAAATTTAAATACATACGAGTATTATGTAGTATCTTATTAGCTGTAAGCCAAATTCTAAATAGTATGTTCAATAAAACAAAATTGAATTGAATTGAAAGGGATTTTCTAATACCTAGCGTCCATCGCGTCGGTATGTTTGTCTGTTCGTATCGCACAAGCGCATTTAGCGTTTTGTATGATTTTTGTACGCCCTAAATTGATCTTCTCTAAGCCTAGGGCACAATTTTTCACTACGCTGTGAAAATTTTAAAACATTTATTTATGTTTGAAATGTAGTATGTACCTAGAATATTTCTTGTAATTCTTTTTCAAATTATCAGTTTGGCAGTTTTCCTCAAAATATAAAGCGAACAATATTACACTATCTTAGCTCAGGCTTATTTCAGAAGCTTTCCTGTAATAAAAGTATTGCTTAACATAAATTGAGCACGAATATCATTTTCGTTTATTGAAGTAAAACTTCTTTTCCGGCGTTGGGGGTAAAAAATTTTCTATGCAGTTGTCAGTGACATGTCAAAACGACACGTTATATGTCAAAGACAGCGACATGTTTTTTACAATTATTGTCAGAACTTTGTTCGAGATTCTTTAAAAAAACTTAAAAAAAAACACCTTTTATCACCGAAAGAGAATGTTCTCTTAATAAAAAAAATCACAACAACTAATCAATAAAACAATTAGAAACATAATTTCATTAAAAAAACACGTAATAAAAAAAAACACAAACAAATACACCTTTTTTATGGTTTTATTTTTTTAAAACATTAAAAACTTACTCCTACACAATACTGAATACTTATTTATTTAACTTAAAAACAAAACACTAAAATTTACAAAATTATTAATGCGAAATATAAAAAAAAAATAAGCTAGCTTATCCACATAGCAGGTTGCAGAAAAAACGCATAGCATTCGAGGAGCGCTGGTTTGATGAAAGCTGTAAAAAAGCAAGAGATGTGTCCTATGCCTGTCTAAAATGTTCCCGAAAAATCAGTACCAAATTTGCTAAGGAATCATGCTTAAAAGCCAATCAGAGGTTTAAAGCCTTATGTAAAGAAAAAAAACAAACAGTTTTTTGAATCTGAGGCTCGTAAACTAAGTCTAGTTATGAACTGTTTAGAATTTTGGACCTTAGCTCGCAATTTAAATGGTACCAAATATATTGTATAGCTGGATCGGATAGGATACCTGTTGAATTTTACAAGTACGGATCGTATAATCTTATTTAAACGCAGACTGGCCTAATGAATAACGTTATAGAAAATGGTATAATACCTGAACAGTTTAAGGAAGCTTTAGTGTTTCCAATTTACAAAAAAGGTTGTACAATGAATCCTGCGAACTACAGAGGTATTTCCTTCCTAAATGTCTCCTACAAAATTTTCACCTCAGTACAGAATCGGCTCAAAATGTGGATTTCATCAAAAAATCTTTTAAGTGAATTTCAAGCGGGCTTCAGACCGGGTTATTCTACTATTCATCACATTTTTGTGTTCAAAAGTATTGTCGTTTCATACCTTGCAAGAAGTAAAAAGTTGTATGTCCTCTTCGTGGATTTTAGAGCAGCGTATTAGCTGTATGGTCTTGGAATATCCTTAAAATTTGGTCAGCTAATTTAAAATATCTATCGAGATACGAAATCATCAGTTTGGAATGGTGCTGACAAATCGAAGTGGTTTGCAACCAAAACAGAAGTTAGACAAGGCTGCCCACTTAGCCCTGATCTATTTGCACTTTTTATAGATGACTTGGTCTATTGTATACCTGGTGGCATAGAATTTGCGGGACTGCTAATTAAAGCCCTTCTTTTTGCAGATGATGTAGTTATGATGGCAAACTCACCTGAAACTCTACAGCTAATGTTAAATAAGCTCCAAGAATTCTATAAGCTGTGGAATCTTGTGGTTAATCCGGATAAGTCCAAAGTTATGGTAATTCGAAAGGGAGGAGGCAGATCTAGCGCTAACGAAAAATGGTTTTATGAAGGGAATGCAGTTGAGGTTGTAAAAGAGTACAAATATCTTGGTGTTCTATTCACTCAAAATATGAAAATGGATAAACATCTAAAAGGTAAATTATCTAAGGCGAAAACCCCATTAAACACTACTTGGAAAAATTGCTTCAACAAAAAACTAAAACTAAACTATAAAAATTTATAATGCACAGTATATCGTGCCTTTTAAACTATAGCGGAATCAATCCTCTATTATGCTGCACAGGTATGGGGAGGTTCAGAATATGAGCCGGTTGAGCCAAGCATCTGCTTGGCTTTTCTTCCTATTTCATCTTTATGTTCATTTTCGTCAACTAGCATCTGCAATACCTTCTGCAAGTACTTGGGAGGTTCCATGTAAATCTCTTCCTCCAAGTCACCGTTTAAATATGCTGTAACGACATCCATTTGGTAAACTGGCAGACTTTCGCGAACAGCTAGCGCCATTAAAAGTCTAATGGACTCAAGACGGGCTATAGGTGCAAACGTTTCTTCAAAGTCTATTCCTTGGCGCTGCGAAAAACCTCTGGCAACAACACGAGCTTTCTTCCGATCCAACAATCCATCTGGTTTTGTCTTATTACGCAGAATAATTTTGCTGGTCACAACAGATCTGTTGTCAGGGCGCTCGACCAGATCCCACGTATCGTTCTTAATAAGACCTCGGATTTCATCTTTGATCGCCTCAAGCCATTTTTGTGCATCTGTTCCAGACATTGCATCTTCAAGTGAAAGTTCACCTATGTTTGCTATTTCGACAAATCCGGCCTCATTCTCAGGATCGAAATAGACCTCGTCATCTGTTTCGCCTTTCTCCTCGTCTTTTTCATTCTCACCAGGAATTTGTTGTTCAGCTTCCTTTGCCTTCGCGCTGAGCGTTTTTGATCTTGTCTGGTATATTTTTCTGACATCTTTATTCTCTTTAGATTTAGAACGAACCTTGAAAACTATCTTACGATTATGGAATGATGTTTTAACATCGATATTTTCATCTTCTTCTGGTTTTGAAAGCGGTTTCTGCAATAAAGTTGATTCGTTTTTGCCCTCATACTTTTCAGTTGGAATTACAACGTAATCTTCAGATTCTGTTCCGGTCAATTTGTCTTCAATAAACTTGACGTCTCTTGTAATGACCACATCTTGTTTTTTTGGGATCCACACTCGGTAGCCTTTGGATGCTTCAGAGTATCCGACCATTATACCCTCACTTGAACGTGCCTCGAACTTTCCTTTGCCAGGAGTTTTGTCTAGTACAAATGCCTTTGCTCCAAACACCTTAAGATGACTTAAGTCTGGCAATTTATTGTTCCACAGTTCAAAAGGCGTATGACCATCCAAGCTGACCGTAGGACACCTGTTTCGCAAATAATTTGACGCTGCAAGAGCTTCTGGCCAACACTGGTTTTCGAGTCCTGACTGAACAAGCAAACATCTAGTCATTTCAACGAGCGTTCGATTTTTCCGTTCAGCCACCCCATTTTGCTGTGGCGTATGTGGAACTGTAAGTCTTCGAGTTATTCCATTGATCTTCAGGAAACCATCAAACTCATTGTTACGGAATTCTCGTCCATTATCCGACATCAAACATTTGATTTTCAGACCAGTTTGCGTCTCTACTCGAGCTTTATACTCCTTGAAAGCATGGAAAACTTCATTTTTTCGTTTCAGAAAGAAAACTTCGCACCATCGGCTGCTGTCATCGATGAAAGTCACAAAATATCTCGATTTCCCAAATGACTCCGTCCTGGAAGGTCCCCAGACATCAGTGTGCACCAGTTCCAAAAGCTTTGTGCATCTCTTTGGATTTTTCGGAAACGGCAACGACGTCATTTTTCCACGAAGACAAACTTCACAGGTCTTGAACCCTCCATCGTCCCTGATGTCTATTCCAGTCGCCAATTTCTTTCGAGACAAATCTAAAAGGTCTTTTCCATTAACGTGACCCATTCGCCGATGCCAAAGTTCAAGATTTGCTGTTTTTTCACTAGCCACACACGCTTGGGAATTACCTTCTTCAACATAGTATAGTTGTCCGACTCGATTAGCAATCAATTTCGTTTCACCATCATTTCCGCGAACAATTGCTCTCTCCTTGTCGAAAGTGATGGTACATTCGTGGTCCGTTATCCTCGAAACAGAAAGAAGGTTAGTCCTTAAGTTCTTGACTAATAAGGTGTTCTCGAGTTTTACTGACCTCTCAGACTTCCCGTCTGTAGTGAAAATCCCAGCTGTTCCTCTTGCATCAACTGCAGCAAAAGTGTCGTTCGCTAAAAGCAGTTTCTCTTGCACAATTGAAGGTGGTGATAAAAACAAACGTTCGTCATTACACATATGAGACGTGCAGCCACTGTCCAAGCACCACCGTCCGCTGACCGCGTTCTTCAGAACACCCAAGGCTTGATCATTTGCTTCCGCTGTGTGAAAAGTAGTTTCTATTTTTGCAGAATATTCTCCTCTTGAGTAGTTCCTGGATGTTCTTTTGTTTTCCGGACATTCTGAGGCCTTGTGGCCCACTTGATGACATCTGTAGCATTTGTACTTGAATCCTTTATCACCTTCGGGTAATTTTCCATAGGTCTTCTTATGGTGCGCTTCTCGTTCTACTTTTGGCTTTCCTCGACATGCACTTCGATAGATATACATTGCTTCTGTATCACCATCTGCTTTTCGTTGATTTTGAGCTTCGTTTTTCTCAAAAATTTTTTCTCTCAGAACTTCAGGCTTTGGCAGATTGTCGTGCGATTCCATTGCGCATCGAAATAACTCGAAACTTTGTGGTAGTCCATTTAATAGAAGTACTGATAACAACTCTTCATGTATATCAACACCCATGCATTTCAATTGTGAAACTGCATCAAAGAATTCCATTAAATTTCTACGTAAATCGTCACCTTCTTGCATTTTGTAGGTTGCCACACGTTTCAGCAGTGTCGCCTTTTTGACTGGTCCTGTCGATGCAAATTCAGATTTCAGCCGATCCCAGACACTCTTTGCCGTGTTCAATCCTTTTACCAGCCGTAACAGACTTGGGTCAATAGCGATGATCAAATCCGATTTTGCCTTTGCGTCGCCTTCCAGCCATCTCTCCAGATTAATCGCATATCAAAATCAAAAATATTGATTACACCGTAAGTCATCAGACAATCTTGTCAATGATAGATGGAAAAATTTGTAATAGTTTGACTGATACAAAATCAACAATGAAGTGCTACCTATGCCATGCAACTTCGAAGAATTTTAATGACATCGACAAAATGATACAACTGCCAATAACCGAGGACCATTTATCATTCGGATTGTCAACTTTGCATGGGTGGATTCGTTTATTTGAATGCCTCCTGCACGTTGTTATTTTGTAGCATTATACCACAAATAATCATTACAGATGTCTTATGCCTATGGAGCAGAGTGACCTATGAAATTGAAAAAGCTTTATTCTATAAAGCTTTTTAAAAAGCATTTTTTCTACGAGAATCAAAGTTCTTTTCGCAGGATTTTGTAGGATAGGATTTCTCTTCTCTCAATTATGTGTTGCTTCTCTTTTGTTTACCCTTTCCTAAAATTTTTATTTGCAATATTCGTTCACCCCTTTGTAACGATCAAGCAGCAGACAGTTGATTTTGTTTATACTTTCAAGATTTTTTTTGGGTTGTCTGAGGTTTGCGATAAATATAAAATCTGTGCTTCTTGGGTTTGACCGATGGATATATTCAAGTTGGTTGATAATTAGAAAGATTTTTTCAATAAACTGTGTCGTCGGTAGTTATGTATTTGTACATATGTAGTTTAAATGACGGAAGGAATTTTGTTATTTAATTTTTTTTCATTCGTCTGAAGTTGATTTTAATTAAGGGCACATTTTTGTTGCGTAATTATGTAGTTACATTCGCCTTTTCTATTTCGTAAGAGTCCAGGAATATTATATATACATAATATTATATTTTTATAGTAATGTATGTAGGTAGGAAGATACCTAGATCTTTTTTTGGGTTTATTATTATAAATTTTAAGATTTTGGACAAGAGCTTGTTTAGTACATATGTATATGTAGTGTAGGTGTACCTAACAGGAAACGAAATTAGTTTGGAAATTTTTTAATTATGTACAGTACATATTGTACATATATATACATAAATATGTTTGTATGTACATAGGAAGATAAGATAAGCATTTAAATAGTTTGAATACAATCATTTATCAATTAAGAACTTTTTGTATTAGATGGTCTTTTAAATAATTGTATACTTAAGTAGGGCTATGAGAACCTGCTTTGATACATTTTTACTTAAATTATTATTAAAGAAAAATAATTAATAACTTTTTTTTTTGTTTGATAATGTAAAAAGTTGGAGATTAATAAATAGATACAGAGTATACAAATGTTCCTAGGTTCTTATTAACATAATTCCTTCCTGTAACTACTCGTATTATGTCTATGTGATATGTACCTACAAGAAAATTTGTAAGCACCTACTAGAAAATTTGCGCCTACCGCCGCCGAGACGATATAGACCCTCCGCACATCCGGTTTTAACTTACGATGCAGGTACTTGTAATATACATATGGCAGGTTATGAAAAAAATGAGCTCGAGATTTTGATCAATTTTGTTAATAGTATGGTAGAGAAGACGAAGAAAAAGAAAGTGTGTCTCGTAATTTCACCTGGTATTCAGGCGTACATGCCACACATTTGGCCAAAAAGAAAAATAATACATTTTTTCAAAAACGACTTTTACAATTTTGTAAAAATAATTCAAATAATTAAATTAGGAAAATGATGCTTTTTTGTATTTTATCTTAAATAGTTATTTTTGTTACCTCTAGTAGAATTTTATTTTTTATATTTGGTTTTTTCATTTTTTTCTTCTTTCTCATAGTGAGAACAACATTTTAAGAAAACCTTATTTTAATTAAAAAAAAAAGTACACATCGTCCCCTCAGAAGCAAAGTGGCTTATCTCAAAATCTATAGTTTTTTCACAAAAGTGATTTGAAATAATTTGAGTCTTGAAAAACTAATTTCCGTCTAGAGGTTATGCGAGGCGGCAAAAGTCGTAGAACAAGAAAATTATTATTTTTTTTTCTTTATCGAGTGGTATAAATACATTTTTAAGAAAATCACTTAAAAAAAAAATGGTCGGACTTATGTCGTTTTGCATAAAAATAATTACTATTTATATGTTTTTTTTTTCCAGAAATGCTTGCAAAGTGTCGTTTTGTAATGAAATGAAACCAATAATTGTATTTATTAACAAATTTATTTATTTATTTATTTATATTTTTTTTATTTAAACACTTATCTTCAATAAACAAAAAAGTTAACAAACCTATTCAGGGTTTAAACAAAGCTTTAATACTCTTCAGAAGTATTTTTTAGCAAAAATATCAATCTTGATTGATGAAACAAACGAAAAAAATAAATAAATAACTAGGTGAATTAACATTAATTGAACAAAAAAATACTGTTCTTCAGTCTTTAAGTATCTTTCACAGTTGAAAAATTAAGTTCTTCAAGAGTTAAACAAAACGATTTCTTTTTAGATGTATTATTTAAAAAAAATATTAATGAAGTTGATAACAGTAAACGAAAATACAATAGGTAAATCAGCACTAACACCAAATAAAAAAAATACTGTTCTTCAGTCTTTCAGTAGCTTGCTCGTACATAGTGTACATACATAGGTTTAAATAACACAATGTTTTATCACAAAATTTCTTTAGAAACTTTTAGTTTTGAATAAAAGTTTTGATAGAAAGTAGGAATCTGATTTTTATCGATCAATTTCAATAGGCCTTCTTTCTTTTTTAAAGATACACCGCTCTCTGATGTTTGTAAGGTATGAAGACACAGATTAGATATTACTTCGAATGATCTAGTGTTGTTCGCTCTTATTTGGATGCGACGAAAAATGTTTTCGGCGAATGACAGTTTAACAAAAAGAACGCCAGGATCGTTTTTTTCAAATCTCATTATTCGAATATCCGTCATTTTAATTTGTTTTCTTTGATCATCCTTATTGTAATTTGATCCCATTTCAGCCGATAACGCTTTCAAATCATAGAACTTTGTCTCATCTAGCTCATGAACCTGAAATGGTGTTCCTGTTTTTTTAGCTGTGCGAATAATCATTACGTATTGGTCAGGAGTAAAGATAGGTCCTGATTTTAAAGCACTCTTAATACCACGTTCAATTACTGAGTGAACAGAGTCTCCCTCGTTTTGCGTATGACCTTTAATAAGGTATTTGTGAGTTATACTGTTCAGATTAGGGAGTATTTGTACCGCATAAGCATATAAAGCAAATGAGAAATTTGTTTTTCTGTTGTCCGCAGCAGTTGTCGGAGTAAAAAATGACATTAAACAATCCAGTTGAGTTTTCTTGAAGCTTTTTCAAATACATGAAAACACAGGAACCAATTTCGTTGGCCCCTCTTCCAGCTAGACCCTCGTGCCAAACATAACAATCCACATTTTTATTTTTTAGTTCACAGATTGTAAAATTGAACATATTAATCTTGGACACGTAGTAAAAAACACTTGAGTCTCCTCTCGGACATTGCAGAACAGCCTGAAGGTCATATACAGCTACTATATTTCTTTCATTGGCAGATTTCTTATCTTTTTCTTTTTCTTCCCTTGAAAGTTCTTTTTCTGCCAAATGTTCGTCATACTTTACTTTCAAGCTTTCTTTATCAATGCTGTTGTCAAAAGCGATGCAGTCTTCACATTGATCTTTTTTGGGTCGATGAAAGCTTATGTTGAAATTATTCACAAAAACTCTTTGGAAAACATTATATTTAGCATAAGGAATTTGTTTGTCCTTGCATTGTTCAACATAGTTTCGATGAATAGCTGTAACTGTCAAGCCACCATCAATGTATTCCATATTAGATTTCGACCTACAGTAATGACTAGGTATACGTGGTATTGATTCAATGTGATCCATTATTCCTTTCAAAATAAATTCGTCAGTTTTATTAATTGGGGAGTGCTTACCTCTCAAGTCACTTTGGACAATATTAGTGACTGATTTATCTCTTTTAGCCTGGACAGTGCGTATGGGTCTATCATTGATTCCCAGAGTCGATGTGAAAAATTTTTTGCATACTCTTATTCTCGAGTTTTCAATCGTAAAGTAAAATGCATTATTGTTTTTTCTCTGCTTTCTGTAAATAGAATTGGCAGTGAACTCATTTTCTACCCGAATGTATCGATATTTCGGTTTAACATCAAGCATCGAAGACGCTATAAAACATCGTTGCTTGTCGATACTTCCATAATTCCAGTAATTGGTAAATATTTGAAGTCGCTTCTCTTCATCTATTTTCGACGAACATCCAAGTCGACAAGAACAAACTGGACCCATCTTTCTTGCTTCAATTAATCTTTTAGTTTTTGAACTTGAAATATAGGCTTTTCCAAATCTTCTTCTATCATAAGCTTTTTTTCTTGTCCAATTTTCTTTTGAAATTTGCCTCTTTTTTGAGTTTTGCTTTTCATTTTTATTAGATTGAGTAACGTCTTTTATTGGGCTTGAAGCTGGGATATCAACCAAAGATTCCGAACTGCTAGAAGCTTTAAAATTTGGGTCTCTGCAATCATCATCTGAGGAAAAGTCACTGTCTGTTTCATCTGATGATGAAGCTGACAAACATGGTTTATTTTCTAGTCCGCGTTGACCAGATAATAAATTTGAGACACTAACAAAAGAAGTGATTTGATGGCAAGTTCGTGTATCTGTGTTTAATTGAAGAAGAGTATTTTCGGATGATTGTACAATAGGGGCAATTGATTGTTGATCGAGTAAACCAGGTCGATTCGAAGGTGAATCTTTTTGCTAAAAGACATATTTAAGTTAGTAAAAAAATAACGAAGATGACTATTAAATACTAACAGTGTTTTCGTAGCTGTAACAAATATTTTGTTCTGAAAGATTTTGCAGAGGTGAAACAGACCATTCGGGCATATTATTAACACTGTTTGACGTTCTCGCTAGTTTGACAAGCAACTGAGATCTGTTCAATCTACATACATTGTAAAAAAAATTGGTGCAATTCGAATTATAAATATTGTTTTAGATTTTCAAAAGCCTTGATAAAGTGACACTTCTTACACTGCTAAAAACAAAACTTTTTGATTTTTAAGTTCTTATTTTCGTAAGCAAAATGACATATTTTGTATAATGGCGTTTAGCATTCAAACAAGCAAAAATAATTTTGACATAAAATACATTATGTCTTTTTAGTTATCAAAAATCCAACAAATCTGTTGGTTTTTTTTCTAAGTAAAATGACTTATTGGGAATAAAACGATTAAGAACTAAAACAGTTCAAAAAAAAAAATTATGAGCAATGACGTAAAACGAAAAGTGTCATTTTTCCTAAAACATAATATTTATACTTAAATAATGTTTTTTGAAGAAAAGTGTCATAAATAAAAAAATGTCGAAAACAAAAAATAAAACTTACCTCTTGGTTTCAATGCAGTCCGACATTTTAGTAATACTACTTTTCTTGCGAACAAGAACACAACATCTCACAATGACGACTGACACGAAACTGAAAGTGTCAGTTTACAGATGAATAGTTCAGGGATGATATCTAAAATGCAAAAGGACACAAACGCCCTCACGCCTTCAGTTTAAGAAGTATTTTTATAACAGTTTGACAGAAAAATAGATTTTTTTTTTGTGATTTTTTCTGTATACTCAACTCAAAATCGCTAAATTTTGAGATAAGCCACTTTGCTTCTGAGGGGACGACATGTTTATGTTTGATAACTCAATATTCAAATTATGTGACTACGTAGCTAATTAACTATGAGTGGGTAAATATAACTATAAAATGAGTTGAAAATTCCCCTCCAACGTAGTGTAAGCACTTCGGATTCAAAGTAAGTTGATAATTAGTTGTGTTCAACCAGCTGCACTGGACTACTCTGGACAGACAAGTGTAGCTTTTTGGTGTTCATTGAAAAAATTTCTCCACTGACTTACACTGATTAGGGTTCATTGAGCTGAACTAGTGTACATTAGTTCAGAATATCTTGCACTACCTTTTGAGCTAGTGCAGGTTGGTGAAAACTGTCAAAATCAGCTGATGTCATTATTTGATTATATTTGGCAAAGGAATTAATTTGAATTTTGTCCGCGCGTTGTGTTTTCGAATTTAAATTTAGAAAAAATGCATGTTTTTAAGATCTGACGTATGACGTTTTTACTTAAGTTTGCTCTGACAGTTTTCTTGAACTTGCACTGCACTACACTACTCTATACTGGCCTCTTTCTGGTTGAACACAACTAATGATTTTGACAATCACGGTTTCAAGTTTGTGCATTGCATATGACATTCATTTGTATTATCGAACCAAACTGGGAAATAAATCTTTGTTATGTTTAAATATTGCGAACGAATGTTTGAAATTACGTTTCAGAGGGCCATAAAAGTAGAGGTTTTTCATTAGAGGTGTCATATTCTTTAAGTTTTAGTAATTATTTCTGTTATGTTCAATGGCGCAAAATTTTAAACATTTAAAACCTACTCTAAATCAATTTTAGAATGGGAGTCGACTCTAAATATTGAGTATAAAACGAGAACCGACTTTTTGTTAATTTTAAAGGACATAAACTAAGTATACTTTAACGTTAAAGAGCTCGTCTTACTTTAACAGCAGCAAATAGCTAGTTTATCTTTTAAAAGTAAGTATACTTTATCCATATTGACAGTGGTCATTTCATACAAAAGCAAATCAAAGAAAAAATGTTTACTGATGTTTTATTCGATTTTTTAAAGATGTTTTTTTGTAAATAGACTGAATAACAGAATATAAATTCGAAACAATCGTACGAAAGTGCTCTACGATGAACAAATCTGTAAATACAAATGTACGAGTATGTAGGTACATACATATCTTATGTATGCACGCGCGCCGCCGCCGACGCCGGCCGAGACGAGTATAGCTAAATGAATCTGCACCTTGCAACAACAAATTGAGTTTTTATGCTGTGAATTTGTGATTTATAAAGGGTTTTCCAATAAGAGGTGTTATTTTGATATTCAAAGAAAAATGGCATTTTTGGAGATAAATGATCGGATGTTTATTTCATTATTAGGAGGAAGGTATGCCGTTAATAATGGAACACAACATCAGCCAAATGGCCGCCAAGACCACGCTTACAGGACCATATCCTTTTCATGAAATTTTCCATAACCAAATCGCAAAGTGGCTGCCCTATGTCCTCGGTAGCCTCACGAATTTCATCTTTGAGGTCTTGAATCGACGCTGGGCTGTTGGCGTAGACCTTATCTTTCACGTGGCCCCAAAGGAAGAAGTCGCAAGGTGTTAAATCACAAGATCTCGGTGGCCAATTGTGATCACCTCTTCGAGAGATAACACGGTCCGGAAACTTTTCCCGTAAAAGATCGATGGTTTCATTGCTTGTGTGGCACGTAACGCCGTCTTGTTGAAAGTAAACGTTGTCCAGATCAATACCATCCAATTCAGGCCATAAAAAATCATTAATCATCTCTCAATAGCGCAATCCATTGACCGTAACTGTTGCTCCAGCCTCATTTTCGAAAAAGTAAGGTCCAATGACCCCGCGGGACCATAAACCGCACCAAACAGTCACGCGTTGAGGATGGAGAGGCTTTTCAACAATAACTCTTGGGTTTTCCGAGCCCCAGATGCGACAGTTTTGCTTGTTGACGTAGCCTCCGAGGTGGAAATGGGCCTCATCAGTCAATTATTCTCTATGGAAAGCGATAAAAGCTACGAAAAAACCAAAGCTTCCAGCACCCCCGATTATGAAAGACCAAAATGAATGGGCAAGAAGCGATAAAGAGAAAGCAAACGTTTTCGCTGATTACCTAGAGGAAACATTTAAGCCGTTCAATGGGCAAGCATTGAATGATGATATAAGTGTGAATATAAATTCAAATGAAAGCTCCATCACAAGAAATGTTACGCTTGCCGAATTAAGCAAAGAAATAAGGAAACTGAAGTCAAAAAAAGCACCAGGATACGACTTAATTACTGCGGAATTTCTTAAAATGCTCCCACGAAAAGGTTTAGTAAACCTCCTTTACATAATGAACGCCACTCTAAGGTTAGAATATGTTCCAAATCAATGGAAAGTCGCAGAAGTAATAATGGTCTTAAAACCTGGCAAACCATCACATGAAAAGAAATCGTACAGGCCCATTTCACTTCTTCCTGTAGTGTCGAAGGTCTTTGAGAGAATATTTCTTCAGCGTCTTCAGCCCATAATAGAAGAAAAGGGTCTTATACCTGAACACCAGTTCGGTTTTAGAAGTAAGCACTCGACGATTGATCAAGTGCATAGAATCACCGATGTCATCGAGAAAGCCTTTGAAGAAAATAAAATTTGTTCAGCGGTCTTTTTAGATGTGTCTCAAGCTTTTGACAAAGTGTGGCACGAAGGCCTCAAATACAAATTGAGACAAGTCCTATCTGAAGGACTATACAACATTCTTAGAGAATATCTAGAGAAAAGAATTTTCCGCGTTAGGCACGGAAATGATTATTCAGATTTTAAAGAAATAGTGGCTGGGGTACCACAAGGTAGTGTTCTAGGTCCCATTTTATACCTTTTATTTACACGCGACATACCCCAAACAGACAATACAATTGTAGCTACTTTTGCAGACGATACCGCAATACTTGCAGTAGGCAAAACGGCTAACGAATCGACATGTAAATTGCAAAATGCTCTTAACAATGTCAATGAATGGACAAACAAATGGCGAATAGCGCTTAACGAATTTAAGTCAGTCCACGTGGACTTTACTTATAAGAAAATTAATAGATTACCAGTCTTTATTAATACAACTCAAGTTCCATTTGCAAATGAGGCAAAATATCTCGGGATGACTCTTGACGCGAAATTAAAATGGAAGTCACATGTTAAAAATAAATGTGATCAATTAAATATTAAACTAAGGGAAATGTACTGGTTACTCGGACGACATTCTAAACTTAGTATCGAAAACAAATTATTAGTTTACAAACAGGTACTTAAGCCTGTCTGGACATATGGTATTCAACTCTGGGGTTGTACCCACGATACAAATCTAAATAGTCTACAAACTTTTGAAAACAAATTATTAAGGTCCTTTGTAAATGCGCCGTGGTATATTAGAAACGAAGATCTTCACAGGGATCTTGGAATCCCCACGGTTCGCGAAGAAATAAAAACTTTTTCGCAAAGGCATAGAAAGCGTTTAGTTGAACATACCAATAGAACAATCTTAGAAATTCTTGACGAGACAAATTTAGTACGACGTTTGAGAAGGACCAAACCTTCCGATCTAGTACGGTGAAATTATTGTACTGTATTATGTATATTTAAATCATCGCTTAAAATAGAAAGAAGCTATTCAACTAGCTTATAATTAAACCAGTAGGAACTTTCACCGGAAAGTTGCCTACAACACGTTACTTAACTTCGAGAAAGATAAATTGCTAGATAAGTTCCATATGAACTTAGTTGCAATCGGGAGGAGGAGGTGGTTTTAGTGCGGTCGGCCTGATTAACGGTCTGCTTGCATAGAGTCTTACCTTCCGTAAGGCTTTATGGGGGCAGAGTTGTTGGTCGGGAGAGTCCCACATATCTATGAGCGCGCGTTTTTCGGTCCTCATAGAATCTTTTGAAGATTTCAACACCTACCCACGGGGAAAAAAAAAAAAAAAAAAAAAAAAAAAATCAGTCAAGATGATTTTTCGATGAAATTCCGGTTCATTTTCATGCATTTCAAGGACCCAATTTTAATAATTTCAATGCGTTGTTGAAGCGTGTATCGTTCCATTTTTATTAATAGCGTAGTTTCTACTTGTCAAATGTCAAAAAATGACAGCTTCAAAAGTGACAGCTACCGAAATAGCGGGCTATTCAAAATAACACCTCTTATTGGAAAACCCTTTACTTTATTTCCATCTAAAATAATGTAAATAACTTATTAACAATCAAAATCTGTACCGAGGTAGGATATAAAATGTACTTTTTTCGCGAAAAATTATTTGGTTTAAAGTTGTCTGTTCTTTTTATTTTATTTTTTTTTTGTTTTTGTAGTTGTGTGAGTTATGTATCTGTCAAATTAAGGGTTGTTCAACGCAAATTCGCTTAGGTTCTGTTGTAAAACCCACATCAGTTAGAAGAGTTGTCTAACGTGTTTAAAATTATGCAAAAGTTAGACGAAGTCTCCAAGCTAAACGACTGCGTTAAGTAGAGCCGGTTTTATTCCTTAAACGAGAACTGTTTAAAATTTTGCGACAATGTGTTGAATGAAGTTTCTTTTTCATTCCAACAATAACCATCATTCCAGTTAGATTTAAATAGCTCTAGTTGTAAGTTCTCTTCTTGAACTATAGAGCTATGATCTATGATCAACGTTTTCTTTATTGATGCTACTTTGTGTGATGTGTAATCTCACAGAACGTGGGGATGTTTTTCATTTTATTGGAAGGTGTCCAGTGGTACCACTTTACTTCAATTGAAGTAGATCTACTTCTTTTTTTCAAAATATTTTAAAATCTGCTTCCTACTTCGCACCATCATTAAAATACTGAAATCTACTTCACTTTAAAAATGTCTGTTTCAATCTACTTCAATTTCACAAAAACAAGCTCAAATCTACTTCTTTTTTTCTTTTTCACTCTAGGTAGTATGTAGCAAGAGAATTACAAAAAAAATGTACGTCAACACAATAAAAATACATAAATGAATAATTTTAAAAGCATAGAAACACGAATCTTTTGAAAATTTCGCTTGAGTGTGTTTTATTAATAAATTAATTCTTTATATGTAGCTATAAAAATTTCTTTAAAATTAAAAGAAATATATTGACAATTTTAAATATTTAATAATAAAATAAACATTTAAGAAAAAATGTTTTGTATACGATATTATTTCAAAATCAAAGAACCTCCTATATGAAAATTTTGATTGAAATCGGTAGAGTCAGAAATGAGAATATAGAAAATTGAAAAAGGATCTATGACAGGTACAGTTATTAATAACATTTATTTTACCAAAATGTGGAATGCATTGTTGGTATCGTCTGAACATATTTTTTTTATAAAAACCATTAAAGCCGTCTTCGAAATAAATATGATATTTCATAATGGCTGTATGGAAGGAACGAGCTAAGAACAAAAAAAAACATTTCAATTTCTCATTTAGGCTGCAGGCCTGCAGGTTGAGGTACAGACCTGCAGACAGACGGAATCTTTACTTTTTCGTATTGTGATGTCAAATGATGAAAATCTCGAGTTCTAATTTTCCAAAAAGTCATTTTAAAATCTACTTCGATTTTTCTCTATTTACTTCACTTTTTTCTTCAAATCTACTTCGACTTTTTTTCCGGAAGTGGTAACGCTGAAGGTGTCCCGTTCCCGTTCTAAGGAAAACTAGAAGACATAAAACTGGAGTACTGACTTCTTAACAGAAAACGAAACCATGGATCTTCTTAACGAAATAGTTGTAGGTATCGAAAATATTAAAATTCTGCAAAATAGCACTTAGTTATCGAAATATAATAAAAGATGAATACTTTTAGTTAGTAACTGTAACTTAATTAGTTTATCTATCTTATTTGAAAGCAATTAAGCTTCTATTAAATCGGAATCTACAGAACTGAAAAACTACTACATTTTAAATGTTTGGTGTTACGTCGATCGCACTGACAGCGAGATCTTTTACACCAGAATACAATAAAGATATTGTTTAAATGATATATATTTAACATTTTTTTTAAACGTTTTAAAAGCACAGAAAACATTGAATCAAGTTTGTTAACGTTTCCTGAATTCCCGGAAATATGTTTTACAAAAAAGTTAACATAAAAATGCGAAAACTACGGAAACGTTTTTAGTTTTTCATTATTTTAAACAATTCAAATGAGTTCAACGGTGAATGTTTTCATAAAATAATAATAATATACATAATATCAGCATCAGGGAATATACGAGTAACTTATGATAATTTTCCAGAATGGGAAAATTCCGATGATTCTCTAAAAGACCCTGATTTTATAATAAATAATACTGTCGCTTCTCATGTTTCGCACCCAAAAAGTGAAAAGAGCAAAATTTGGATATTCCGTTCAAAAACTACGATTCACAATTGTCAGACATTAAGGAACATTGAAAAGTCAGATAAGGCACTTTTTGGAAAAGTGAAGCATGTAAGATGTACAAAACTCTTTGGATTGTGTTGAAGCAACTGCCAACACAAAATTTATTTTGAGCAAATAAAACAACTATTTATCCAGTTTTAGTTTTGGGAACATATGACCAGAAAATTGTATACATAGGAAATCTTCTGACTATAGGAAATAAGAAATGAAGTACTCTGTTTAACGCAATGCAAAGAAAGCGACGCGGTGAAACCTGAGTGAAGTACGCTTTGGAATATGATGGCATGCATATACAAATTTGAAGACCACATTTTACAATATGTTTTATCTGAAACGGAAAGTTTCATTAAAAACGCAATAGCCGTAAAAGTTTCCAACCGAACCACTTGAGATTTGTCGGGGTACATAAAAAAAAATGTATTCATGGCAGTTTAAATCACTCCATGTATAGAAATGAAGTTTGTAATCCTGTGAGCCTTACCAAATATTCAAAAATATTCGAAACACTGAATTTAAAATTAAAAGTTTCCAAACTAGACACATGCACAACTTGCTATGGATTTTAATCTAAGATAAAAATAGCCCAGCAGGCCCAGATAAGAAAAAGATCTTTTGGGTTTATTACAATACATAAATCCAGATTTTAGTTATTTTTATAAAAATCTCAAAACTAGTTCCAACGAAATCAACATTTAATCAGATTAAAGAAGTGACGATGAAGATAAAAAAAACTTTTTTAAATTTTGGTTTTCAATTTTTGATTTGTTTTTAATTAATTTACAATGCATGATGAAAAGTTTGTTGTTTTTTTTTTGTTTGTATTTTCATTCATTCTATCTGAACATTAAAAGTTGGATCTCATTCTCTGCTAAAAACAATATATTTTTCTTTATTAAGTTAGGAATAAGAACTAAAGTTGACACAAGAACTGGATAATTTAACAGAATAGACAATCAGTTAAAGTAGTCTTTAGACCAGAACAAAAATGTCTTTAAAATGGAAAAACAACTAAACTGCAGATAATTTAATTTAATTTTTAACTAAGAAAGAGTAAAATTATCTTTATTTAAATTTTTGTTTCAACCTGAACGGAGTTTCCAATCGCCCAATATAGTCATTTGTAATTTCACGCGTTTGTTAAAAACTTTAAACTGCTCTCCTGAAAATTAGTAACAAAGACTTTAGCGGCTTTTCCTTGTGACCACAGACCTATACATGTACTAAGCTAAAAAAAGAAGTAAAGAAACTTAAAAACTAATACCTAACCTTCCTGCTAATGCCGTTCTTCTTTCTTGAGACGAGGAAATAATTTTCACTTTCGATTCTGTCTACATAATGGGGCCTATCGTGAATAAAATTTCCCTGGGAATTGTTCCCATTTTTCAAAATTGTCATCTCGAATAATGTCGAAAGTTTCCCTTGGAATTAATTGATATCGGGAATTAAGTTTCCTAGTGACTTTGGCTCTCATTTAAAAAGGCCAGTCGCCAGTTTACAATGAACAGTTCAGAAGTATTGTCGTTTCGAATTTTTAAAGATGGGAAGAATTCCGAGGGAAATTTTGTTCACGATAGCCCCCAATATCTCCAAAAAAAATAAACAAAACAGAAACATAAATATGTACCTACGAGTACTTCCTGGAGAATACAAAGTCACACGAAAGCATTTTGATTTGAAAGAGGGAATAATTTTGCATAGATTTCGATTGTTTTAAAGAAAGTAGCTAAACATCGGCTGGCATTTAAAAAAAAAGCTTAATCTAAATCTCAAATTTCATTTTTAGCATTTTTTTTATAATAAAACTAGAAATTTTACCTTTATTTTAAATGCTTGTTCTTAAAGATCTAATCAATAATTCTCAAGTTCTAAGCAAATCAACATAACCTACTTACATAACATACAAAATCCATTTCCATTTTTCTATACCTGCCCAAAGCAGATACACTTGAAAACGAAAAGATATTGCCAAAATCCAAACAAGAAAATTCCTACCAAAAAGTGCAATACCCTCACAAGAAAACAAAATAAAAAAAAAACCAAAAACACCAGCCAAGGAGTCGCCGCGACATACACCAGCCACCAAAACCAATAAAGGAACACAGGAAAAGGCTAATATAAAAACAAAAACAACATCCATCCACACAGAAATTCTACGAATGACAAAATATAATAAGAAAAAGTAGAGCAGAAACAATATAACCCCGGTGGGAAAGGGATGCGCTGTGTCTGGTACGATTTGAGAACAAGAGAACGCTTGTCGCTTAGTGGCTTACCCAATGAAAAGATACATTTTTCGTTCTCTTACATTGTGGACATTGTAGTTCTCTTGTCGCTCTTGATTTTTGTATCTTTGTCTGCTGATGTTTGTCTGCTGATAAAATATCTTAGGACATTTTTTTGTATGGAGATGAGACATCTGTATATGATTATTTGTGTTTAAAGTCTTATTTCTCTAAAGCTTTGCATTTTAGCAACTTTAATTAAAATACAAGTTTCCAAAAAGATATAGTACATCATTGTATGACGTTTCGTTAATTTTAAATGTTTTTTTTAATATTAATTCAATTTTACGGCCAAATGCCCATCCCATCTAAATGGAGAGAGCTAGCCCCCCTCCAAAAAGGTTTTTTTTCAGACTATATCCAAGAATAATTTTGCAAAAAAAATTTCCAATGTTTATTATTTTTTTCAAAAATTTTAACTTTTGCGTGTCCGTTTCGCTATTAAACAACATATTTTTTATGCAAAATTTACCCAAATTCAACACAACACTTCGTTTTAGTCATAAAACAAAAAAAAAATGGAAAACAACTATCAATTACTCGCAAAAATAATTAATATCACAAAACTACATATCTAGCCCCACTGTGGAACGGTGCGCCGCCTGACGAGCGTATTCCCCAACTTTTTTCGTAGAGTTGTAGAGAGTAAGGACAGTCGAGAATCAGGAAGAAACCGAAGGTGCAGAACAAAGCGACAACAAGAAAGTTATTTTCTGTTTTCCTTTTTATTAATTTTCTATACAAATAAGTATGATGTGGCATTCTTTGCTATATTATATTGTTGGAATGAAGGTATGATTTTTTTCGTTCGCTGTGACGTATGTAGTTGAAGCAAATGTAGGATTTTTATTCAAATACACAAATTTTTAAACGATTACCACACAGAACAATTATTTTGTATAGATAGATAATTATTTTTGTAAGCATATTTTTCAAATGCAGAATTTTAAAAGAAGAATTTTTAGAATTAGAATTTTGAGAAGTAGAATTTTTAAATACAGAATATTGGGAATAAAATTCTGAAATACAGAAAAAATATATTAAAAGCTAAAATTTTGCGAAGTAAAATTTTAAAATGCAGAAAACTTAATAAGCAAAATTTTGATAAAAATTGCAACTGCTTTAATTTAATAATAAATTAATTGTGAAGAATTGATCAGTTATATTGAAATTATTTATGTGCGTTGATTGGGCTTTCTGATCTTTTATTACAAATTAATCCATTTTTTAAATTATTCCCGACGTTTCGTTGGGTATTTTCCAACTTTTTCAAGGGGTATTTTTATTGAACCTATAACACGTTACAATTCTTGAATTTTGAATACTAATAATTTTTTTGATATAATTTTACTTACTATGGTCAGTTACATTTATAGATTTGATTGAATTTTTTTCAACATTTATATAGCACTTTTTTATTTTTTTTTAAACAAAAAACTAAATAAATTAAAAAAAGAAGACAAAACAAAATTTATGAACTAATATATAAGAAGACTTGTATAAGAAGACAAAGACAAGCTGAGCGCAAGCTACAGTGCCGTCATAAAGTAAACAATGAGTCTGTGATATTAGTTCATAATTTTTGTTTTGTCTTGGTTTTTTAATTTATTTAGTTTTCCGTTAAAAAAAATATATATAAAAGTGAAATATAAATGTTTAAAAAAATTCAATCAAATCTTTAAATGTAACTGACAATAGTAAGTAAAATTATATCAAAAAAAATTATTAGTATTCAAAATTCAAGAATTGTGAGGTGTCATAGGTCCAATAAAAATACCCTTGAAAAAGTTGGAAAATACCCAACGAAACGTCCGGAATAATTTAAAAAAAGGATTAAATTGATTTATTAATTGCATTAAAAAATAAAAGATCAGAGAGCCCAATTAATGCACATAATTAATTTCAATATAACTGATCAATTCTTCACAATTAATTTATTATTAAATTAAAGCTTTCAAAACTAATAACAAAAGCTAATATTCACGAATATTTATTTTTTTTCACAGTACGATGTCACTCACAATCACAACCTTTTACAACTAGAAATTGTGGAGATACACTTTTTCTTCACTAAACTGATAGGTCAAGGAGTTACACTCTTTTTTAAATTGCCATTTTACCAGATTGCATCAAAATCTCATTTTCGAAAAATTTGGAGTTACACACTTTGCATTTGCACGAGTCACCAACGATGTGTATGTTAGACTTGGGTAGTTCCGGAACTGTATAGTTCCAGGAACTATGTCCTCTACCGGAGACAGTTCCATTCGTTCCACAATCTGAACTTAAACATGTTCATAGTTCCAAGTTCCAACATAACTGAGGCAAAACACAAGTCGTAGATAGAAATCGAACATAACAAATACACACGAGAACTTTGCGAAGCCCGCGCTATTGCAGGTATACAAGTTAAATAACAATCAACAGATTCCAAACATCATCATTCCCACAGGGAAATGCTGATACAGATTCCCACACTCTACAGTCTACACATCGCTTGGACTCCTACACTCGACACCAAACTAACAAGATAACAAATCACACCACCATCCAACCAAACCACCTTACATATCACATTCCTTCTCCTTCATTTTCCTACATCATTAGTTAAGCAAAATAATTATGTTAGATTTTAAGTTCAGTCTTATTGTAAAGCTAATCGAATAAAGAGGTTCGCCTCCTGAAAATATTTTTTTTAATAATAAATTAATAATAATTTATTAATTGGCGCCCGAGCAGGGACCCAACGCGGAAATTAAAAATTGAAAAAGTAGTGTCCTCAAGTAGTTCCTCCGGCATCTGTGCTGTCGGTAACTTTACAATTCTACGCGTTCGGGTTCATCAAAGGAAATTATCAAATAACCAGCCAGCGTGGGAGATGGTGTTCCTCATCTGGACCATTTTAATGTAAGAATTTATTGAATAAGTGAAAAAATCCAAATATAGTGGTTTAAAAAAAAGAAAAAAAAAGAAGAAAGAGAAAATTTTTAGTAAGAAAATATAAAGTGAATTTTATGAAATCAAGAAAATAAGAAAAATTAAGAATTTAGAATTTAATTAAAATACATTTTAATACATTAAAAAAGTGATTAAACAAGGATAAATAGTAATAGGAATAAGCGTTCATAAACAAATTGAGTTAAAGAAACTAAGCACAAGAATCATATGAAAAATATATAAAAATAATATTGGTTAATATAAAAATTAGTTAAACAAAAGAATGTTTTAGAAAAATAAATAAACAAACATAACAAAGAATAGGAATCATTTACAAAAAGAATAAAAAAAAAAAAACAAAAAAATTTTTTTTTCCTTTTTTTCTTTTTTGGATTAAACAATAAAATTTCCCAAAAAACTAAGAAAATACATAAAATTGTTCATAAAATTAAACAAATATAATTACAAAAATCTATTCCTTATTTTAAAATAACTAAATACAGATATTTACCTATCATTATTAAAAAACAAAATATGCAAAGACCACTTAGATCAAATGCTAATCAGGACCAAGGTCTGCAGGATCCGGGTGCTCCTCTTCCGTCAGGTGCTACCCACGCCGAAATTCCTGAACCTACTAATCCTCAACGCCTTTCTAATGTTTTCCAACAACATCCCGAAATTGATCTTACCAATCCATCACGCCTTTCAGACCAATTTCAACAACCTCAAACAACCGTCGAATTCGAATCTTTAATTTCTTCTATGATCCGCCGAGTTTTCAAAGAACAAGGCCAGAATTTAGTGCAAGATGCACTTAACCCACATGCCAATCTTTATCAAGATATCGATGAAACAATTTCGCCTGAATACAGGAACGACTTATCCGATCTGGACAAAATACCAGACATTGTCCGAAATCTTAGGACATTCTCCGGAGATCCTGGAGAATTTAGTTCATGGAAGAAAAGTGTTGAGAGAGTGCTCAACATATATGAACCCATCAGTGGTACACCAAAGTATTATGCCATTCTAAGCACTGTGAGAAACAAGATTATCGGCAACGCGGATATAGCATTGGAGTCCTATAACACTACCTTAAATTGGAAAAATATATCAAGATGTCTCGCCATGCACTACGCTGATAAACGAGACATCAGTACTCTCGAATATCAAATGTCCCTTCTGATACAGGGAGGTAAAACAGTGCAAGAGTATTACCAAACAGTATTTTCCCACCTATCGCTTATACTTGACAGATTATCCTGCATGGATCTTGTTTGGGCAGCAATAAATAAACTTTATTTTTTTATTTTCTTTTTCTTTATTTTTTATTACAATTTGATTTTATAATTTACTACTTTGGTTTGATAATTTTTTATTTAAGTGAAAGAAATTATGGCCGACCTCGGCGAGTGACTTGACAAGAATGGAATTAAATGTGCAAGCAAAAGCACAAAATGTCCTCCACGGTTGAAGGCACCAATAACCGGTATTTGTAAATACTGGGAAAATGGGATGCGTTCAACCGTGGAGGTATTTATAAAAGGCGCCAGAAGTGTTCATGAATACTGAGATTGTCGGGCCTCAGCATTCCGACCAAATGGACTTCGCGCGTTGCGGAGTGCCGACAAAATATGCATGAACATTACTGCCCCCCTTGGCGAGATACGCCAAAGAAGAAATTATTCAAATATCTTAATTGAGTTTAGAAAAAAATAATTCAATATTAAAAAAAATTTAAAAAGATTTAGTATTAAGCTCTAAAATACTTGAAAGGCATATTCATATATAGAAAATATTATTTCGTTACTTTGTGGGTAACAGGCAAAGCGTTACGATGGGGCGACTTATTTTCCCATTTTGGGTTCTTAGAGTCGCGATTCTCACTTTTTCGTCAACGCAGGGGTGTACACTTATAACACGCCCTACGCGCCATTCTGTCGATGGTAAATCTTTATTTTTTAATAATTACTAGGTCATTTATATCCTCTTGAGGCGACTGCCATTAAGTCTTTTATGGAGTTCCTCTTTGTTTTCGTACTTCCATCGACGCGACCGCAGAATTGTCGCTGAAGGCAGCGAATCGTTTCCCCGCGATTAATGAGTGACACAATAGAATCAGCCGAATTAGGCTCGGGGAATGCTAAAAGACGGTCTACACGTAAGAAGTGCCCGAACGTTAAGGCCAATAGATTAACGGATCATTGGAAGTTGGATCGGCCAGTGTATGGCCTTCGAAAAATTTCGAAAAATAAACACGGAAGTTTTTTTTTTGTGAAGTTTTTTGGCACGATGCAATTATCTGATATATAGAGATTTGAGGTATGAATGACTGCGCAGTAGCAGATATTTGAGAATCTAGTGCACCTATCGGTTGAGAAGTGGACTGTATATTAGAATTTCGCGGCGAAGATATAAGGTGCAGAAGTATATAAGTTTGAGATTCGAAGAAGAATCTCAAAGAGATAAGTTAATATAGAATCAAAAAGGATTCTAAAATGTATATAATTTAGCCAAAAATACAAAAGGTTTGAGATTCGAAGAAGAATCTCAAAGAGATAAGTTAATATAGAATCAAAAAGGATTCTAAAATGTATATAATTTAGCCAAAAATACAAAAGGTTTGAGATTCGAAGAAGAATCTCAAAGAGATAAGTTAATAGAATCAAAGAGGATTCTAAATTTTGTCAAGTTTAGCTAAAAATACACAAAGTTTGAGATTCGAAGAAGAATCTCAAAGAGATAAGTTAATATAGAATCGAAAAAGATTCTAAAATTTATGTAATTTAGCCAAAAATACAAAAAGTTTGAGATTCGAAGAAGAATCTCAAAGAGATAAGTTAATATAGAATCGAAAAAGATTCTAAAATTTATGTAATTTAGCCAAAAATACAAAAGTTTGAGATTCGAAGAAGAATCTCAAAGAGATAAGTTAATATAATCAAAGAGGTTTCTAAAATTTGTGAAGTTTAGCTAAAAATACAAAAAGTTTGAGATTCGAAGAAGAATCTCAAAGAGATAAGTTAATATAGAAACGAAAAAGATTCTAAAATTTATGTAATTTAGCCAAAAATACAAAAGTTTGAGATTCGAAGAAGAATCTCAAAGAGATAAGTTAATATAATCAAAGAGGTTTCTAAAATTTGTGAAGTTTAGCTAAAAATACAAAAAGTTTGAGATTCGAAGAAGAATCTCAAAGACATAAGTTAATATAGAATCAAAAAGGATTCTAGAATTATATAATTTAGCCAAAAATACAAAAACTTTGAGATTCGAAGAAGAATCTCAAAGAGATAAGTTAATATAGAATCGAAAAAGATTCTAAAATTTGTATGATTTAGCCAAAAATACAAAAAAGATGAGACTCGAAGAAGAATCTCGAAGAGATAAGTTATTAGAATCAAAGAGGATTCTAAAATTTGTCATGTTTAGCTAAAAATACAAAAAGTTTGAGATTCGAAGAAGAATCTCAAAGAGATAAGTTGATATAGAATCAAAAAGGATTCTAAAATTTATACTATTTAGCCAAAAAAAACAAAAAAGATGAGATTCGAAGAAGAATCTCAAAGAGATAAGTCAATAGAATCAAAGAGGACTCTAAAATTTTTCAAGTTTAGCTAAAAATACAAAATAGTTTGAGATTCGAAGAAGAATCTCAAAGAGATAAGTAAATAGAATCAAAGAGGACTCTAAAATTTGTCAAGTTTAGCTAAAAATACAAAAAGTTTGAGATTCGAAGAAGAATCTCAAAGAGATAAGTTAATAGAATCAAAGAGGATTCTATAATTTGTATAATTTAGCCAAAAATACAAAAGGTTTGAGATTCGAAGAAGAATCTCAAAGAGATAAGTAAATAGAATCAAAGAGGACTCTAAAATTTGTCAAGTTTAGCTAAAAATACAAAGAGTTTGAGATTCGAAGAAGAATCTCAAAGAGATAAGTTAATAGAATCAAGGAGGATTCTAAAATTTGTCAAGTTTAGCTAAAAATGCAAAAAGTTTGAGATTCGAAGAAGAATCTCAAAGAGATAGGTTAATAGAATCAAAGAAGATTCGAAAATTTATATAATTTAGCCAAAATTACAAAAGGTTTGAGATTCGAAGAAGAATCTCAAAGAGATAAGTTAATAGAATCAAAGAGGATTCTAAAATTTGTCAAGTTTAGCTAAAAATACAAAGAGTTTGAGATTCGAAGAAGAATCTCAAAGAGATAAGTTAATAGAATCAAAGAGGATTCTAAATTTTATATAATTTAGCCAAAAATACAAAAAGTTTGAGATTCGAAGAAGCATCTCAAGAAATAAGTTAATAGAATCAAAGAGGATTCTAAAATTTGTCAAGTTTAGCTAAAAATACAAAAAGTTTGAGATTCGAAGAAGAATCTCAAAGAGATAAGTTAATAGAATCAAAGAGGATTCTAAAATTTATATAATTTAGCCAAAAATACAAAAAGTTTTGAGATTCGAAGAAGAATCTCAAAGAGATAAGTTAATATAGAATCGAAAAGATTCTAAAATTTATGTAATTTAGCCAAAAATACAAAAAGTTTGAGATTCGAAGAAGAATCTCAAAGAGATAAGTTAATAGAATCAAAGAGGATTCTATAATTTGTATAATTTAGCCAAAAATACAAAAAGTTTGAGATCCGAAGAAGAATCTCAAAGAGATAAGTTAATATAGAATCAAAAAGGATTCTAAAATTTATATAATTTAGCCAAAAATACAAAAGTTTGAGATTCGAAGAAGAATCTCAAAGAAACTTGTCAATAGAATCAAAAAAGATTCTTATATTTATCAAATATAGCCAAAAATACAAATAGGCCGAGATTCGAAGAAGAATCTTAATGCGATCAGTTACTAGAATCAAAAAGAATTCTTAAATTTCTTAATTTTGGACAAAAATACAAAAAAGCTGAGGTTCGAAAAAGAATCTCGAATACAAGAGTTAATAGAATCAAAAAAGATTCTTAAATTTATTAAATTTAGACAAAAATATAAAGAGACTGAGATTCGAAGAAGAATTCTCAACGAGATAAATTAATACAATCAAAAAGAATTCTTAAATTTCTTAATTTTGGACAAAAATACAAAAAACTGAGGTTCGAAAAAGAATCTCGAATACAAAAGTTGAATTTATTGAATTTAGACAAAAATATAAAAAACTGAATTTATTGAATTTAGACAAAAATATAAAAAACTGAGATTCGAAGAAGAATCTGTAAGCGATAAAATTTACGGGAAGATGATTCTGATAACTGTATGAATATGATGTTCACCGAGGACCGGTATCAAAGTAGCGGGAGAAAAAACGGTTCTTGACTCTCGTGAGTCACAAATTAACCGATAGGAAAACGGTATCGAAGAACTGTTTTAAAAATTATAACGCTCTATAAAAGAACGGTTATTTGCCATGTACAGCTAATGTTCGTTGGAAGCACGAATTAAAAAAAAGAGAAAGAAAGACTTTAAAGCATTTGCCGAAAAAGAATCAAATTAAATGACTTGGAGAAAAAAAACAACAGGAAAGTTATGTGGAAAGAAGAAAAAAAAAATGAAAATGCGACACTAAATTTGCCCGATTTTGGTATGAACAGAGAGATAATGCCAATCAAATATTAAAAGCTCAATACTAACCTTGTACAATATAAAATTTTGATATATATGTAGGTATATAGCAGCTTCTGATGAAGCAATGGTGATGAATTTTTTGCGTTGCACCAATCGAAGCAATGGTGTCAACTTTTTGTTGAATCTTTCCAAATTTACAGCACCGCAACGTCTGGTGCGCAATGCAGTATATAGCGCTTTCTGTTTGCTCGATGCAGTGATGTCGTCACTGATCACACACAAGACTTATGGCAAGAGCAAGCGGCTGGCAGAAAAGTTGCTACGCAGTGTCGTCAGCCGACGATGTGAGAAGTCTGTGGTCACATACAGCACTGGTTGCAGCGTAGTGGAAGCAGGCGTTCCGCAACAAAAATTAGTTGTATACGTATAAAATTGCTGTTGCATCAATATGATGAGTGACGTCACAAGAATAAAAAGGCAACGTTTTATCGGCAGCATAAACCATCCAAAAATGTGTGCCGTATATATGTACTTATGTATATCTCGGCAGCGTGGTTTTCTTGATTTTTTTTTTTTTTTTTTGTTTCTCCAAGAGTGAGTCACTGGGCAAAAATCCGGCTCGATTGGACCAATGTTTGGGCAGCAATAAATAAACTTTATTTTTTTATTTTCTTTTTCTTTATTTTTTATTACAATTTAATTTTATAATTTACTACTTTGGTTTGATAATTTTTTATTTAAGTGAAAGAAATTATGGCCGACCTCGGCGAGTGACTTGACAAAAATGGAATTAAATGTGCAAGCAAAAGCACAAAATGTCCTCCACGGTTGAAGGCACCAATAACCGGTATTTGTAAATACTGGGAAAATGGGATGCGTTCAACCGTGGAGGTATTTATAAAAGGCGCCAGAAGTGTTCATGAATACTGAGATTGTCGGGCCTCAGCATTCCGACCAAATGGACTTCGCGCGTTGCGGAGTGCCGACAAAATATGCATGAACAGATGTCAGCCCAGAATCTATGAGCCTTTTAAAGCAAACATATCGCGACAAGGCCTTAGATACATTTATAAGAGGACTAAGGGGAGATTTGCCAAAATTACTCGCTATGAAAGAGCCTCTCGACCTTCCGCATGCACTTCATTTCTGTTTGAAATTGGAGAACCAAAATTTTCGAGCAACTCACGCTCATCAACATCAATCCAACATGAAAAGAATTCAAAATCCTCATCCTCATCCAATCCGAAATAGCCAACAATTCCGTCCTCAATACAGCCAAAAACTTATACAAGCACCGCGCTTTACGTATCCACATCCTGGATACAGTTATCACAATCCAAACATGCAAATAAAAACTGAACCAAATGAATCCTCCCAACCCAGACCATCTCAGAGTCAAAACCAACCTTTTCAACCCAGACCATTTCAGGGTCAAAAACAAACTTTTCAACCAAAACCATCCCAGAGTCAAAAACAACCTTTCCCAGCAAAATTCCACTTTTCTAAAAGTCAAACGAGGACGTTTGAATTTAAAGGGGGAAGAGTTAAATAACAATCAACAGATTCCAAACATCATCATTCCCACAGGGAAATGCTGATACAGATTCCCACACTCTACAGTCTACACATCGCTTGGACTCCTACACTCGACACCAAACTAACAAGATAATAAATCACACCACCATCCAACCAAACCACCTTACATTGCACATTCCTTCTCCTTCATTTTCCTACATCATTAGTTAAGCAAAATAATTATGTTAGATTTTAAGTTCAGTCTTATTGTAAAGCTAATCGAATAAAGAGGTTCGCCTCCTGAAAATATTTTTTTTAATAATAAATTAATAATAATTCCATAATTAATAATTTATTAATTTACACACAGAACACCCATGAACTCTGTATAAGCTCGAGCATCGAACGAAATAAAAGGGTTGAAGAATATCGCTATCGCTCCACGTCCACGGTCCACACCACAGACACAGAATACAGATTCTAATAAGTGTACTGTGGAAGAATAATTATGTTCGAAGTTGAATGCCCAAACGTATTTTTGTATGATACAGAACACACACAATATAGGAAGTAGGAAAACAAAAAGATACTTGCGTACATATATGTATATGTTATAATGGAAGGCATTTCATTTTTCGTGAACAAAATATACCGTGATCGTCTCTGCAGAAAAGGAACTACGAACATTAGTAGTTCCTTTTCTGTGTTAGGTCCATTCCAAAAATGAACTATAAGCATTATAATGTTAATAGTTCCTTTTTGGTTTGGAACTACAACAGTTAATAGTTCCTTTTCTGTTGTAGTTCCAAACCAAAAAGGAACTATGAACATTATAAGAGAAGAGACCGATCACCGTTTATTTCGTTTTCGTTCATGAAAAATGGAATGCAAGTTAAGGCACGTGTCTGCAATTAATACTTAATTGGCAAATCGCTGTCAAAGCATTTGGCGACAACCATCAGTATCTTAGAAAAGATAATGCTTATTAAGCACGTCCGAAATATCACATCCAAAACAAGTTCAATCATGCTTGTAATTGAATACTCCAGATGTCCAGATTCCTGAAGATGACATCACCTCAACATCACCCCATCCAGTTATATTATTATTATAAACTATCTTTAAGACATGAATGTATTTTAGAATTTAGTCTTGACTTGTCGATCAAAGTGATCGGTTTAATAAATAAAGTATTTTTTTAAAACTTCAATGTGAAGTTGAAAATATTAATTGGCGACCGTGACAGGACCTACCATTCTTTATAAAAGTCAGAAATACAAAGTATGACAAAGTTTGGAGGTCATCGCTACTATTAAAGACAAGCAGAGTTTTAATAAGTGCGAACAATTACATATAAGTATCCTTCAAGAAAGGAGAAAAAATTAACAAAACAAATACATATAAGTATCCTTCAAGAAAGGAGAACAAAATTAATAAAACAAAAATTACAAGTACAGTATTCCCCGCTTAATTGCACTGACCATTTTGTCAGATTTTTCGGTCAATTATCCGGGTGGTTCAATTAACGAAACCCCGCTTAATTGACCGACCTGTTCAATTAAACGAAACCCGTATAATTGCACTAGTCGGTCAACTAAAAATTAAAATATTCATCCCAGAAATTTACTATGAACATTTCATTGTCAACTTACGAAAACCTTGAAAAAACTGAAAAAGAATACACACACAAAAATATTTGAACACGTTTTATTTAAAAAATAAACATACATACATAATATACATAATTAAAACTATGAAACAGAAATAAATTATTCTTAAAAAAAAGTCACTTTTAGCTTCGAAAGGATAACAAAAATAATAAATACAACAGTAGGTATGTACCTCGAAAGGCTCAATGTCTTGTTGTTTTTCAGCTCAACTGTAAATTTATTTAGTGGTAAGAAGTATAAACGTAGAATTGCAATGTCCTGAAGAATTTCGAAAGTCGATGGTAATATGGCTTCAAATTCTTCTTTTTCTTAAACCGTTTTTAAATTTTCGGCGTCTGTTAAGCATTGTACTTAAGTATGTTGTCTATGACCACGATATCATTTTGCGGCTTCTCTTCATCTTGAATGATACCTGTCTTTTAAAAAACCACTTCAGATGTAGGTTAAGTAATAAAATATTTCTAATATTTGTTTCATTATAACTTTTTTGTACGTCCAATTATCCGAAAAATGTCCATATATTTTTTTTTCGGGTGCATATTTTAAAGTTCAATTAACCGAGTAATTCAATTAAGCGGGGTTCAATTAACCATTTAAAAAGCTATGCTACTAATACGGGAAATTTTGCAACGCAACTTTTTCGGTCAATTAAGCGGGATGTTCAATTAAGCGAGGTGCAACTAAGCGGGGATTACTGTATCCCGAAGAAAGGAGAAAATTTAATAATATAAAAGAGTGAAAAAAAATAAGGATGCAAGTTTAAAAAAATCATGTTACCTACTAAAAAAATAATTGAAAGTGAAAACATAAAGGAACTTAAAAATAAAAATTTTATTGAAAGAGTAGAAAAAATAAAAAAGTTCTTCGAAAAAGTGAATGAGGACATTCAAAATAATAACCTCTAAAACAGTGATAAATACACACAACAAGAAAAATAAATCAAAGAAAAATATAGTGCGAAATAACAAAAAACAATTTAAGACATTACTATTTTACATACAAAAATACAAAGACAACTTCAGAAAACCCAGACAACTTACCGACATCGTGGGAACCATACATATTTAAATTACGTAAGAATTAGTAATAAGAATATTTTATTTAAAAGAAATGTTAACTGTTTTTACAAATTTGATATACATTAATATACTTAAGAAAACAAAACCTTTTGAAAATTAATAATATAATATCTGAAAAGCTTGAACATTGATTTAAAAATAATATTTACACAAATATCTTGATAATTGAACATTGACTTAAAACTGGACAATTTTATAGACGACTTCAGGAAACTTAACTTAAATATCAACATGCCTAATATAACAGAAGAAACGATCGCTAGGCTTATTACGGCAAATAGTGCTTCATTGCAGGCGGAAATTAATTCCTTAAAAATAGCGTTAGAAAGTGTCACGAATACTTCACTAGTGACCGAACATAAAATCCAAACAATTGATGAGAATATAGAATGTAGAGAAACTTTAGACGTAATAAAATCTTTACCAGAATTTCAAGGAGATACAGGAAATTATGTGAGTTGGCGAGAAGCAGCTCATAATTCTATGACTCTTTATACCAAGGGTAGCCGCAAATATTTTGCAGCTCTAACAATTTTGAGAAATAAAATCACCCAAAGAGCAAATGATATTTTAACCAACCATGGCACAGTATTAAACTTTGACGCCATTATTGCTAGACTAGACTTCGCTTATGCAGATAAACGACCTGCCCATATGATAGAACAAGAATTGAGTGTGTTGCGTCAAGGTAATACATCACTGATAGATTTCTATAACTTAGTGAATCAAAAACTCACTTTACTCGTAAACAAAACAATTATGACGTACGGAACAGATTCCCTATTTACAAAAGAGCTAAACGATTCACATCGTAGAAACGCGCTACGTATTTTTATTACAGGATTAAATGCTCCCTTATCAAACATTATTTTTTCCCTGTCACCCGACGATCTTCCTTGCGCTTTAGCCAAAGCACAAGAATTAGAATCAAATAATATAAGGGCGAACTTTGCTCTTCAGTTTAATCGAACTCATGCGACATTTAATAACCAAAGAAACTTGACAAAAAATGAAAACAATTTGAGATTTCCTTCACGTAATTTTACACATCAGAACCAACCAAGGCAACCAAAACCTGAACCCATGGAACTCGGAAGTTCATCCCACCGACAAATAAACAGATTCGAACAACGTAGATTCGAACAAGCATTCCCGAGAAATAACAACTTTGGACAGAACAATTACACCCAACGTGCAAACAATTTCCAATTTAAGCCCCATACCTTTCCAAGACACAATTTAGACGGTCAAAAACGACCACACGGAAGTACTCAACAAAACATTCAACCCCCAGCAAAAATCGAAAGGATAAATAACATCAACGAAGATGCTTTTTTAGAACAACACCCGGACTTCCCTTCATATTCAGGGACGGTCCACATAACCGAAAACTAAAAATATTAATAGACACAGGAGCTACAAGTTGCTACTGTAGCCCAAATGCTCTAGACTATAAACAAGAACTAATTATAAAAAAACGAGTTAGAACAATAAATGGTTCAACGATAATTACCCATTTCTATGAAGCTTTAATTTTTGATAGACATGTTAGGTTCTATGAAATAAATAATTTAGACGCAGATTTATTGATAGGCTGCAATTTATTAAAAAATGTAGGAATTATTATTGATTTTGAAAAAAAAATATTAAACTACGGAAATAAATCCGAAAAGTTATACATTCCAGAAGAAGAATGTAATAAAATTAATAATATCCAAAATAAATCAAGTACAGAATACTTGATAGAAAAAGTTAAAAATAGAGTGAAGCAAGTACACTCAATAAACATAAATCTGAAACTACCTTTCAGGACAGACGTAACAGCCGAGATCCGAACAACTGTTGAAACTCCTATATGGACTAAACAGTATCCATATCAATTTTCGGCAAACAATTTTGTAAATAAAGAATTAAAAAGGTTATTAGGAGAAGGAATAATAAGGCCTTCTAAAAGTCCATATAACTCACCAGTATGGGTTGTTTCAAAGAAAGGAACAAATAAAGACGGGACACAAAAAATGAGGTTAGTTATAGATTTTAAAAAATTAAACGAAAAAACGGTCTCTGATAAGTATCCTATTCCCGATACTAATGTTATTTTATCGAATCTAGGGAAAGCAAGATATTTTTCCACGTTAGATTTAGAATCCGGATTCCATCAAATAAAAATGAAATCCAACGATATAGAAAAAACAAGTTTTTCTGTGAATAATGGCAAGTACGAGTTTGTAAGAATGCCATTTGGATTGAAAAATGCGCCGGGCATATTTCAAAGAGCCATGGATGATATACTAAGAGAATATGTTGGTAAAATATGTCATGTTTACATTGATGACATAATTGTATATTCCGAAAGTTTAGAACAACATTCTAAAGATTTGGAGAAAATAATAAACGTTTTGCGAGAAGCAAATATGAAAATTTCCCTCGAGAAATCGAAATTTTACGAAAAAGAAGTTGAATTTTTAGGATATAGAGTAGGCTATAATATAATCAAAACAGACCCTAATAAGATAGAAACAATAAAGAATTATCCTATTCCTAAAACACTCAGACAACTAAGAAGTTTCTTAGGACTCACTGGATATTATAGGAAATTCATTAAAAATTATGCGGGCATAGCGAGACCTTTGACAAAGTATTTAGCGGGAGAAAATGGAAAAGTATCCCAATACATATCAAAGAAGACAGAGATATGCTTGGATGAGGAAGCTATACAGGCTTTTGAAAATCTAAAAAAACATTTAATGAATGAAGTCGAGCTAACTCAGCCAAATTTCGATAAAAAATTTGTTTTAACGACTGATGCATCAAACGACGCAATAGGCGGTGTATTATCACAGGAGGATAAACCTATTACGTTTATATCAAAAACATTAAACAGTACAGAAAGAAATTATGCGACTAATGAAAAGGAATTGTATGCGATTGTGTGGGCATTGAAAAACCTTCGAAACTACCTTTATGGAGTTTCAAATCTAGAAATTCATACTGACCACCAACCTTTAACCTTTGCAGTATCCCCACGAAACCCAAACACAAAAATGAAAAGATGGCACGCAATAATAGAAGAATATGCTCCAAAAATAATTTATAAACCAGGCAAAACAAATGTAGTAGCCGACGCTCTTTCCAGGCAAAATTTAAATAATTTAACCGACGATTCTTCAACAGATGCAACTCAGCATTCTGCGGAAAGTAGTGACAATTCCAAAATTAGTGAAACAAATAAACCACTAAATGATTTCAGACAACAAATATTATTAGCAAAAGCAAATTTTACAGCACATGATAAAATTCAAATATTCACTAACAGAACTCGACACATTATAGAGTATGACACCCTTGAAAATTTAATTCAAATTCTTAAAGAATACCTAAGACCAGGAGTTGTAGCTATACATTGCACACCTGAAGATCTATACGATATAAAAGGAAAAATCTTAGAAACCTTTACTAACAAGTTTATTTATACGAAAATTTTCCCAAATGACGTACCAAATGAGGACGACCAATCCGCCATTGTGCAACAAACACACACCAGAGCGCATAGAAACCATAGGGAAAACTTGAAACAAATATATAAATCATATTACTGGCCTAGAATGAGAAATCAATTTAAAGAATTTGTTAGAAATTGTGACGTATGCAATAAGAGCAAGTATGATAGGCACCCGCAAAAGATACCAATCGGAGAGGCTCCAATTCCCAAGAAGGAGGGGGAACAAGTAAATATAGACATATTTTTTGCACAAAATTTAAAATTTATAACGTGTATAGATTCGTATTCGAAATTCTTAGTGTTAAAATTGATCGAAGACAAAACGAACTTAGACGAAAAAGTCTTAGAACTATTACAAACATTTCCCGAAGTAAAAAATATAACAGTTGATAACGAACCAGGACTGTATCGTAACACACTGACGAAGAAATATATACCAACAAGGAATCTGTATAAAGAAGCAAAATTAATACCATTGGACAAGTATTTACTGCAGCTCTCCGGAAAAATCATCAGGAACCTGGAAGATCATCCCAACACAGAAGTGCAACAACTTCTCCAGCATGAACTGGAGCCTCGTGACAAGTATCTATACACCCGAGCCATCACTGACGATCAATTTGAAGACATCATCCATAACGACAACGCACCCTTTTACGAGAAGAACAACAATCAATACTACAGGGGATAAAACGCCCACTCATCAAAAATTATTATTTAGTTAATATTAAAAAAATCATGAATTAGATTAAGAAAACATTAATATGATATTGTAAGCAAATAGCATTATGTAAAGCCAAATGAAGAACGTTGGGCCCCTATTGTTGAGCCAACATGATTTAATTTAGTAATAAGTTAGTTTTAAGTCAAATTGTATATAAAACAAATTGAAAAATAAAATTCTTAATCTAATCCAGGGTTTTCAACACCTCAGTTTAAAACTCTAATGCAAAGATTAAACATTAAATTATTCTTCTGCGATCCAAAACACAGTACAACAAATGGACAAGTAGAAAGAGTACATTCTACACTAATTGAAATCGCGAGATGTTTAAAAGAAGAATTTTATCTTATTAATGATTTAGAATCAATTTACAGAGCTACACAACAATACAATAAAACGATACACTCAGTAACAAATCAAAAACCTTTTGAAATCCTCTTTAATAAAGTACCTCACGAAGTTTTACCTTCAAAACTCTTACGAGCTCAGGAGAAAATGTTGAAAACACATAATAGAAATAGGAATGTTTAAAATTACACACAAAACCAAGTTATTTACGAGAAAGTAGCAGGATGTAGAAATAAGCTTTAACCTAGATATAAAAAACAGAAAATTAAAGAAGATTTAGGAAACAAAGTTATTATTCATAAAAAAAACAGAATAGTTCATAAGGATAATATTAAAACTTGAAAATATTACTATTTCAGGAAAATGGAAATTACAGCAATTTTAATCACAATACTCTCAATAACTATGACTACGGCCGACATTATAGACTATACCAGAGAAAACTACTTGTTAATAGAAAACGGTGACGCCGCACTTTACGAAGATTATGGAACCTTATTCCATGTAACTCATCTTTCTTATTTTGAAAAAATATTAGAAGAAACAGAAACTGAAATAAATAAAAACTACCTTAAAAATACAGTCAACGAAAATCATGAAGATGAAGCGCTAAACCCTAGTAAAGACATAGACATAACGATAATAAAATCACTTTTAGGACAACTTAAACTGACCAAAAGATATAGAAGAGGCATAAATGAAATAGGGACTATTTGGAAGTGGATTTCAGGTTCACCTGACCACGATGATCTGATTTTAATAAATAATAAATTAACAGAATTAGTAAAAAACAACAACAGACAATTCGTAACTAATTCACAAATATTCGATGCAATAAAAAAGTTATCAGAATCTCTATATAAAATAGAAAACGAAACAGAACTAAAATTAGCTAGGGAAAGAAATAGATTAATTCTTATTGAATTACAAAACGTTATACAAACTATAGCTTTAGCAAAAACAGGAACTTTAAATCCTGCCATATTAAATTTAAATGACATAAAAGAAATTACACAACATGAACATGGTACTTTGACAATAACGGACTTAATAGATGTTTCAAAATTTAAAATAATTCAAAATGAAGATATTATTGTTATTTTCATCAAATATCCTATTGTTGATAAAAATTGTAAATTGTTCGAAACAAGAGCAGTAAGTCAACACGATGGGAAACTTTTAATAAATAAAGAAATTGCTAAATGTAATGAAGAATTTATAAATGTTAAAGATTGTAAGATAGAATTAAGATACACTTTTTGTAAACTAATTAACAATGAAACTTGTTTATCTGAATTGTTAAATAACAGAAATGCTAAATGTAACAAAATAAAAGAAAGAAATTTAAATTTAGAAATAATTAAAGATGGAGCGATACTTCTAACAGGAGAACATACAATAGACAACGCAATAGTAAACGGAGTATATTTAATAAACTTTGAAAACACAACAGTTATTGATGGAATTAAATACGAAAACCCAACAGCCATAATTCAGAATTACCTTAAAACTTATACTATTGACAAATATCAAGTCGATAACTATTTCGAATCCATAAATGATGATCTAAAATTCGACAACATAAACTTATTAGAAATATTACAAGAGGAAGCATCAAGCAGCCCAATCATTACATCATTCACATTATTGATGATAATAGCAGGAACCACATTATGCATAATATACTATTTCAAGATGAGATCATCCAGAAGAATTCCTTCAACACAATAAGATGAAATACAAATAGAAGAAATACAATTAGAAGAAATACGTTTCAGTAATCTACTAAAAAAGTAGAAGAAATGACAGAAGAAGCGGGACGTTCTTCCTAAAGAAAGAGGGGAGTTAAGGCACGTGTCTGCAATTAATACTTAATTGGCAAATCGCTGTCAAAGCATTTGGCGACAACCATCAGTATCTTAGAAAAGATAATGCTTATTAAGCACGTCCGAAATATCACATCCAAAACAAGTTCAATCATGCTTGTAATTGAATACTCCAGATGTCCAGATTCCTGAAGATGACATCACCTCAACATCACCCCATCCAGTTATATTATTATTATAAACTATCTTTAAGACATGAATGTATTTTAGAATTTAGTCTTGACTTGTCGATCAAAGTGATCGGTTTAATAAATAAAGTATTTTTTTAAAACTTCAATGTGAAGTTGAAAATATTAATTTGCATAACATTATACCTAATATACAGGGTGATTTGCATAAGGTGTGACAAAAAGCTAGGGCGTGTAGGTTGGACTTAGACAAGAAAAAAATCGTATGGGTGGGGGGGGGTTTATTTCCCCCCGTTTAGGCGGGAGGGGCAATTTAAGAAAAAAATCACTTAAAACAGAAAAAAAAATATTAAAAAATAACGGTGATACCTAGAGAGTAATGCTATAGCATTTTAAAAAGCCAGAAATACATTCTTTAACTTTGTTTTTAAATAAAGTTGTTCGAGTGAATAGTTTTTGAAAAATTAATTTTCAAAATCAAAATTTTGAAAAAAAAAAATGAAAATTTTTTTTTAAACAAATTTTTTTCAAAATTTTACGTAATTAAGTATTATTTTTGTATTCAATATTCAATGCTCATATTAATTTTTGATCAACACACAAAAAACCGGATGTCAAAATGTTTTGTAGTTTTTGAGAAAATCAAAAATAACAAAAACTACTTTTGTTCTAAGAAAAGCCTTTTATTTTAGTTTTTACGTTTTTGGATTCTTAGGTGAATAATTTACGATTGAAAGGATTAACTTTCTTTTTACTATTTTTTTAATTATCGTCTTATAAGCATACAATAATGTGACAAAGTACTGGATTAACCATATTTCACACATTTTTTCATTGAAAACACCTGCGTGAGAGCATTGGATTAATATTGGCCTGCGAATGTTTTTTAAATAATGCAACGTTACACGCCCTAACTAGTGACAGAAAAATGCAATTGCGAAATAAGAACAAAAATGTTCCTGAATCTTGAAATCAATTAAAATAAGAAACATGCATATTTAGCTAAAATACGTAATTACTGTTTATTTAAATTTTTAACTATTTTTTAACTAAAGCTTATTATAAAAAATTTTCGATATGATCCCCATTTTGTAGAAGGCAAAGATTATAGCACCTTCTTATTGCTGCACATAAATTTATACTTGATAAATTTTCCTGTAATTTAACTCCAGCCACTTCAATCCGTTATTTCAGTTGTTCCAAAATATTCTATTCCCACTTCGTACACATAGTTCTTCATGAATCCTCAAGCATAAAAATCTAACGGAGTTAAATCTGGCGATCTAGGCGGCCATTCTATTGGACCTCCTCTTCCAATCCAATGGTCACTACAATGTTCATCAAGCCAGTTCCTTACAGTGCGGCTGTAGTGTGCTGGAGCTCCATCTTGCTTGTAGATTAAATTGTCTGCTATGGCCAAGGGAACGTTGTCATTCAAATCGGGCGGAAGGTCTCGTAGTAACTACGAAATGGGGATCATATCGAAAATTTTTTGTAATAAGCTTTAGTTAAAAAATAGTTAAAAATTTAAATAAACAGTAATTACGTATTTTACCTAAATATGCGCGTTTCTTATTTTAATTGATTTCAAGATTCAGGAACATTTTTGTTCTTATTTCGCAATTGCATTTTTCTGTCACTAGTTAGGGCGTGTAACGTTGCATTATTTAAAAAACATTCGCAGGTCAATATTAATCCAAATTTTTTGTAATAAGCTTTAGTTAAAAAATAGTTAAAAATTTAAATAAACAGTAATTACGTATTTTACCTAAATATGCGTGTTTCTTATTTTAATTGATTTCAAGATTCAGGAACATTTTTGTTCTTATTTCGCAATTGCATTTTTCTGTCACTAGTTAGGGCGTGTAACGTTGCATTATTTAAAAAACATTCGCAGGTCAATATTAATCCAATGCTCTCACGCAGGTGTTTTCAATGAAAAAATGTGTGAAATATGGTTAATCCAGTACTTTGTCACATTATTGTATGCTTATAAGACGATAATTAAAAAAATAGTAAAAAGAAAGTTAATCCTTTCAATCGTAAATTATTCACCTAAGAATCCAAAAACGTAAAAACTAAAAACTAAACTATTCACTCGAACAACTTTATTTAAAAACAAAATAAAAAATGTATTTCTGGCTTTTTAAAATGCTATAGCATTACTCTCTAGGTATCACCGTTATTTTTTAATAATTTTTTTTCTGTTTTAAGTGATTTTTTTCTTAAATTGCCCCTCCCGCCTAAACGGAGGGAAATAGACCCCCCCCCTCCTATACGATTTTTTTCTTGTCTAAGTCCAACCTACACGCCCTAGCTTTTTGTCACACCTTATGCAAATCACCCTGTATGTAGGTTTACGCAATTACGCATGTATCTTTCCCTTGAGTTTTGGAGTTTTGTTAATTGTGCAGTTGAAAGTTAAGTTTTTGTATTGAATTTTTGGTAATTAAATATTTTATTATTTTTGTTCTTTTTTTGGAGTGTTTATATTTTTGTTATGTTTTTGTTTAAAATTAAAATGTGTTTATTTTTATATATTAAATAAGTTCATAATAAAAAACTTTTATGAATGATTGAATTTGTTTTTGTTAGCTTTCAATAGAGTTGTTGTAAATGGGTTTTCTGTCCAAGTGTATTTCGTTAATTTTTATCTTTTATTTTTATTTTGTGACATTACAATACTTATTTTAAAAAAAGTGTCCATTCTTTTAATTTCGCCTATCGCTTTTCGAACAAATCTTTCCACATTCACAGTAGCAGTTATCATTTGAATGTGCTTAAATACTAACAAAACCTTAATAGTTCCGCGGACCTAGTTCCAGGAACTAGTTCCGACTACAAAAATAAACAGGTCTAAAAACCTAGCGGTGGAAACTCAGCGAAAATGAAAAAAAAAACACCAACATTTGTAGCTTTTTTGTTGCTAATTAGTTGCTGGAATACTGATTTTGTTGCTCGAACCGATCGCGAGAAATCGGCAACAGTTCCAGATTTATGTTAAGATAGCGTGGAAGCGGTGGAAACTCAGCGAAAATGGAAAAAAAAAACACCAAAATTTGTGGCTTTTTTGTTGCTAATTAGTTGCTGGAATACCGATTTTGTTGCTCGAACCGATCGCGAGAAATCGGCAACAGATCCAGATTTATGTTTAGATAGCGTGGAAGCGGTGGAAACTCAGCGAAAATGAAAAAAAAAAAAACACCAAAATTTGTGGCTTTTTTGTTGCTAATTAGTTGCTGGAATACCGATTTTGTTGCTCGCACCGATCGCGAGAAATCGGCAACAGTTCTAGATTTATGTTAAGATAGCGTGGAAATTACTAAATTTTGGAATAACCGATCACACAAATGAGAGTAAAATTGTTGCTAATTTGTTGCTGTAAGATGTTCCAAGAAAAAGTTGAAAAAAATTTTTTATTCACAGTTAATTTAACTAACTCAAATTTGATGTCGTCCACGCTAGATTAACTCTCGATTTTTCCATGGAAAAATCCAATTAATAATTTGTTGCTGAGCACAGTAGGCCTTGTCTGAGTGCAAAGAGTCAGCAACAAAATAGAAACCGGAAGTCGGTAGTGTTTGGAGACCCGTAAGCAAACGAACCGGCCTTGCTAGATTACTCTGTTGAAAAAATTTCTGTTATTAGGCGTTCTTCTTTGAATACAGATAATTCCTTTAAGCGACTTATTAAAAAACTTTATATAAATCTTCTGTCTGAATGTAAATCTAAATTTTTTTTTTAACTATATACGCATGTAAAATTTAGATCCGCATCCGTTAAACATTTACGAATTTTTCTCATGATTTACGCATTATTTTGAACTATATACTTCTTCGAAGTTATTTACGATATGTTTTAAGCTCTCTGTAGCTGGTTTTATATAATTACTTTCTTTGAACGTGAATGTCGGATTCTTTCACCTGAAAAGTTCAACAAATATCGCAATATTTTATTTAATGCTCAAAATCTCATAGCTGAATTCCGTGCGGTTATAGTATATTGTGTGGCTCGAAGAGCTCAAAAGCGTAGAACAGCTACATTTTGAGCTCGGAGAGCTCATAATAACGAAAAAAATGTATGTAAAAAATGTTATATTGAGTGAATTTTGAGTGCAAAAGCATATAATTAGCGGAAAGTTACAGCGATGGCCTTTAGAGTCCGTTTTCCAAATTTTTTTTTATGAAATATTAAATTTTTAACTTATAGAAACCAGGAATCGGTCGAGTTTGAAATTCCTTATCTAGGCAGGAAATAGAACAAAAAAATAGTACCACAATCTCATTACTGAGCAGCGGGCAGTTTAACATTTAAATGTTCTTTATTTTTCCATTACTAAAAAATATTCGTTTTTTAAAACAAAAGAATTATGTCATGTGATTTTGACATATGTACATTAAAATTCTAGGCTTAATAGCGTATGTATTTTTTCTGAACATTTCTTTTTCACAACGATCGTCATATTCTGTCCACTGAGTTCCTCGTAAGCACACAGCCGTGAAGTGTCCTATATTTAAATCTGAAGATGTTCTTCAAGTATTCGTAGGGGGCGTAAAGTCTATAGCTCCAACAAGTCTATATATTTCTCTGCTATTTAAAGGATTCGTTAAACCTCGTGGAAGAGCACCCAATTTAATTTTCTGGTTCGTCCCGTCGTCAAAGTCTTCAAAAATAATGGCATCTCCTGTTGAACATGAATCAAAATTAGTTTTTGAAAATGTAGTTTTCAACTTACATGTTTTTTTTGTGTACGACACATTATGTTAAACATTGAGGAATGAACATTACGATCGGCTTATTTTTTTTTTTTCTTTCCTACTACTTTTTCTATTATTACATTATTATTAGAATTTCACGACATAAAAATAAATTTCATATTATTCTATAGACAATTGAATAGTGAGTAATTCGATATGACGAAAATTCAGCTAAACTAAATTGGCATCGTCACTGACCGGCATTGTTATCAATATCTCAAAAACTATTCAAGCAACAAAATTCTCATTAGAGCAACTAATTAGCTATAAAAAAAGCGCCATTCAGCCACGCCGAATATAAAATAAATAATATTTGAATATTTTTACTATTATAAATAGTAAACTACTATTATAAATAGTAAACTTCTATTATAAATAGTAAATAGAAACAAATTTAAGAAATTTTAAAAATTATACAAATAATAGCTTGAATTCAAGCTAATCGTGTGAACTTTAACGTAAATTCATCTATTTTGATAATATCTAACTTTAAGCAGGTTATAAGAATATAATTGACTAAATATATTTTTTTTGGACAATGATAGAATATTTAAACACCCACAATTCCTGATCTAATCAGCCGATTATGTTTATTTTTGAACTTGTTCTTAGTATTGATTCATAGAACAAGTCTAAAAATTATACAAAAATTGGTAAGGAGCTGTGGACGCAATAGTGCGGACATGGTATGTTGTTCATTATTTTTAATATTTTTACAAATTTATAAACCCCTTTTTCTAAATATCCTTGATGTCCTTTATTCTTTTCATAATTTTGAAATAACTTTTGGAGCATTTTTTACACAAAATAAATCTATTCTTATCGTTGTTACATATTATAAATATGAATTTACAAATATTGTAATGTGGTACTATTGAGGTACCTTTGTCTTTACATTTAATATATAATTGGATTACTTAATACGTAGCATCACGCCATCCACTTTTCTGTTAATCTTTTAATCTCTTAATCCTTTTCATACCTAAGCTAGTGGTTAAGTTAAGTTATGATCGCTCTCTTATCGCAACCACCGAACAGACAACATCGTAATAAATAAAAATTAGAGTAATTGTAAAAGACGAGTTTTTATTTAAATATTAATGTTGGTAAGAAACATTAAAATCGTTTTGTTTTTAGATACCTCTAAGAACGTTGTTCAGGATCAACGAGAAAAAAGCTAAAGAGATGATGAGCAACAAAATATTAATTGGATTTTTCCATGGAAAATCGAGAGTTAAGCTAGCGTGACCGGTTTATTTGCTTACCGGTCTTTAAACACTACCATCTTCCAATTTCTATTTTGTTGCTGACTCTTTGCACTCAGACAAGGCCTACTGTGCTCAGCAACAAATTATTAATTGGATTTTTCCATGGAAAAATCGAGAGTTAAGCTAGCGTGGACGACATCAAATTTGAGTTAGTTAAATTAACTGTGAATAAATATTTTTTTTTCAACTTTTTCTTGCAACATCTTACAGCAACAAATAAGCCACAAATTTACTTTCATTTGTGTGATCGGTTATTCCAAAATTTAGTAATTTCCACGCTATCTTAACATAAATCTAGAACTGTTGCCGATTTCTCGCGATCGGTTCGAGCAAAAAAATCGATATTCCAGCAACTAATTAGCAACAAAAAAGCCACAAATGTTGGTGTTTTTTTTTTCATTTTCGCTGAGTTTCCACCACTTCCACGCTATCTTAACATAAATCTAGAACTGTTGCCGATTTCTCGCGATCGGTTCGAGCAACAAAATCGGTATTCCAGCAACTAACTAGCAACAAAAAAGCCACAAATTTTGGTGTTTTTTTTTTTTTCATTTTCGCTGAGTTTCCACCGCTTCCACGCTATCTTAACATAAATCTAGAACTGTTGCCGATGTCTCGCGATCGGTGCGAGCAACAAAATCGGTATTCCAGCAACTAATTAAATTAGCAACAAAAAAGCCACAAATTTTGGTGTTTTTTTTTTCATTTTCGCTGATTTTCCACCGCTAGTTTTTTAGACCTAAAATAAACGTTCCATCACAGATAATAGAGTTACATAGATATTGCATTCAGTACAAACAAAAATGATCACTTTTTCAATGAAATATTTAACTAATTTTTCCAAATCAAACCATGCAACCTTTTCAAACAGAGAAGAATCAAACCCAGTTAACAATACCAATTCCAAATGGTGTCCACCAGTGAGTTGGATTTTAAAGATACACATTTTTTCAGATTTTGTATGCCAATACAACCCTTTTTTTAGTATAATCCAAGTTCGTTCGTTGTGTGTATAATACTCGTATCTATATCTATCTACTCCGTGGACGGCTTGCGGTGGTGGTTTCTTTTCTTGATTTTATTATTTTTATATTTCGTTCTTCCTCATTCGCCATCGACTTTCGATCGAACGATTTGGATTGTAGGTAATTTATATGGTTGAGCGAGTTTCTGTAGCGTTTATTTTTGCAATGGGTGGTGATCTGGTGATAAAGGAAATCGAGAGTTTCTTGTTTCGTTTGCAGAAAATCTGAAAGAGAATTCCCCCAACTGAAAATTTTTGAATGTCCTTCTACGCTTCTACGGACAAAAATGAAATTTTAAATAATTTGTGAGTATCATTTTTGTTCCGAATTCATTTGAAGAAAATAGCTTAAGAGGGATGCTGTTCCTTCTCTTAATTTAAATTTCGACTTGGATAGGATATAGACTTATGTCTAGAAAATATTCAATTTCCTCTATAAAAACGAAGAAGAACTTCGATCAGTTGTAGCATTTCTTGTGTTAAATGCGATTAATTATTCCAAAGATGCGCAAAAGAGGAGAAAAAAATTCCGTATTAAAAAAAAACATTACTTAGTTACAGTATAAAAATAAAAAAAAAATGAAAAGAAAACTTATGTACAAATAAAATGAGAATCCATACTGCTATTCAAAAAAGTAAGAAATTTAAAGTAAGTCTATCTTCTCATATGCAAGCGCTTGATATTTCAGAACATTCTAAACCATTTTGTGATATGCTAATGAGGTTTTCCAAATCCAAGAAATATAATAGTAAAGAAAAAGAACTTTCCCAAAATATTTTTTATAGATCTTAAAGCGCCTACAATTTTCGAAGGGATAGATTGGGGTTCAGACTTCCTAAGGTATCTACATTTTGTGGATGGGCTCCGGTAAAAGGTTTACAACCAGGATTGGAAAACAATGCCCACACTTATCTGAAGTCAAAGTTTGCTTCGTTAAGCCACCGTGAACGCTATATGGTTCTAATTTTTGATGAGATAAGAATTCGTTCAAATCTCACTTAGAACATTAAAAACGATTTGATTCATGGTTTCGAAGACCTAGGGACAGATAGAAAAAGATTGTATGCCAACGAAATATATTTTTTCATGGTCAGTGTTTATTTGATAGGCGTTTTAAATTATTTCGTTTTAGCGAACGGTGTGAAAGGGGTTAACCTGAACGATATTATACAAAATAATTTATCAATCTGTCAAGAACTTGGTCTTTACTATAGCGATCAAGGACCTATTAATATGAAAGCTTACCAGTTGTTAGGTGTTTCCGAGAAAAGCCTTTTACAATTTTCAATAGTAAAACAGTATTTTATTTTTACGATTTCCTATATTTATTAAAATCTTTTCGCCATGTTTTACTCAAAGCTTATATATACTAACTCCAGATGGTAACATTTCCTTTGATGTTTTCAGAGATAAATTCAATTTAGAAATTGACAACGTTGCTAAAACATGTTGAAAATTTACAAGTTCACAAATTGCTCCAAATGCTTTCGACTGGGTCTTACAAACTTGCTCCTATGCATGTAATAGACTACGAATTTTAAAAACGAATGTCATTAGAGGAAATTGTTCATAAAGATGAAATTATTTTCTTCTAATTCTTTTAGTAGTAAGAGATACAAACAGAATGCTATGCAAATATGAATTCATGCAAGAACAAAAATTATAAGTTCTTGTAGTGGTTTCTTTAAAAAAAAAGAAGCTTTTATAGGTATACAAAATTTTTTAGAAAAAAAATCGGTACGCCAAATTTAAGGTTTTATTATTGTACGAATGAAAATTAAACTTACAAAAAAAATATTTAGACGTTTTCGAGATATCGAATTTTCCAAAAAAATATTTTTTTTTAGGTTTTGAAATGCAATGTTTTTTATCAAAGGGCACGGTAGTGCCCAGCCAAGTTCTGGCACTACACCCTTTTTACAGGAACAAACTCAAGCGATTTTTGACCCCTCCCTATCTTCAGTACCAATGAAGTCAGAAACTTAAAATTCCGAATATTTGCTAAGCTTGTCAGGCACAGGCCCCTCACCAACTTTCTAGCTAAAGCGGTTCCTGAGATATAAGGCCTCAAAAATCACAAAAACCGTAACTGACTGACTGACTGACAGATCATCAAAATTATGGAGCACTTCCCGACATCGTAGAATCTTGTAATTTTGCACAACGGTAGGTCTTGTCATGCAAGCAGAGGAAAAAATCGAAAATTTGAAGTTTTCCATTCAGGGGGCGTGGTATCCGCCCACTTCCTCAGAACTGATATAAATTATAAATGGCTCAATTTCGATTGCAGTAGAACAATGAAATTTGGTAGAACGGTAGGACTCAAATAGCATAGAAAGGACCAGAAATAAAAATTGAGGTTTTCCATTCAGGAGGCGTGGTATCCGCCCACTTTCTGAGAAAATGTTTATTTTATATGAAGCACTTACGATTGCTATAGATTGATGAAATTTGGTAGAGAGGTATAACTTAATGTACATTCGAAGCGAAAAATAGAAAATCTAAGATTTTTCATTCGAAGTGTCTTTTTATTATCATTTTGCCATTTTGAAACTATACATGCAGCTTGAAAATTCATGACTTCTCTTAGAACTACATGAATGAAAAAAGAAAACATTAGCATACCTGAAAAAATTATGAGTTTACATAAAAACAAACTCTTAAAAGTAATGTGAACTATAATCAAACCACTAATTAGGCTATTAATTGGTGTGCTACTTTCATTTAAAAAAGAATTTAAAATTGCAACAAAAACATCATCGCGTCCTCAGCAATTATTGCTTTTTTATGACTTTGAGCGGATGTAGGTACTAGTATTTATAATTAAGGTAGGTATGTTAGGGTAAGGTATCTTTCCAGGACAAGAAGAAACAATTGAAGCAAAAATCAAAACAACCAATAACAAAAAGAAAATATACCAAAAGAAATACGAAGCTATAAACTAAGTTGATTTTAGTAGGTAGAGTCCACCCTTCTATCATTCCGTATCTTTCAAGATTGACATGGCAAAATATTAAAATCTTTGCAAAAAGGAGTGAGATCAGACCAAAAACATAAATGTTCAAAAAAGAGCCAAGTTCTTCTATACAAAAACCTTTGTCTAACAAGTCAGCCGTGAAAAGTACTGAGATCTAAAAGTACGCCAAGTTCTTACTTCATGAAGGTTTAATATCGAATATTTAAAGTAGAATAATATTGAAACAGCTACAATGTAATAGAAAAATTTTATTATTTAATGATTACTGACTAAAATTTGATGGGCTTACTTGGTAAGTTTTGTATGCCCGATTCGAAAGGTTTTAAAAACTTGACAAGTGAACCCATTAAATTTTAGTCAGTAATCATTAAATAATAAAATTAATATCTTAATTTCAATTTTTTTTTATAAAATTAAAGATCATAACAATTAATTGAAAGAAAAAAAATTTTATCAAAATTCTAATTGAAAGAAAAAAAAAATTTATCATTTGTATTTATTATTCTCATTTTTATTTATCAAGTTTAAAAAAATTTAGCATGGGGTTTTCGACATATCGAGTTTTGAAAAAAAAATTTAACTTTTCTTGAAAATAAAAAAAAAAAAATTGAAAATTTGAATACGCAAATCTATTCAAATTGCCTGGGAGCCTAAGCAAAAAATTATCAAAATCGGTGGAACAGTTTTTGAGAAGATCAAAAACAAAAAAAAATGGTACCCTCAATATCCATTTTTCCAAATTTTGTTTTCAACTAATATCTAGCCTTAACTAAATGAAATTTGTTTGTATTTTTATTTTTTAAATCTGTCGAACAGTTTATTTATAAGATTTCGAAAAAAATTCGTATGGCAGGTACCGTTATTTTGGGTATTAAAAAAAAAAGAAAATCCTGTAGGGGGGAAAAATCAATCCGTCGTTTAGGCTGTAGTCGAACAGACAGACAGAATCGCAAGACCTACTTTTTTAGTCTTCGCTATCATCGTAATGTCAATTTTGGTCAAAATCTCGAGTTCGATTTCTTTACGAATGCATAACTTGCCTTATAAGTAATACCTATAAGTCGCAAGTAAAAAATGAGTGTTCGCTTTGCAACACAAATCTTCAGCAGGACAACCGCGGCATCAATACAAACAGCTTATGAACTTAATTGCTTAAAAGAAAGTTCCAAACGTGCTCTAGCAACGAAAGAATTCACATTAAAAGTAAATAATGGTTTTAACTGCATGGACAGTGGTTCATATTATGGCAAAAATATTTTGAACCGTGGAGTTGAGCCAGGGAGTCCAGCTTATAATGAACTAAGACTATTTGTATCTAATTAGAAACTTGTGTTTAAAAGGAATGGAACAGACAATTAACGGCGTTTTATTACTTAGTGAAGATATAAGTAGTGGCTCGTATGAGAATACTGATTATTTACTGACAAAAAGAATGCATCAAGATATCTTTGAAAATTTATTTTCTCTTATTCAGAGTAAAGGTGGTAACAAGAAAAATCCTTCAGCTTATGAGTTTAATGTTATGATGTCAAAAATTATTTCCTCGAAGCTAATTAGATACTTTCTCTTCAAATTTAAACACACCTGAAACTCAACCTAAATTAACGAAAAATACTTCACTGTTTAAGGCTCCTGAGGAAATAATATGCGACGAGCTTTTTTTGAAAATATGGAAATGTAAACAAAGTTCAAAAGAAAGTATTGAAGCATCATTCTCAAGGAAACCAATTCAAACAAATTCAATGAAAAAATTTAATCTCTTTTTACTTGCGACTTATAGGTACTATAAGGCAAGTTATGCATTCGTAAAAAAAATCGAACTCGAGATTTTCATCAAAGTTGACATTACGATGATAGTGAAGACTAAAAAAGTGGGTCCCTCAATTCTGTCTGTCGGTTCGACTACAGCCTAAACGACTCGGCCAATTTTTTTTAAAGTTGGTAGATATCACTTTTAATTTTTTCCCCCCACACGTTTTTTTCGTTTTTTTTTTAAGACCAAAAATAACGGTACCTGCCATACTATTTTTTTCGAAATTTTGTAAATATTTTTTTTTCTCAAAAACTGTTCGACAGATTTAAAACAAAAAGATACAAAAAATTTCGAAATTTTCCGAAAAATGGTTATTGAGGGTACCCCGCAAAGAACCATTTTTTTTGTTTTTGATTTTCTCGAAAACAGTAGTACCGATTTGGATCATTTTTTTTTTGCTAAAGCTCCTCAAAAACGTGAATAGAATTTTTTTTGGATTTTTAAAAAAAAATTCCAATTTTTTTTCAATACTTAATATTTTGAAAACCTTATGCTAGATTTTTTTTAAACTCAATAAATGAAAGTTTCTCAACATAATCTACAAGATGTATGAAAAAAAGGTTTGTTTTACCTAAAAATAAAGGTACCCACCATATACCTACCATATAACCATTTTTTAAATTTTGAATTACTCATTACCGACATAACGGATTTTAATGAAATTTTTTGCAGAAATGCTTCTAAAAAGTTTTAAAACTTTTGCATTTCAAAACTTTAAAAAAAAATATTTTTTGAATTTTTGAAAAAAAAATCATTTTTTTTTTTGGAAAATTCGATATCTCTAAAACGACTCAATATTTTTTTTGGAAATTTAATTTTCATTCGTACAGTAATAAAAACTTAAAGTTGGCACACCATATTTTTTCTTAAAAATCTTTTAAAAATTTTGTATATAAAAGCTTTTTTTTAAGAAACCACTACAAGGACTTATAATTTTTGTTCTTGCATAGATTCATGTTTACATACGAGTAGCATTCTGTTTTTGTCTCTTACTACTAAAAGAATTTAAAAAATTAATTTTATCCTTATGAAAAGTTTTCCTAATAACAGTCGTGCATTTTATTTTTAACACAACCCCCTTACCACCGCATATTCTTTATTATTTCCTTCTGTAAAAACAACTAAAATTTGTAGGTACCTACAATAAACTTTAGTGTGTTACATTTATCCACACTAAAGCGGCAAATACACACGACACTTGTGTGCACACCGGTGTGCCTACACCGGTGTAGCATTCCACTACACACGGCACACCGAATCGTGCACACTTTAGCAGCGTTCGGACTTTACTGCGAAAGCAGTAGATCTACTGCACTTTTTTCTTATTTTTTAAATCTACTGCACCACTGCGCTTTTCCTACAATCTACTGCGATTCTCCAGATCTTTTTTGAATAGCAGCACTGGTCATAGAAATAAATGTGCTCATAACAAAATGTCAACATTTAAAAAGATTCTCGTCTCTTTAGTGCAAATCTTGTCAGCTATATACTTACGTTTTTAGTTTTACTATTCTTTAATTTGTTCTTGTTTCAAAAACTACAAATTTGTAGATTGTAAATTTTATTTTGATTACCTAGCTTCATATATTTTTGATAAAATTATACATTTTCATTATCGAGTAAGAGTATATTTGTTCACACATACTATGTAAATGAATCGGTGATTGTTAAAACAACATAACTGAAATTTTAATTTTTTTCACAGGAGATACAAAAAATCCTACATTTTTGGCCGTGTAGTCATTGTCGTTTTTTTAACCCAAAAATCTTATAAGGGTGTTTCGAATTTTAAACTATTAAGGATTTTTTAATATGGTTTTTTTTCACTTCCATACAAAATTAAAATATCACTTATGTTGTTTTAACAATCAACGATGATTTAAATATGATTTAACTTTGGTTCCTTTGCTTATAATTTTTTGTTACCTAATAAAAAAAAATATAAGTACCTATGTATTTCTACTGCGAAAATTTTGGTTTTACTGCGATTTCTTGGCCAATTTACTGCGATCTGCGATTTATGAAGTCCGAACCCTGCACTTTAGTTGTGCAAGAGATCTCATACTGGAGAGATCTAACCATGAGTGATAGGGACGTCGTCGTCCATTGGACGATGAGGTTGGCGCGTTAATTGAAATCGCTTCTTGCATGGAAGAAAATTATTTTTTGTTCTTCAAAAAATATTTTTTTTAAAGTTTGGAATGCAATGTGCAATGAATGCATCTCTATAAAAAATTTCATTGAAATCAATTATGTCGATAATGAGTAATTCAAAATTTGAAAAAATGGTTCTGTGTGGTCGGTGGTACCGTTTTTGAGAAAATCAAAAACAAAAAAAAAAAAAAATGGTTCCATGGCGGGTACTCTCAATAACCATTTTTCGGAAAATGTTTTTAAATCTGTTGAACATTTTTTGAGAAGAACAAATATTTATAAAATTCGTATGAAAGGTACCGTTATTTTTGGTCTTAAAAAAAATAAAAAAACCTGTGGGTGGAAAAATTAAAAATAATATCTACCAAGTTTAAAGTAAATCGGCCCAGACGTTTAAGCTATAGTCAAACTGACATATAAACAGAATTGCGAGACCCACTTTCTTAGTCTTCGCTATCATCTTAATGTCAAAATTATTATTATTATTATTATAGATTATAGTACCTATAAGCAAGGTTGCGAATTTTTGAATTAAAAAACAACATAAGTTATAAGTCCGTAGATGATTTGTGAATTAAAAAAAATTAATTCATAAGTTAAATAGTGACTTATGATTTAAAAAAAAATTAATTCATAAACTACTAAGTGACTTATGAATTAAAAAAAACATTAATTCACAACCTACTAAGTGACTTATGAATGAAAAAAAATTTAATTCTTAAGCTATGTAGTTGGTAGATTGGAAATGTTGAAGCTTGTTTTGGCTACATAATTATTTAATTATTAACGAAAGTAGATTTCAAGCTTTTGTGTGTCATAAAATTATCATGCTAGCTCATACATTTTCCAATTAATAATTTTTTAATCAGATATCATCCATTAGCTTATGAATTATTTTTTTTTAATTCATAAGTCACTAGGAAGCTTTTAAATAAATTTATTTTTTTTTTAAATTCTTAAGTCACTTGCTCATGACTTATTTGTTTTTAATTTCTAAGTCAGTAACTAGATGCTGAATTACATTGTTTTTAATTCATAAGTCACCCACCACTGATATAAGCTTTCGCAACCCTGCCTATAAATCGCAAGTAAATTTTTCGACGTGCTTTACCGCACAACGATTCGGCTGCAACTGAATATAGTGAATAGTGAATACTGAATAGCAAATGTGCGCGAGTTAAGTATTTCGTGTAGCGAGAGTTTAAAAAAAACGACTACTTGCTTTGAAAGATGAATATTTAATGATCGATAAATCAATACAAAAGAATACAGAAAATTAAAAGTGTTGATTTTACATTTAAAGTACAAAAGATTAATTGTGTCAATTTAGCATTATTGAAGTACAAATTATTCTAAGAAACAGAATGTAATATTATTAAGTTATTAAAATACAAAAGATTAAATGTGTCAATTTAGCATTATTGAAGTACAATCAATTATTCTGAGAAACGATAAATGTAATACAAATGCTTATTTAACAAAAGGTTAATGTTCACAAAAAATAGGAAATGCTTAGTAAATATATTTGTTGTGTGTCCAGGTGAGTCTCATGTTGAAGGGGGCTGTTTGGCTGCAACCGTAACTCCTCCCCCCTTATAGTAGAGCGACGGCCAAAATGATGAATTTTGCGTTGGAGCGAAAGATAAAAGGTCTGGTGGTGTATGATTTATCTGCATACTGATGTTCTTGAATTTATAGATGATGATGACTATTATTATTGTGATGGCAACTATTGCAGCTGAAGATGTTGTTGACAGGTAGTGTAGAATTTCGGTTTTGTTGTCTAAAGATGTTAGCTGTTGTTCAGTGTGGAAGTTGAAATCGTTTAACCTTTGGAGGTTCAGTACTTGGTTCACGTGGGTGGGATAAATGTTGTTGTTGGGAATTGGTGATAAGTGTACTTCATCCCAAAAGACTGAAGAATTGTCCTCATAGGTTATGCCATTGACCTCGATGTTGCATCCTTTAAAGTGTAAGAGGGCTGTCCCTTCTATCATTCCTGTTTTAGTACTGCAAGAAGAGTTAAACAAAACTTTGGGAACATTAATAAATAGAATAACATTTGGTTGAGGTTGTGAGATAGATTCAAATTTCCCAACGTCATTGAATCCGCAGTGTGCTGCTGCGTTTGCCATCAGTTTGCCGAGACATTTGGATTTATCTGTTTCTTCCTGGAACTCCGGTGTCGTGCAGATGTAAGTCACTCCTGTTTTGGGGCAAGCTCTACTATAATATTGGATGTACTTATTGTTGTATGCAATGAAAGGTTTACTAATTAACAATTTTGTTTGGTTTATTGGCAACGGTATAATATGGTACATTGAATATTTTATTTTTGAAAAATTTGGTATTTGTACGTTAAAAATTATTTTTGTGTCATTATAATAGCCTTGTAATTTTAAAAACTCGTATATTTGCTCTGTAGATGAAGTATGTATGTCTTGGTCGTGAAATTTTTGTTGTATTAGATCTAATTCCTTTGAGTTAAGTAAAAACTTTGGGATTACGTTTAGTTTGCTTAAAATCAACGTTTCTGCTATATCAGAAATATGGTTCGTTAATAAATCTATATTGAAATTGATTTGATTTAAGTATTGTGTTTCCGTTGCTAAGTCTTGTTCCCTTTTTATTTTGTTAGCTGAGTTTTCTAAGAATGTTTTTATGATGTATTGTTCGTTGTTTATGTGGTCTGTTATATTTTTCAGTCTGTTTATAATTTGGATGTTTATAGAGTCTTGTTTTCCTATTGTTTTTGTGAGATTTTGCATGTTAGTATTTATGTTTGAAATTTGATCATTTAGATTCTGCGCATCTTGTGCGTCCATATTTCCTGTAATAAATTTAATGACGGAACCTAGTCCGTTAACTAGTCCTCTTTTCTTTCGAATAGTTGGATATATAGTTTGTAATTTCTTTTTTAATTCTAGGAGCTTTAGCCGTGTTATTTGAACTAAATTGATATGTGTTGCATGTTTGTAGAAAGTGTCTAGAGTGTCAGTAATTTTCTTTATGTTGGTGTCGTAATCGTCTAAGTCGATGATGTGTATAAGGTTGTAATAGTTTGTAATAATTCTTGAGGGTCCTAATTGAAGTGGAAGAATGCTACGATTGCTTGGGATGTTGAATATTTCAATTAGTTGAGTAGATATGATTGGTATTCTAAGAGTGTGGAGAGAAAAAAAAAAGAAGGGAGAAAGAAAATGAAAATGAGTGGTTGAAGCAGTAGGATAAATTGAGAGATTTCGTGAAACTTATTTCTAGCTTAAATCTAAAATATTGTAAAAGTTTTTTTTTTTTTTTTTTTTTTTTTTGTTTTTTTTTTTTTGTTTTTTTTTTTATAAAAACTTGCCATTTATTTGAAGTGATGCTAACCATATTCCTTGGTTACATATTCTTAATAAAAGCCAAGTTAGTCTTCGTTTGAATAGTTACCATATTCCTTGGTTAGGTATTCTATCGAAAACAATTTTTGTATAATTTTTTTTTTTTTTTTTTTTTTTTTTTTTTTTTTTTTTAAATACAGTTTGAATATAGGTATATATTTTTGTATGAACTTGCTATTATTTGAATGATGCTAACCATATTCCTTGGTTACATATTCTTAATAAAAGCTAAGTTAGTCTTCCTTTGAATAGTAACCATATTCCTTGGTTAGGTATTCTATCGAAAACAATTTTTTTGTATATATTTTTTTTTTTATAATACAGTTTGAATATATATATTTTTGTATTGTTTTTGTATATTAAAATGTGCATACCTATTAGGTGTAAAAAATAAAGGATAGTTAGTGAAAAGGCTGAAGGAAAGGTCAGTTTATAATTTTCTTCGTTTTTCTTCTAAGTCTACTTTTATGTAATTTCCTATCGTTTTTCGTAATAATAGTGAACTTATTGTTCTTTTTTACAATTTGTTTACTATATCTGGGTGTTAGTTTATTCCGTCTAGCTTCTTTTCTATAAACAACTTCGTCAACTGCAAGTTCTTCCGGTTCCTCTTTACTCCTGTTCAAATTTTCGATTCTGTTTTTTGAAATAGAGTCAACTTCTTCCTGAACTTTAGGGTAAAGGTTATCAAGAAATTCGTTAAGCTTGCGTAGGTATTCATGTTCGTTTGTATATTGGTTAGTTTTAGCAAATTTATATGGTCTACCAAAGAATAATTCAAAAGGTGTATGTTTGGTTGCGGAGTGTATGGAGTTGTTATATGTTATTAATGATTCCGCGAGAATTTCTTCGTGGTCCGTTGAGGATTTAATTTCTTGTCTTTTTGAAATTATGATTCGATATATTTCCGTGAGGGTGGAATGAAATCTCTCAACAGGGGAGTTGCTCGAAGTTTGCTGGAAAGATGTGAAATGGAGGGTAATTTCATTTTGCCTACAGTAATCTTGAAATATATTTGCTATAAATTCTGACCCCTGGTCGCACACAATTTTCTTAGGAATACCATATTGGCTTATATATTGCTTGAGGTATTTAAGAACCGTAATGCTACTTCTGCAACTAAGTGTGTAACCGGCTGCGAATTTAGAGAATTTATCAAAGGTAGTAAGGATTTGCTTATTATGGATGCTATAGATATCAATGTGTAATATGTCTAAGGGTTTCATTGGGTTTTCAGGTTGCACGTATTTTGGTTTTGGAGGATTACGATCATATTTGGCCAGTTTACATATTTCGCAGTAGTTAAGTGTTTTAGTCACCTTGTCTTTCATATTAGGGAAGTAGAACTCCCGTTTTAAATGAAGGTACGTCTCGTTTATACCCCTATGATTAGACCGAACATGGTAGTCTCGAATAATTTGTTCTTGTTCGTCTGTTTGTCGAATGTCCTTGAGGATTTCAGTACATCTTATTAGGCGAAGGTTGTTGGTTTGGGAGAAGTACTTAGAAAATGTTGTCTGTAAAACAGAAAAAATTTCGTCTGTAGTATGTACTGCCGTTAGTTTTCTGGATGGAAAAAATTTTTTTAATACGTCTATCATAGTGTTTTCGTCGTAGTTTGTTCTACGTATAATTCGTCGTTGTTTATTTTTGAAGACTGTTTCGACAGTCATCGGAGAACCTTTTTTATTGATTTCTAATATGGTCTGTAGGTTAAATTCATTGAGGGGCTTCTCTGATATGGGAATTCCGTCATTTCGGTTTTCTTGGGCGCTGTGTACTGTTTGAAGGTCTTCGTTGTTATTGAATATTTCGTACACAGTTTCATCTGGTTCGAGTTTTATACGACTTAAGGCATCGGCATTTGTATTTGCCTTTCCTTTTTTGTAAACAATCTCGAACTCGAATTCTGCTAGTTTTAAACGCCATCTTACTAGTTTTGAATTTGGTTCTCGAAGGTTCATAAGCCACATTAACGGTTTATGGTCGGTAACTATTTGAAACTTCCTTCCGAAGAGGTATGGTCGGAAGTACTTTGTCGCCCAGACAATAGCAAGAAGCTCTTTCTCTATTGTTGAATAGTTACATTCAGAAGAGGAAAGAGTTCGGCTTGCGAAACAGATGGGTTTATCGCTGCCGATTCTGCCTTGAGAGAGAATTGCACCTATTGCATAGTTACTAGCATCAGTAGTAACGATGAAAGGTTTTGAGAAATCGGGGTGGATCAAAATTGGATCGTTTGTAAGGAGGCTTTTGCATGTTTGGAATGCTTCTATATAAGTTTGGTCTATAGATTGATCAGCTCCCTTTTTAAGTCGATTTGTGAGGGGTTTAGTTAGTTTTGCTAGGTCTTTAATAAATTTCCTGTAGTAATTTATGAGTCCTAGGAAGGATTTAATCTCTTTGCTAGTCTTAGGGAGTGGAAATTCTTGTATAGCCTTAATTTTGCTTGGGTTTGGTTTAATACCGTCGGGGGTGATTATGTGCCCCAGAAATGCAATTTCGTGTTGCAAAAATTCGCACTTGTCTATTTGAATCTTAAGGTTGGACTTGCGTAATCTATCGAAAACCGTTCTGATGCTCTCAATGTGCTCCTGAAGTGACGTGGAGTAGATAATGATATCGTCTAGATAGACGAGACAAATTTTACCAACCAATTCTTTGAGGACGTTATCCATCACTCGTTGGAAGGTAGATGGAGCGTTTTTCAGCCCAAAAGGCATCCTAAGGTATTCGTAATGCCCGCCTTCTACCGTGAATGCGGTTTTTGGGATGTGAGCTGGGCTCATTTCGATTTGGTGAAAACCGCTTGCCAAATCGAGGGTGGTGAAATATACGCATCTACCTAACTTATCTAGTATTTCAGTGATGTTGGGAATTGGATACCTGTCTGAGACTGTTTTTTCATTGACTTTTCTATAGTCAATCACGAGCCTCCATTTCTGTTTCCCGCTGGCATCCGATTTTTTAGGTACTATCCAAACAGGTGAACTCCAGGGGGAAGAGCTCTGGCGGATTATTCCTTGCTCTAACATTTTTGCAATCTGGTCCTGTACTTCCTTTTTATGTATATATGGATATCTATAAGATTTCATATAGATGGGTACGTCATCGGTTGTGTTAATCGTGTGCTTGACTTGATTGGAAAAGGTAAGTTGTTCTCCTTCGATGTATATGATATCATTGTACTGTTTACACAATTTCAGAAGTTGATTCTTCTCCTCGCTATTCAGATGATCGGTGCGAAGTAGATGCTCTATATTCCTCTTAATGGTTTTGTCTTCTACTGGTGTAGTATGAAGATTGTTTAATTCTAAGTATTCCTCAGGTTTGTACTCCGTTGATTGCAATGATTCTTCCAAAAATATATTTTCATCGGATTGGGAGTAGTTTGTTATCTCGACGGTGCTGTAGCCGTTAATTGCTCTGTAGATCCCTTGTGATATTAATATATCAGGTTTAAGTTCTATGGTGTTCATAATTATGTCACCATTCAATTTATCTACAGGAAGTTTTGCTAGAATCTTGGATTGTGCTGGTACCTTTAATATATCTGATGATTTATTTTGTTTAAAATGAATGTCCATGACAGAGTTTTTCGTGACAAGGATCTTATTTTCGAGATCAATTTTAGCGTTTAATTGCAACAGAGTATCTAAGCCGAGGAGGCCATCAAAGAAATTATGAAATTTAAATATAAGAAATTTAAGGAGACCTTCTTGATTAAATTCTTTGAATATTTTAATATTAGTCTGAGTTTTTAGCTGGTATTTTTTAAATACCGTTGTTATCGTAACAGGGTCACAATGAAGTAGCTCTTCATGTGGTATGTATTCTGGATTGATAAAGGATGCTGATGCACCTGTATCCAGGAGGAATCTTAAGGGTCTACCAAAGGGAGAAGAAATGTTAATAAAAGGAAGTGTGGTTGGGTGAGTTTTTGGGTCTATGTAGCCTGTTGTTTCCTCGAGGCTACAAAGGAAAAATTTTCCTCTTCTTCTATGTTGGTTGGATCAGCGTTAAAATATTCGTCTAATTGCCGAAATGGGCTGGCGGGTTTATTTATTTCTGAATTGTGAACGGTATTTGTTTCGGGATTCGTAATTTCATGTACGTTGAAATTCGAATTTCTTGTTTGTTGGCTAGGGCTTTGTTTAATTTGGGGGTAGGGATTTCTATTGGCGATAGGTCTTCTATTGTTGAAATTGTTCGATTGTGTTAGTGTATTATTATTTGATCTGAAATATGGATTTGTGTAATTTACGGTACGGTTTCTGAAATTATTGTTATTATTATAATTATTAGGACGGGGTTCAGGATTTCTGTAGTACGAGTAGTTCTGTTCCCTATTGGGTTGGGGATATGGGTTGTAAGTTGGACGTGAATAGTGTGGTTTGAGGTTTTGGTAAGTATTATTATTAAAAGGTGGGGTTCTGGCTACTCTTTGGTACGAGATGTTTTGTTCCTTGATACAGAAGGCGAAAGCAGTGGCTAGCGAATCTGGTCTCATAGCCCTGACTCTTGAACCAAGTGGTTCATTTAAGCTGCTAAGGAAAGAGTTAAGGCACATTTCAGCGTATAACTCTTTCTTAGCTTTTACAACAATACTATCCCGTTCGTGAATTAGTATGTTGTTACATAGAGCCGATTGGATTTCAATGACTTCACCATAAAAAGATTCGACGGATTTATTAGTTTGTCGTAATCCATGTAAATCTCTAATAAGAGAAGTCTCGCTTCTCTTATCAGAGTAGTGAAGAATCAGATGTTCTTTTATATTGTCCCATACTAGGGGAGTCCCATACGTATTTAATATTTCGTTAGCCTGACCCTCTATTTTGTTTCTTATGGCTCTCAAAAGGATTTGGCCGTAAGGGGTTCTGTCGGTTCCTCTTATATATAGTAAAATTTCTTCTACATTATTGAGCAATTCGTACAGTAACCTTGGATTACCGTCAAATTTAGGTAGGTCCTTGATCGCGTCAGGGATCCTAAGTGAATTGAAAATGTCATTTGTATTAAGAGGTAGGTTATCAGAAGTGTTTTGCTTGGAGGTCATGCTCTCGGAATTTGAACTTGAATTTAGACTAGAACAAGAGGAGCCAAAAGAATTGCTTAGTTGTTCAGGTAATTCTTGAACTGTTCGTAATCTGTTGGATAGATTTCGTAAGGTATACGGAATTAGTCTCGATGATTTATTTTTTTGTGGTTTTGTCATTTACGTACTTTAAACCGGCAGAACAAATAACGTTACATTAAATGGAATATATTTTGTTTTATATATGGATATTTTGTAAAAATGTAGTTGAAATATAATTATGTTTGAAATTAAAATAAAATTGAATTGTATACAATAAATAAAATTTAAATATCTATAACTCACATGCACCCAAAAATCAGGAGGACTTTTTTCATCTTTCAATCTTCTTGTTGCTTCCAATTTTCCTGTGCTTTCCTGTGCTTTTCTGTGCTTTTTATTGTTCTTCTTAGTATTTTGTTATCCTTTCACTATTCTTAGAATTCTTTTTTTTTTTTTGTTATATTGTTGTAATGTCTTTTTTTTCTTTTTGGTTCGCGGTGATAAAGGGTCGATACCCACGGTTCACTGTTATATTTTTTTTTCTTTTATTATTTTTCTATTATTCACTTAAATTGACCGAACCGTCACCGGACTGCCGACTGCGCCAGTTAAGTATTTCGTGTAGCGAGAGTTTAAAAAAAACGACTACTTGCTTTGAAAGATGAATATTTAATGATCGATAAATCAATACAAAAGAATACAGAAAATTAAAAGTGTTGATTTTACATTTAAAGTACAAAAGATTAATTGTGTCAATTTAGCATTATTGAAGTACAAATTATTCTAAGAAACAGAATGTAATATTATTAAGTTATTAAAATACAAAAGATTAAATGTGTCAATTTAGCATTATTGAAGTACAATCAATTATTCTGAGAAACGATAAATGTAATACAAATGCTTATTTAACAAAAGGTTAATGTTCACAAAAAATAGGAAATGCTTAGTAAATATATTTGTTGTGTGTCCAGGTGAGTCTCATGTTGAACGGGGCTGTTTGGCTGCAACCGTAACTCGCGCACATCGCAATACACATCACACCGATCGAGACACCGACACCAAAAATCAAAAACTTTTGATTTTACCCACACGGTGTCGGACACCGAAAATCGGTGTGCGCACCAGCCCACAGACGGGACACATTTCCTTACACCGACACCGGTGTGCACACAAGTGTCGTGTGTATTTGCCGCTTAATGCTTTCTTATCCACAAAAGAGATTAAGACAACCTTGACAAAGAAGAATTCATTGCATAAGAATCACATCAACCACGCACACCTTACACAGAAGTCAAGAAAGGAGGAAGACTGAAGAGATAAGACAAAAAAAGTAAATACAACAATCAACTTGATAATACAAGAAACCAACATGTCCTTGTATAGTCAATACGGGTTCGATCCAACTGGGACATAGTGGTACGTCCCAGCACAGACAAGAGAAATATACAGATGTAGAATATGGGCTACATCGAGTTTAGTTCAGTTCCTTAATGTAGATGGCACCAGTTACACTATTTTTCGCTTGCGGTATGATAATAGAAGTTTAATAAGATGATCAAACTTCCTTTTTCTTTGAAAGCTAGCATACAAAATCTAAATTTACCATGACTCATACTCAAACAAGTCTGAGAAATTGACATCCTTCGAAAACATTAAACATACCATTACGTTTTTTTTTTTGAATTTTTGTAAAGAAAAACGTTTTGATTTTTAAAACAATTTTAAATATTTTATTTTAAATTTTACAACATTTATTTATTAAATATATAGAAGCGACGCGTTTCGGAAGTTTACTCCATCATCGGGCTTTTCACAAGTTTAATCGTTAAGCGTCTTGTTGTGTTGCTTGCTGCGTTGTCATAAAGTTTTGTTGTGGTTATATTTGTCCTTTTTTTGCATTATAATTAATTGCAGTGTCGAATAATGTGTTTGCTTTTATTGTCAGCTTATCGTTCATTATCTTGTCTTGTTCTGTTTTACAAGCTTTGTAAATTTCATACTCTTCCAATGCATCGAGCTTTGTTCCTTTCTTGCAGAAGTGCATTGGTTTTAAGTTCTTGTCAAAGTTTGTATAATTGTGGTTCTTGTCTATTAAGTGTAAAGCGTATGTGGATTTTGTGTTTTGTTTTGGTTTGTGTTCGGAGAATCTTTCATAAAAAGTTCTCCCTGTCTGTCCTATGTAGAATTTGTCGCAGTCGTCGCAATTTATTTTGTAGACGCCAGAGCCATTTTTTGTGTCTTTTATTGTTTTTGGTTTTAATATTTTTTGTATATTGTTGTTAGTTTTGAATGAAATGTTAATGTTAATCTTTTTGAATTCGTTTTTTAGAATTTGTGGTAATAGGTTTGTGTATTCAATTGCTATGTATTTTTTATTATTGTTAGGTGGGTTACTGTGAATATAGTCGTTTTTGTTTTTGTCTTTTATTTTCTTTAACTTTTTGTTGATTAGTTTGTCTATCATATCTGTTGTGTATCCGTTCGCTATTGCTATGTGTTTTATTGTGTTGACTTCTTCTTCATAATCTTTTTTGGACATTGGAACTTTTAATAACCTATTTATAAATGCATTATAAGCTGCAGATTTTTGTGTGAAAGGGTGGTGGGAATCGTTGTGTATTGTGATGTCTGTTGTTGTTGGTTTTCTATATATTTTGAACTGGAGTTTGTTGTTGTTTTTTGTTATGTTTAAGTCTAAGTAGTTTATTAGGGGGGTTCACATTCTCAAATATGTTTGACAAATATGGTTTGATGAATATTTGACGGATTGAATGCATTTGCGTTCACATTCGTCAAATATGCTATCAAACATCACTTCTCATTAGAATTCTCACCATGGCGGACCAACTCAGAGTATAGATGAAATATTAGTTGAGCAAATTTACTACAATTTTTATATTTAAAAGTCTGCAGAAATCTTATATTAATCTAATAAAATGCACCTAAATTACCGCTATTGCATATATGACTCATTTTGAAATATTTTCTTACGATATGCACAGCTCGAGAACTTCATTGAAAATGAAATTTGCTTGTGGCTTGACAAGCATGCGTTCACATTCTCAAATATGCTTGTCAAATCAGCAAAATATCAAAATATTTTGATATCATCAAGCATGTTTGACAATCCATTTGATGAAGCGTTCACATTTTCAAATTCGAGTCAATCAAACAGCATTTGTCAAACATATTTGAGAATGTGAACCCCCCTATTGAGTTGTCTTGTTCGGTTTCGTATGTAAACTTTATTTTTTCTTTAATGTTGTTGATATATTTGTTCATGATGTCTATTTGTCTGTTTGTGCCGTTGAATATGATGAATGTGTCATCTACATACCTTGCGTAAAAGATTATGTTTTTTTGTTGTTGGTTTTGATTAGATAGTATGTATGTGTTTTCAAAGTGGTTGAGGTATATGTCTGCAAGTAGGCCGCTGAGTGGGGATCCCATGGCGAGTCCTTCGTCTTGTATGTAAAATTGGTTGTTGAATGTAAAATAATTTTGTTTAAGTGTTATTTCTAATAAAGTTATAATTTCTTCTATTTTTTGTTTATTTATTTTGGCTGTTTGCGTTAAATTATTTTTCAATATTGTGATTGTTTCATTGACTGGGATATTTGTGTACATGTTGGTGACGTCAAAGGAGATTAATTTGTATTGTGTTAATATGTTTATGTTTTTAATTTTGTCTATGAGTTCTATGTTGTTTTTTATACTTTTATTGTTTTTTAAAGTTATATTTGTCGTTATAAGTTTTTGTAGTTCTTGGGCTATCTTGTAACATGGTGCGGTCTTATAATTTATTAGAGGTCGAATTGGTGTTTCGTTTTTGTGGATCTTAGGTAGTCCGGTAAATTGTGGGGCTTGTGCGTTTGGTTGTTTGAATTTGTGTTTTTTGTGATTGGGGAAAAGATTATTGCACTTGTTTATTGCGTTGTTGATTTCCTTAACATATGCTTTTGTTGGGTCATTTTGGATGTTTCTTATTTTGTTGTCGTTGATGAAGGTTATGGATTTTTTGATGTATTCTTGTTGGTCGATAATGACGATTGTGTTGCCTTTGTCTGCTTTGGTTATGATTGCATTGTTATTTGATAATTTTTGTTTGATGTTTTTTAGGTTATTTGTATATTTATGATATTTATTTTGTAGTTTGGTGTGAGTTTTATTAGTTTTTATTAATTGTTTGAGCTTTTTATTAACTATTATTCTTGTTTCGTTCTGTGATTCTTGTGTGGGTATCGTTTTTATGGCTGCTTCGGCATTTATTACTTCATTGTCTATTAATTTTTGCATATTGGGTAAATTGAATTTTAGTCCTTTGTTTAGAGTTTCTATTTCAGGGGTTGTGAGATGGATGTTTGTATTGTTGATTAATCGTGGAAAGAAATTATGTTTGCATATAGGTGGAGGTGTGTGTTGTTTTTTATTAAGGAATTTTAGTTTTTTCTGATGTTTTTTATAAATTTCTGTTGCTAAATTTTTGATATGTTGGTTTATGTATTTGATGTAGGATTCGGCGATTATGAAGTCATATTTGTTGTAAATTTCTAAATGAAGTTTGAACAGGTTATTGTTGAGTTTTGTTTTTTTGCTATATAGGTATTTAATTTCTTCTTTTATTCTGATTACTTGGGCAAGTTTTTCAGTTTTAATGGCGGCTATGGAACTATTTTTATTTTTGTTTCTTATTATAATTTGGGCGTATTTGGGTGTGATGTGTTGTTTTAGACACTTTTTGTTGAATTTTATGTTCAAATTGGCTTTTGTTAACTTGATTTTGGTGTTTTTATATTTATAGACAATGTGCACTGTTTCAGCTGAATTATATGTTTGTGAATTTGTCTCCATGTTGTATGTATTTATTTGAATTTTTGTAAAGAAAAACGTTTTGATTTTTAAAACAATTTTAAATATTTTATTTTAAATTTTACAACATTTATTTATTAAATATATAGAAGCGACGCGTTTCGGAAGTTTACTCCATCATCGGGCTTTTCACAAGTTTAATCGTTAAGCGTCTTGTTGTGTTGCTTGCTGCGTTGTCATAAAGTTTTGTTGTGGTTATATTTGTCCTTTTTTTGCATTATAATTAATTGCAGTGTCGAATAATGTGTTTGCTTTTATTGTCAGCTTATCGTTCATTATCTTGTCTTGTTCTGTTTTACAAGCTTTGTAGATTTCATACTCTTCCAATGCATCGAGCTTTGTTCCTTTCTTGCAGAAGTGCATTGGTTTTAAGTTCTTGTCAAAGTTTGTATAATTGTGGTTCTTGTCTATTAAGTGTAAAGTCTATTAAGTGTAAAGCACAAATATCCCAGTCAATGAAACAATCACAATATTGAAAAATAATTTAACGCAAACAGCCAAAATAAATAAACAAAAAATAGAAGAAATTATAACTTTATTAGAAATAACACTTAAACAAAATTATTTTACATTCAACAACCAATTTTACATACAAGACGAAGGACTCGCCATGGGATCCCCACTCAGCGGCCTACTTGCAGACATATACCTCAACCACTTTGAAAACACATACATACTATCTAATCAAAACCAACAACAAAAAAACATAATCTTTTACGCAAGGTATGTAGATGACACATTCATCATATTCAACGGCACAAACAGACAAATAGACATCATGAACAAATATATCAACAACATTAAAGAAAAAATAAAGTTTACATACGAAACCGAACAAGACAACTCAATAAACTACTTAGACTTAAACATAACAAAAAACAACAACAAACTCCAGTTCAAAATATATAGAAAACCAACAACAACAGACATCACAATACACAACGATTCCCACCACCCTTTCACACAAAAATCTGCAGCTTATAATGCATTTATAAATAGGTTATTAAAAGTTCCAATGTCCAAAAAAGATTATGAAGAAGAAGTCAACACAATAAAACACATAGCAATAGCGAACGGATACACAACAGATATGATAGACAAACTAATCAACAAAAAGTTAAAGAAAATAAAAGACAAAAACAAAAACGACTATATTCACAGTAACCCACCTAACAATAATAAAAAATACATAGCAATTGAATACACAAACCTATTACCACAAATTCTAAAAAACGAATTCAAAAAGATTAACATTAACATTTCATTCAAAACTAACAACAATATACAAAAAATATTAAAACCAAAAACAATAAAAGACACAAAAAATGGCTCTGGCGTCTACAAAATAAATTGCGACGACTGCGACAAATTCTACATAGGACAGACAGGGAGAACTTTTTATGAAAGATTCTCCGAACACAAACCAAAACAAAACACAAAATCCACATACGCTTTACACTTAATAGACAAGAACCACAATTATACAAACTTTGACAAGAACTTAAAACCAATGCACTTCTGCAAGAAAGGAACAAAGCTCGATGCATTGGAAGAGTATGAAATCTACAAAGCTTGTAAAACAGAACAAGACAAGATAATGAACGATAAGCTGACAATAAAAGCAAACACATTATTCGACACTGCAATTAATTATAATGCAAAAAAAGGACAAATATAACCACAACAAAACTTTATGACAACGCAGCAAGCAACACAACAAGACGCTTAACGATTAAACTTGTGAAAAGCCCGATGATGGAGTAAACTTCCGAAACGCGTCGCTTCTATATATTTAATAAATAAATGTTGTAAAATTTAAAATAAAATATTTAAAATTGTTTTAAAAATCAAAACGTTTTTCTTTACAAAAATTCAAATAAATACATACAACATGGAGACAAATTCACAAACATATACCATTACGATTAAGATACCTCCATAGAAAAAAACAAGTTCCTTCGAACTTCGAACCACTGTGACTCCACACACCTCACACCACCACTGTCCACGAACCATGATCAACGAAACACAAGAACACAATTGCCTGTGCGTTTAGGGGTTGATTGGAATTTTAAGAAGTAGAAGTAGAAGTAGTAGTAGTAAAATAACAATATTCAAAGCTGTTTTATGAGGGGATATTCTTAGGTATAATTGTAACTTTCTTTTTAAAATGAAAAGAAAATTATTAAAAGCAGTTTTATACCAATTTTAAATATTCATTAAATTTTCAAGACGTTTGTTTTGTGTTTTTCCCTTTTTCCCCGATTTTTTTGTGTTTTTGCTCGTCCAAATACAATTTTTTCTCAGCAAAACTAGTAACATATTAAATGAAAGGGCATCTAAACGGTGCTTACTACAAATGGGATCTTTAAACCACTCAGGATTAAAGCTATCTGTTTTTGTAATACATAAAGATATTATTTTGGATTTTATATTGATGATTTCTGGACTTTTGATGTATATATTTTCAAAAACATTTATTTGTAGCTTACAAATTTCAAAAAATATATTGGACGGGGGAAAAAGTTTACCAAAGTCTGATTCTGAATTTGAGTATACTTTGTGGTGCATAAGAAATTCAGAATTTTCGGTTAGTGTTTTATCCGTTTTAAGTAATGTTTGAGAACAATTCCGACATGGCTCTTTCATCGATTTAAACAGCTTATAAATACAGTATCCTGCAAAGTATCGAATGGACATGCTTTTGATAGTGTTTGAGACAGATGGCCGTTCATCTGAATCAAAACAAATGATCATGTCAAAGTCAGGACTTAATTTTGCTTCTGTTTTGGCTGTATTGATATCCAAAATTGGCTTTTCAAATGTTGTATTTACAACTGCAGACCAGTCAACATCAAGAATTTCATCTGAATCTTTTTCGCAGTTGGAGAATTTAGATGCAAATAGTAGATTCAAAGAAATAATCTTGGCTATAATTGATTGAAATTCAAAAACGTTTGGATTTCTTTTGTTTGCGTTTCGGGCACGAACATGTGAAAAGAAATTTTCCAGTGGATCCTGGTTCATTTTGTTCAAATAAAAATAAGAAAAATCGGGATAATCGGTAAATAAGTCATCGGCCAATGAAAGAAAAGATGTAATAGTTAAAACCATTCCCTTAAAGCAATGAACGGTTGTGTTTTTAGTAAGTTGTAATGACGCTAATAAATCTTTCACTTCATTTAAGAATTCTATATTAATGCTGTTTTTAACTAACGGTGGGTGTCCATTTAAAATATTAAACATTTTATCAATTTTTTTGAAAAAAATTGACGTGGCTTTGGCCTTACCCTCAACGGTCTTAGAAAAACCCGAAACTTCCAGCATTGCTAAGATTGCCGATGATACGCTGTGTGAAAATACTTGAGTAGCCAAGCTAACTGACATCTTTTGAAAATTTGTAGGATCCACGTGTGCTTGTGTGATTTTCGGACAAGCTCTTACAAGATTTTGAGAGTCAATAGCATATAATTCTCTTAAAACGTCCCAGCTTATAACATCTCCATTAGGAAAGCAAAAGTCTGAAGTTATAAGATTTGTTCTGATGGACTTTACTAGATGAGGTACATCAAAACAAAGGTATATCTTTTTTCCTTCATAAACCAACCAATTGTTATCGATGTTTTTATGTATTCCTTCTTTGTTTCCAAGTTGTAAAAATAGACTTCGGTTTGTTGATCCTTGGTCGCATGTAAGCGCCCGTACAAATATTCCCAGGTTCGCACAAATATGCGAGCATTTAAAAATTTGTTGTTTTAATTCTGACACGGGACAAGATGTCGCTGTAACAACATAGTTAAGAATATATTTGAAATTGGAGCAGAGTCCCCTTATCATGAAAACGCAAATAGTTTTTCCTCTGATTGGTTCTCTTTTCCCATCACCATAGTCAACAAGCCCGTCAATTCTATCCTTAAACTTATTATACGTTACATTTTCCTCGATCGATATTTCATCAAAAATAAGTACTACATTTTTACTCATTTCAGGTAATTCATCAACTTTTTCCTTTATTTTTGATAAAACTTCTTCGTGGAAGCCTGGCGAAAGATGTTTTATATCCATCCACTTGTATAAAGAAGTGGGATGAGGAAGGTGGAATTCAAGAGTTTCCCTCATAAAGTTATAAAGAGCAGCATTTCTAAAAAATATATTTTGAGAAAGCCATTTCTCGTCTTCAGAATAGGTTTTTTGCTTGGTCATTAGCATTTTTGCAAAAGTTTTTGCATTTTTGTTTACCACAGGCAATGAATCAATAAACATTAATACCGTTTTCGTGGTTGTTTCTCTATTTTTCTTTTTTGACAAGCTTCCTACTTTCAATACATTTATTTTGCGCCGCAAGGTAATATATTTTAAATTGCTTTGTTTTCGTATGTCTTTTATCTTCTTTTCTAAATTGTATATTTTAAGTTTAAATTTTAAAATTTCATTTTTTGTAGTCTTGGCAGTCTTGGTCATTTTTTTGTGAAGAATATTCAGTACTAACATTTTTCTGAAAATATTCGTCTCATATTGATTGAAACTCCGGTAAGGTTAAGTCTACATCAGAACCTTCTGTATTAAAAGTTGGTTTCAAATAGGTTGCGATATTTGAACCGAACGAATTTAAAATATTTTTAAGATATAAGCTGGGGACAGACTCTTTTTTAAGATTTTTTTTTAATATTAAATTTTTTTCAAAGTGTCTTTCACATAAATAAAGATTTTTATGGAGGACATCTTTTAAATTGCAGGCATCATGCCACTTTCTGAAAAGAACTTCGTTCTTCTCCCGAGCTGGAAATTTGAAAAATTTTGTGGATCGATTCTCCTGCCTCTTAGCTCCACAAGAGGAAATACAACATTTTACACGGTATCCGTACCTGTGCTTACTAGTATCAGTTGAAAACATTTTTAATATTAAAAATAAAGCTGCAGAAAAACTTTATTTTGTCCTTAAAAATCTAAACAGATAATACCTACTTTATACCTATTTACAAAAATGAAATGCATAAGAGATAGAGATGCAGAACAATACCTTGTTCTTAAAAACCAAACTATACCTTGTAATCAAAATCAGTAAAAAAAAGTAAGGCAGGATAAAAGATACATACATAATAATATATGCTGAAAAAAAAACTATCCGTAGACAACCATTCCTGAACCATAAGCTATAAAAACATGCACAACCATTCCCTTTGGCAATTTTACTACTACTACTTCTACTTCTACTTCTTAAAATTCCAATCAACCCCCAAACGCACAAGCAATGGTGTTCTTGTGTTGCGTTGATCATGGTTCGTCTTCGTGAACGTGCCGTGGACCAGGGATGGAAAATTCGGTACAATTGTACCGAATTCGATACAATTGAGTTTGTGCAAGTACAAAAGTACAATTTGTCTCAATTCAGTACAATTTCAAAATTTCCAATTTTATGTATTTCACAAAATCAACAAAACAAAAGCGCATTAAAGAAATTTGAAAGTTGAACACAACATCCTGGCCTGAACGCATTCATTTTCATTCCAGAACAATAACTCACAGCTGTAAGCCCTTATAACTCTTAATTACAGAACAATAACTCACAGCTGTAAGCCCTTATAACTCTTAATTACAGTTTTCTTTTCACTTCTTGATGGCGTCTTGCTTTATCGATCAGCTTTTTTTCAGACATCGCATCGTTTTCTTTACTAAACACTAAACTGTAAACTTGTGGATATTATTTGTGATTGCGGTTTTTCCTTTGCGCATTTTTAAGATATTTAATTTGTGAATTTTAGTTTTATATTTAATTTTTTTGTAGAAGCTGGTGCCACAAAAGTAGATAATTAAAAGATTTAGTTTCATCATTACAATACAAGACAAGTTATGTACATATATACTTTTAAAAATGAAGATAGTTTTTTTTTTCTGTGAAGCTACTTATATTTATTTATATTGGTTTTTTTATAAGAAGACAAACTGATCATTTCTGCTTTAATTTTTTTTTAAATAAAATACTTTGGAAAACTTTTAAATAGTTGAATTTTTGATTTTTTTTTTTTTTTTTAAATACAAAATTCGTCTTCGGTACAATTGACATCATTTCAGTACAATTCTATTCCATATTTCAGTACAATTGAAAAATTTCTTTTTCCATCCCTGCCGTGGACGGTGGACCGTCACTGTGCTGTGGTTCGAAGTTCGAAGGAACTGGTTTTTTGTGTAATCGTAATGGTATGTTTAGTTTTTTTGCAGGATGTCAATTTCTCAGGCATGTTTTAGTATGAGGTATGCTAGGTTTCGATTTTGGTATGCTAAGTTTGAAACTTTTTTTGAACATGGTTTTGTTCTACGATTCTACATCTGTATATTTCTCTTGTCTGTGGTCCCAGGCATTTGAAAATTGGTCATTTATTTTTGCTCTGCGTGCAATATCTATGTAACTCTATTATCTGTGATTCCATGTTCGTTCCGGCCATGGAACTATTTTGCGCAACTCTAGTGTATGTACCTGCTTGTTAGCAATTTTAGAAAAATTAAAAAAAAAAACGAAAAATTTAGTTAGTCTTATCCAGGTAGGTACATATTTTGTAAAAAAAAATAAAAAATAAGATATTTGGCGTGCCAATTTTGAACAAACAAATATTTCTTTTCATGTTTGTCTACGAATTTGTATCAAATTTGGAAATTATTAATTCATTAAAATAAAAAAAGTTAAAACTGTTTTCTTTCATCGTGACGTTTTTATTTATATAATTGATGTTTGTTCTAAATTCAAGGCAAATATCAATTTTAAAATGTTTAAGGTACAGTATTCCCCGCTTAATTGCACTGACCATTTTGTCAGATTTTTCGGTCAATTATCCGGGTGGTTCAATTAACGAAACCCCGCTTAATTGACCGACCTGTTCAATTAAACGAAACCCGTATAATTGCACTAGTCGGTCAACTAAAAATTAAAATATTCATCCCAGAAATTTACTATGAACATTTCATTGTCAACTTACGAAAACCTTGAAAAAACTGAAAAAGAATACACACACAAAAATATTTGAACACGTTTTATTTAAAAAATAAACATACATACATAATATACATAATTAAAACTATGAAACAGAAATAAATTATTCTTAAAAAAAAGTCACTTTTAGCTTCGAAAAGGATAACAAAAATAATAAATACAACAGTAGGTATGTACCTCGAAAGGCTCAATGTCTTGTTGTTTTTCAGCTCAACTGTAAATTTATTTAGTGGTAAGAAGTATAAACGTAGAATTGCAATGTCCTGAAGAATTTCGAAAGTCGATGGTAATATGGCTTTAAATTCTTCTTTTTCTTAAACCGTTTTTAAATTTTCGGCGTCTGTTAAGCATTGTACTTAAGTATGTTGTCTATGACCACGATATCATTTTGCGGCTTCTCTTCATCTTGAATGATACCTGTCTTTTAAAAAACCACTTCAGATGTAGGTTAAGTAATAAAATATTTCTAATATTTGTTTCATTATAACTTTTTTGTACGTCCAATTATCCGAAAAATGTCCATATATTTTTTTTTCGGGTGCATATTTTAAAGTTCAATTAACCGAGTAATTCAATTAAGCGGGGTTCAATTAACCATTTAAAAAGCTATGCTACAAATACGGGAAATTTTGCAACGCAACTTTTTCGGTCAATTAAGCGGGATGTTCAATTAAGCGAGGTGCAACTAAGCGGGGATTACTGTATAGATTTTTTTAACTTATACAAATGAAAAAATGCTTAAACTATACCTACATTTTATTATTATAAATACGAATAGTACGAATTTATATAAACAAAGTTTAAACAACGTTTTATAACTAAACTAATTTTATAGATTAGATTAGATTAGATTTATTCATTCTTTTGTTTTGTATATTTTACATTGTTATTTACAAAATCAGTTTTGCATGGCTTTACCGTCTGCCTGATTGACATTTCACTATACAATTTTTAAAATAATTTTTTTAAAGTTTTAGATAAATTCAATGAACATTAGATATAATGGATTTATTTATATGTATATATTCAAGAAATTTTTTTTTTCTTTAGAAGGTATCTAATATGTATTTAACTAATTGCTTCTTTTCCGGGACATTATGGCTGTTTTATAGAATTCAAATAATTGATGAATATTACTTTCACAGTTAAGCAGTGCTATAACTTCTGAGGCGTTTTTTGCATCGCTGCCCAGACAATTTCTTCGAATTTCTTTGAGAACCGGACATATTCCAATAAAGCAATAAAGTGGATAATATCTTCACGTTCTGCGAGGTTGCAAAGGTTGCAGTTGATTTGCAGATCAGGTCGATGAGGTAGCGTAACAAGCTCTCCTCTCATTTTGAATATCGATGAAATTAGTTCTTGGCTGTTATCATTTTGGAAGTAGTTTTCCTCACATAAATTATGGTTTAAAATGCTATAGACACTTCTATGCACGGATGAAGTTGCTCTGTCTATACAATCCCTTCTATATTGTTCGTCCACTTTCGAGATAAGATCATAGAGCACTTCTTTCTATCCTCCAAATTCTGTCACAAAATGTAGCTCCATTCCACAGTAGTTGGCAAGATCATCCAGTTTTTTGTACCATAAGATTTTATTTTCGATTGCCCTCTTCGCAATTATTTTAGGAAGCCTTTCCTCCGACATCTCTAGAACTTTTATGACATAATCAACGTGGAGTTTTAACGTTCTTATGAATAATGGAGATAGTCCCGTTTCAATATTTATCATTTAATTTGGCGTTGTGCTAGGTAAACCAAAACATCTTTTGATATAGTACCTATGCAGTTTTTCCACAGTTTCGAATTGATGGTATCCCCAAGATTGTGCCGCATACATCATGATTGACTCTGCTACCGCGTTAAAAACTTTGTGCTTTACACTATGGTGAACCAATTTGTTAGAAAAACATTTTTTCCACGTTGCGCTTATAGCGTTTTTAGCTTTAACCAACTTTTCTTTTAGGTGGGGTTCCATATTGAGATTACTTGTTATGGTCATTCCCAAACATTTGTATTTGTTTACTAATTCAATAGGTTCTAAGTTGAAATACCACTTTTCGTTTCGGCAGGTTCTTCCAGATCCTTTTTTAAAAATCATAACTCTTGATCTATTAAGATTGACTGTTAGATTCCATAACTGGCAATATGAATAAATACGATTTATCATCAACTGTAACGTTTCCGGTGAATACGCGAAGATGAGCACATCGTCAGCGAAGAGCATAGCCTTTATCAAGGTACCATTAATTTGTATTCCACCAGGTAAAAAATCAATGAGATCGTTGATATATAGAGCAAATAGATTCGGACTCAAAGTGCATCCTTACTCCCATTGTGGTTTCAAACCATTCCAACCTGTGCTCTCCACTCCAAACAGCTGATTGAGTTTCTTTGTAAATGTTTTCCAGAACTCTTCCAAGTTTATGACTTAACCCAGCGTTGTATAGCTTGAAGAATAAAGCCTTTCGCTCGATCGTATCAAAGGCTGCTTTAAAATCAACGAAAAAGCTGTAAAATTTCTTTTTTTGTTCGATAAAAGTACCAGTGATGTTTTGCAGCACAAATATGTTATCGACGGTTGAATAACCATTACGAAATCCAGCTTGGAACTCATTAATAAGTTTTTGGCTTTTTATCCACTGTCCAATTCTATTATTTAATATCTTTGTAAATATTTTATATGATGAATTAAAGAAAGATATTCCTCGATAATTTGATGGGTCAGATATATTACCTTTTTTGTGTATAGGAAATATAATAGCTTCCCTAAAATGATTTGGAATATCACCTGTTTCTAAAATTTGCCTTTCCATCCTTAAGACTTTTCAAGGCCATCAAAACTTCTTCATGTGCGATCGGATCGTCCAATATTTCATTGGTATGCCATGGTGTTGCATAATGAATAGGTAGTTGGTTTGATATTGGGTTCAAAAGGTTTCGAAAATGATCAGTTAATACTCCTGCATTTAGATGGATACCTATTTTTGTTTTTTTGCCATTGAACTTATTGATCGCCAACCAGAATTGTTTTGTATCTTTGCAGCATATTAGATTTTTGGCTTCATCTTCAAAATATCTTTTTCGTTTTTCTTTGCAAATTTTTTTAAATGAAGAATTTGCTTGAATATACAAATTTTTTAAAGCCATACTACCAAACTTTCGAAATGCTTTTAGCCATCCAAAAGATTTGTTCCTTGCTGTTTCGCATTCTTTGTCGAACCATTTTTCTTTATACGCTGGAGTTTTATTTTGAGGTTGTATATTATACGGAGATGATCTTTTTATTATATCCTCAATATCGCTCAAGCTCATCTGTATACCTGAGTTCAAATTATTTTCTAGGTTGTTTCTATATTCGATTGCTTTATTTTCTTTCCACTGTAGCTTAGTACGAGTTTGCAAAATTCTCGTTTCATTGCACTCTGTTGGCACCGTTTCAAATTCTGCTACAATTGGAAGATGGTCGGAATATTGTTGTACAACGACGTTGAATGTTGTCATTAAATAAATCCATTCACCTCTAATCAAACAATAGTCCACGACTGAGCAACCTTGTTGTCCTACAAAGGTAAATTCTCCATTCTTGTCTAATTTGCTCGTACCATTAAGTATACGAAAACCAAGTGAATCACAAAGCTCCAACAGTTTGATTCCTCTTGAATTTTTAATATGGTCTTTTGATTTTCTCACTTTACCTGCTAATAGATTTTCTCTCCCTTCTTCTTGTCCTATTCTGGCGTTAAGATCACTGATTATCATTATATTGTCGTAATTGCTGTGTTCAAGAAATGTACATAATGTAGCAAAGTCCCTTTCCAATAATTGCAATTAATGTATGTTGGCAATATAATAATGTTCGTTGAGTCCAACTTGATTTTCAAAATTTTAACTTCATCTATTATTTCAAATTCATATGTACTGCTGCATAACGTTGTTTTGTAACCAAAAAAGCACCCACCACTTGCTCTTCCTCTCATACTTTGCTTAATAGCGGGAACCCATACGAATTTAAAGTTCTTAAAACGATCAAAATAACATTTATAATCATCTTCTACTAAAAACACACAATATCATAATTATTAATGATTTCATAAAACTTTACATTTAAAGATTTATTTCTAAGTCCTGCAATGTTATAAATTAAGATTTTAATTTTTTTTAATTTCTATTATTTTTACTTTATTTTGACAGACGGCAACTCTATCCTAAGCCATATTATAAGAATACGAATTGGTTGATGACCCTGCTCCTACGTAGTTTCCAGTGGAACATGTAGATGACGCACTTGTGCTAACATTATTTCTGACAATTGGTGTCATCTGGTCTTCACGATCAAAACACAGCTGTTTACTCAAATCGCTCTGGTAAATGTCATTTAGCACTGTGATTCCATTGATGTTGTTTTGTAATAAACCCAGAGTAGAGCTCCAGTGAAACATCTTTTTTTTCCACATACATCCTATCATCACGCACCAATACATTAATTCGCGGATTAATTCCTTTCAAGCAGCTTCTTATTTTCAGCAGTTTGTTTCTTTTCTGTCGCACTGCTGGCGGAAGATCTTTGGAAATTGAAACACCTGTGTTCCGTAGTTGCCTTGAAGATCTAAGTACTGTCAACACTTCGCTGGCCGAGAACTATAAGGTTGTATGTAAAAACAAGTAAAGTATTAATGCAATATGATGAAGAACCATCAAAAAGCCATAAAAGCATTAAAATATTGTTAATTTAATCACTTTAGATGATTTGACAAGCATTTTAAAAAACGACATAGAACCTTGTTGGGAAAAAATTGATTAAAAATTCCAAAAAAGGTTCTATGTACAACATAGAACCTTTTAGTACTGAAGAGATTATATGGGAGAAGATGTTTTTGTATGGAGAAAAAAGGCATTTATCCTAAAAACAAGACCTAAATTGCGTTTGATTGATATTTTTATATTTAAAAATAAAAAAAATCAATAAAAATATATTTTCTGAAACAAAATAGTCCACAAATCACGTACTTGATGTAAAAACCATACATTTTAAAAGAAGATGATGTTTTATTTAAACTTATTTCAAGCACCATAATTTTGAATTTTTCTAAAACTCAAAAGCACAGTCAAATTAAAAACTCCATAAAATTTATAACATAAATAAATTTATTTCAATGGTAATTCTTTTAGAACTAAATAAATAACAATAAACGACTGCATTTTTGCAATAAAAAACTTCAAGAAATGGAAATACACAAATATTAATAACTATTCTGAATTTGTTTTGATTGATTTTTTTAAATAATCAAAATTGAATTTTGGCATGAACGGAATGCATTGCCTTAAACAATTTTATCTATTGTGTTTCCTTATTTTTTTTTTCAATTTCAAAATTCGAATATTCAAACAGTGATGTATTTTTGGCTACTCTTCTTAAAGGCTTTGTATAAATAGTTTTTAACCCGACAGTAAAAATATTTTTTGAAAACACTATCTCACATACCTTTGTGAAAGGTATTGTTTTAAAGTTAAATCCTGTGCTTTCATTTGAAGAATAATTAAATTTTTAATCTTGTATAATATTTTCAACAATATCCGAAACAGAGAAATTGGCGAATAATACTCGAAATTTATCAAATTTCTTTCAATAACTCTATGTTATAAGTTCATGTTAAAAATGCACATAAAATCATTGACAGGAAGTTCTATATCTTATTGTTTACAAAACTAAACTGATTTGAAATTATGAAAAATGTCATAGGAAACGTAGGACTTTTTACTTCAATAAAAAAGTTCTAAATTCAAAGAGGTTCTATGTATGTGGATTAATTTTGAGCAAAAATGTTCTATGTAACCTAAACGCGTTGGTTTTGTGTGTGACAAAAAGTATGTTAAAGGTTCTATGTTTAACATAGAACCTTATAGTACTGAATAATAGTGCGAATTCAATGAAAGTTCTATGTCGTTTATGGCTGTAGTGTTTCCAGTAATTTTTTTAATTTTTCTTTTTTATTCTATCTGAAAGCCGATAAAATTACGAAAATTTTGGTATATAAAACTCATTTTTGGTATTTTGGTCGATATATAGTTCTCAGACAGCGACTTGTTCTCTTGATTGAAGTTTAACAATAAAATTCTTCACATTTGCATTGTTCGATCTTATTTCATTAATAATTAAGTTATCAGTGGAAGGTGTTGGCTGAATAATGCTCGTGCAGATTTCTTTAACATAATCTTAGCCATCTTGTCCTTCATGTGGTGCAATTCGTATCATAAGATTGTTTTCTGTTTGTTTTTTCTGGATATTTTCCATCTGACACTCAAGAAGATCATTTTTTTTTCTAAGAGGTTAACTTTCGATGTCAATTGGACGTTCAGCTCCATAATTTGTTTGTTGGCAGCCATAATTGCTTCAACGTCGCTTTTACTGGCTGTATCTTTCATTTTTTTGTCGAATAGATCGCAAAACCAATTATAAAGCTCCGATTTTTTCATAGATCCTACTAAATCTTCGGACATTTTATCAAAGGCTTGTAATTTTTTATGTGCGTTAGAACTTTCGGGGGATATTTCACAAAGTTTTCTTTTGATCTTGGTCATATAGTGAGGTTATGTGCGTAACTGTGCCTACACTTAGACTAAAAGGAACAATATATTAGCTCTAGAACTCACTTGTCTTTATAAATGATGGAAAATAAAGATATCAGCACCAAAATTACAAACTTTCGATAAACAAAATACTATTTAAATTCCAAAATATCAAACTTTTTAATAGAGCGACTTTAAAACAGACTTTTCCTAAATTTGACAGAAACGTCAATCCAATTTTACTAGTTTTATATATATAAGAAATTTCTTTAAAATTGTTCTAAAAAAAAAGACATTGATTTCTCAAAAACAATTTTTTTAGATAAAAAATATTTTTTTCACGTTCTCTCTATCACCGTAAATACAACGTTGATCAAAATTTCGAGTTAATTTTTTTTCAAATGCAAAACTTGCTCTACAGTACCTACATACATATATCGCAAGTGAAAATAAAAAGAAATTTGAATAGTTTATGAGTACCAATTTTAAAAAATTTATATAGAAAAAAATAATCAAATAACATAAAAAAGGCAATTTTTGAAAAATTAAAAAAAAATTGTTAAGCCAATCTTAAAAACTTATTGATACACACGTATAAGCTATTTAAAAAAAAATCAAATAACTTTTTTTATAAAAAAATATTTGTATGCCTCTAAAAAAAAGGTTGAACTATGAAAAAATAAGACATAGTTGGCACATTTAAAAATCGCCATGTTTATTGTTTTAGAAGAAATTGGCGCAAAATTTTAATTGAATTAGTATGATGCTAAAGCTGTTTTAGTATGATACTAGATTAAAACAACGAATTTTTCAAATTTTAATCGAATTTAGCATCATACTTTCTCTACCCTTTTACTAAAGTTAAAATCATCGAATACCTATTTTATCTTTTTAGTATGGTGCTAGCTTCATATGACTCTTTGACATTTGCAAACATCAAAAAAGGTTCGTGTACTTACTTTTTTGCACGAAATGTCACTTGTCTTAGGTGTATTCAGAACTTTGAGTATATATAATATGGAGGGCTCGTTCCTATCCCTAATGCATTGTAGTACTTGAAGTTGTGATAGGGGTCGCTGTCTCACTTTCTGTAAGTTAAGGATACAGCCGTATCCTCCGATTTGTGCTTACCTTTTCCTCGCATATAGTTCTCCGTCACATGTGATATGAAGCACTCGACAATAACTTTGTCTTACACAAATTTGAGTAGCGCCCCCTATGATAGTCACGCATTTGGAATAGAAACGAGCCCTCCATATTATATATACTCAAAGGTTCAGAAGCAATTTATTAAGAAAATTCTTTTAGTACAATACTAGTTAGTAAATGTTCAAAATTAAGAGTGTGTTAGTAAACTACTATAAAGTTAGCAAATTGTTAAGTAGTATCATACTAATACCTTAATAATAGGCTGTTTAAAATTTTGCGCCATTGTTTTTTTCTGATTTAGTAGTTGACAGGGTGTCCCAAAAGTCAACGTCGAAACGAAAACGGGTGATAGGGAAGGTACTGACAGTTATCAGAAAAATAATACAAAAAAAAATCGTAGCCGTCTATTTTGTGAGATACAGGCATTCGAAAAAAAATATAAAAAATTGTCACCCTGTGACGGTCTTTTAAGTGCTGTGACTATAAGTCTTAACTTTTCTCAATTTATGTTGCTGTTATGGAACCTTGAATAACCCTGCTAACAATTTCATTCAAAAATTTAAACACATCTCCATCATTTTTAAAGAAAATATCACCTTTTTTGCCCAACTAAGTACCAAACATTTTTACATGACCCTAATTCAATAGAGTGTAGTGTAAAAACAAATTTAGTACTACAATGCGGAGCATTAAATATTTTAAAAGGCTTTCAAATGGTGTTCAGATGAAGACTTTGACCAAAGTGACATAATCGCCTAAGAAAAATTGTAGTTGTTAAAATGTTGGCAATAAGGGAACAGACAAAAATTACAAATTTTGTTTGTTAAATAAAACTTTTATTTGTAAAACGTTCTAATTTAAAAATGAAATCTAATCAATTTTGTTAATAACCCGTACCAGTATGTGTAAATATGTAAAAATATTCATAAATCTATACTACTGCAAGCAAAAAAAAGATAAAATGAATGAAAATATGTTTCATTTTAGGAGCAGTAGTGAGACAATACGGTAGGAATACTATTTTAATCAAAAAAAATTTTACATTCCAAAGCATGAACAATCACAAAAACATAAACACCCTTCGTTTTAATTAGTTCACGTTTTCCAATGTTCACTGTATATAAAATCTGTATCAGAAACAAGTAATATTCTTGATTTTCGTAACACTATATCCCACTTAAATTTTGTTCGTCTCGAACAAAGTCAATATTGTCACCATAGTATTGAGCCAGTCTATCCAGACGAACTACTTTCATTTTTGATCTTTTACGATCCTGCCAATGTATGCGATACACCACATCATTTATTCTGTTGATTACCACATAAGGTCCTTCCCAATGAGTTTGTAATTTTGAACATATACCTTTTTTTCGTTGAGGATTATGAAGGAGAACCATATCACCTTCACTGAAGATTTTCGAATTTACTTGGAGATCGTATCTTACTTTCATTTTGTCGCTTCTTAACTGTAACCTTTTTCTAACATCTTTATGAATTTCATCCAATTGCTGTCGACTAAAAATTTCATCATAAGGTTTTTGATTCAATTTACCAGAACTCGTTCCGAATTTGATATCTGCTGGTAGCTGTAGATCATTTCCAAAGAGGATTTTAGCCGGTGTTAACTTAGTCGTATCATGTACTGCAGATCTGTATGCCATCAGGTATTTTTGAATTTGCTCGTCCCATTTTCTTTGTTCGCTGTCGACAACTTTCCTTAAATGCTCTTCAAGGGTTCTATTAAATCGTTCCACCATGCCATCCGACTGTGGATGTAGTGGTGTAGTCCGCGTCTTCCGTATCCGTAAGATTTCACATAAGTCCTTGAATATAACGGACTTAAAGTTTCTTCCCTGATCAGAATGCAATTCAAGAGGTACACCATATCGACATACCCATTCATTAAAGAAAGCGTTGGCACAAGTTCTCGCTTCTTGGTTTGGTAGGGGTATACTTCCGGCCATTTACTAAAATAATCGATAACGACTAATACGTACCTATTTCCCTTAAAACTTTCTGGAAATGGTCCTGCGATATCCATTGCAATTCGTTCAAAGGAAGCACCAACGGTATATGACTGCATAGGACATCGACTGCATGTTTTAGGTCCTTTTGCGGTTGCACACGTTTTGCATTTGGCAATCCAATCGGCAACTGATTCTTGGCATCCCACCCAGCAGAAATGGTTTTTGATTTTTTCTACTGTTTTAGTGATTCCTAAATGTCCTCCAGTGACACCATCATGGAATTCTTCTAGCACTTCTCTAATTTTTGATTTTGGTACTACCAGAAGCTTATGTTTGACTTTTCCATCTTCGCTTTCCCAAATCCGGTAAAGACAGCCATCAATTAGCACTAAACTATACCATTGTGCTAAATATGCCTTGGATATCTGACTCTCCATAGAGAAGGATTCTCTACTTGGTTTTATTCCAGTTTGCTTCGCCGTTATTGTCTTTAATAAATAACAATCGTTTTGATGTGAAAAAGGAATCTCTTTCGTTCTCCACATTTGGTCTGGTTGAATTCCAAACTGTTTAATTGAGGCGATTCCTTCTTTCTGTTCAGTCCTTGAACAATGTTTGCATTTAGGTTTGCAAGGACGTCGAGACAATGCGTCTGCATTCCCATGGCTACTACCTTTTCGGTGCTCGATTGTGAATTGGTATGTTTGAAGTCTTTCAATCCATCTAGCGATTTGTACTTCAGGATTCTTAAATTGTAATAGCCATCGAAGGGCGGTATGGTCTGTTCGGATACGAAATTCTTGCCCATATAGGTATTTGTGAAAATGTTTGACACATTGCACTATAGCCAACAATTCCTTCCTCGTCACGCAATAATTACGCTCTGATTTGTCCAACACTTTACTAAAATACCCAACTACTTTTTCTTGACCATCTATATCTTGTGATGGAATTCCTCCAATTCCAACATTACTGGCATCAGTATCCAGTATAAATATTTGACCAGGAATCGGATACGCCAAGATAGGTGCTGTACAAATATGGCTTTTGAGATTCAAAAACGCTTCTTCCTGTTTTGTAGCCCATTCAAATTTCGGGTCTTTTCGAGTTAATTCATGCAGACTTGATGCTACGCTCGCAAAATTTGGAACAAATCGTCGGTAGTAGGTACATAATCCAAGAAAACTCCGCAATTCTGTAAGATTCTTAGGTGTTGGCCACTGTGAAATAGCTTTTACTTTTTGTTCATCGGTATGGACTCCTTCTGATGTTATTTTATGTCCCAAATAGTTCACTTCTTTTTTAAAAAGTGTACATTTCTTTGGATTTAACTTTAATCCCGCATGTTTTATTCTTTGGAAGGCTTGCTCCAGATTTCGTATGTGGTCCTTGAAATCTTTTCCCATAACAATTATGTCGTCTAAGTATACAAGACAAATTTTCCAGTGCAGTTCAGCCAAAACTCGTTCCATTAATTGTTCAAAAGTGGCAGGAGCATTACATAGACCAAACGGCATAACGCGAAATTGCCACAAACCGTTCCCATCACTGAATGCCGTCTTTTCTTTGTCTTCTTCACTAATTTCGACCTGCCAGTAGCCGCTCTTTAAATCTAGTGTTGAAAACCATTTTACTTCACCGAGTGTGTCCAGAGTATCAGCAATTCTAAGCACAGAACCGTTTGCTTCCATCTTTTTTTCTTTTGGATGGCTCTATTACTTGATCTTTTCGCATTTGTTCAATCAGTTTTTGAACTTCATCTCTCCTTGCAGGAGGCATTCGACGAAGGGTTTGACGAATTGGTAGTGCATTTCCAGTGTTAATGCGATGCATAACTTGCGATGTACATTCTGCCACTTTTGAATCTGATGAAAATACGAGTATACCGGAAAACTTCTCTACCAATTCCTGTGCTTGCTTTTTTTCTTGAGTTGAAAGTCCGACTATGTCCATTTGCATCAGGTTTGAAGTTTCTTCACTTTTCTGGCTGCAGTTTAGCTCATCGGGTTCCAATTCACATCTAACGACTGTAGTGACTTCTTCCCCCTTTCCAATGACTGTGCCTTTCTTAATTGTTTTGATTGAATTGGCTAAATTTAATACCCTTATCGGAATTTGCGATTCGTTATTGGGTTTAACCAAAGTTTTTCCGACAATAATACGAGTATTAGATATTAATCTGTTTTTTGTTAATAGATTCCACAATCCACAAACTATTTGTTTGCTCATCTTCTTGAAGCTTTCCCCAAATGATTGCCTCGGAACATGGAGGTATGCTAGTGTTTTTACTCACAATTATTGTTTTAATATTCGCTAATTTTGTATTTTCCGTTTTTAGTAACATTTCTGTGTTTTGATATTTCAATACACAACTTTCTAGATCTATCTTAAATCCGTGTTGCAACATAAAATTCAAGCCAAGAATCACTTCGTCCACAATATCTGCCACAAGAAAATCATGTTCCGTAGTCATCATGCCCAAAGAAAGACTTTGTAATGTCACCAGTCACAGAGTTGTAAGTTTCATTGTGTAAAAGGGTTGTAATTCCAACGCAAAGTCCTTTCTTACGATAGAATGTGATGCTCCCGTATCAAGTGTGATGACTACTCTTTTCTCTCCAAGGATACCCATAATTGTTAGACTTTTTGTGGTACGAGCAATTCTTGAGACTATTACTTTGGGGCGATTTTCTCAAACCAATTTAAGCCCCTCTAAATTGGTATTTTTTAGTTTAAATGGGGTTGCGAGTCACCCTCAGTATCTTTGACTAGTTGTTTAGTACGTGCTTTGCAATAACGTGCCATATGTCCACGTTTTCCGCAACTAAAACATTCACCTTTAAAAACCTTCTTTTCCTCGATCACTGACCTTACAGCTTGGCACATAATACCTAAAGATGTTGCATCCTCAGAATGAATTTGTCTGGCTTGAATGCTCGGTCTGCAAACTATGGCCGCTGTTTCATAGGAGATCGCTAAGCTTACCGTTTCTGAAAAATATGGTTTTGGTGATACTACTGTTAGTCTTTTAGTTTCCAGATCACGGATTCCGTCAACAAATGCCTCAATTTTAACCCTTTCAATTAATTCTGGAGTAGCATCCATAAAGGCCAACTGAGCTAAGCGTTCAATTTCACCTGCGAAGGTCTCAAGGCTTTCACCTTTTTGTTGAGAACGTGCCTTAAGTTCCAGGCGGTGAACTTGGCGCAAGTGGTAGTTACTATACCGCCGATGTAAAGCTTTCATCAAAGCTGAATAATTCTTCTGTTCCTCGCTTGATAGAGTTTGAATTATTTCAGCAGAAGCACCCCTTAGAGAAATTATAAGAGCAGATGAACATTCCTCTACACTCCAGCGATTTCTTTGGTCGGTGGTTTCAAACTGTAGCTTAAAAACAGCAAAACTTGAAGAACCGTCATAGATAGGGGCTTTAAACTGTGATAAACAAGCTCCAACCGGTGCTTGGAATCGGGAGATTTCTTGTTTTGCTTTCTAATTGGCTTAGCTTTCATCCGTTTTCTTCTCAAGTTCGCTAAATTTAGCTTCACAAACACGCATACCCTGCTCAAGAGAATAAATTTGCTTACCTAAGCTTCCCAAATTTTCCTGGCGTTCATAATTCTTTTTTTCCATACGATTCTCCATCTGTTGTAAGAGCTTTACAAAATGTTGCATAACATCTGTAACATTCGGAACTTCGGTTGGTGCATCCTCTTCAGATGTTTTATGTGAGTTCTCATCTGAGAAGTCCACATTTTCAACATCAATCCCCTGCTCAGCCATGGAAACTTTAAAGCGAATTTGTAATTCATCCTTGCTTCCAGATCTAGATTTGTTCAATTTGGTCAAATGTTTTTTAAGTTCTTCTACTTTAAGTTGAGCGTGTAACCATCTTCACTTCTGACACCAGTGTTAAATAAAATACAATTTGTAGGTTTCAACAAAAAAAAAAGAACAAAGTTCTAAACGTTTTTAATCAGCAAATTAAATAATAATAATGAAAATATTTTTATATTGATAAGAAACAACAATCCAATCAAACTATATAAAATTTGTATCAGAAACAAGTAATATTCTTGATTTTCGTAACAATGTTATCAATTATACTTACTTGTGTCTCCCGAGTTTCGTTTTTGTTACATTTATATTTTTGTATCGATTTGTTTACTTGTCAAAATATTCACCTTTGGGCTAAAATTTCTATATTCCGTGGTCAATGTTGCGCGGTATACGCATTGAATTTCTAAGGTGCACTTCTACATTTGCTTGGAAATTCTTAGTTTTTAACAGAAATATACATAAATATTAACAAATTTGTATCCAAGAAGCAATAAAATTAATATTTAATATAGTTTTTATTGATAAAGAGATATAAAAAGCAAAATTAATAAAAATATATTTGTATTTTAAAAGTTTTGAATTTAACATATTCCTTTTTTGAATATTCAAACGCACTTATTCAACTTTTTACGCATTGAGCAAAAACCCACAAAATTTGAACAGAGCTATGTTGGTCCCATTTAAAATGCATGGGGCAACTAACACAGCAAACAAATGACCGCGAGCACAGCCATACGTCTCAAAGCCATCTCTCAATGGACCAATAACTCTATTGGCCACACCACCATTCTGAATTTATTCGGAACTCTCCCAAGTCACTGTGACTACATCACTCCCTTTTTGGTTTTCGATAAAAACTTTGAAGTCACCATTCCCTCAAGGTCAGCTTGGGAGGAAGGGGCTTTGACAGGAAATAAATCAGTAAACTTTTTTACAGGCTGCTTTGAAATCCCTCGCATCAGTCTCTGTAAACTCCATTACAGCCCAAGACTGTCGATCGTCTCTGGTGGAGATGGCCAAACAGTTTAACATTCACCTATTCTGGGTGCCGGGTCACAGGGACATTCCGGGGAATTGCAAAGCCGACGAACTCGCCAGAATTGGAACGGAAATGCCTATCTGACCCGAAAAGGCAAATATAGGTATGCCCATAGCTACAAGTGAACTTATGCTGAAACGAATCGCTCTGGAACAATCAAACACAAGATGGCTTAATACTACCACTTGTATGGCGACCAAACAAATCTGGCCTAAACTGGATCTGAAACGGTCAAAATGTCTATTGTCCCTCAGTAGATCTCAGATCAGCTCCGTAATAGGTGTAATAACTGGACACTGTCTCATAGGTAGACACGCCGCACGACTCGGTGTACTATCAAACGATTTTTGCAGGAGATGCTTGGACGAGGAGGAAGAGGAGACAATCCCACACCTTCTTTGTACATGCCCTGCTCTCTCTTACAGACGCAAACTTCATCTAGGAGAATATTTCTATAATGAACCAAGCAATCTCATAAACACAGACATTAAAAGTCTCCTTCGCTTCATCAGAAGCTCCAAATGGTTTTAACTAGTAGGAAACCTTTTTGTTCCCTATTAGATCTTGGTATCACAATGGACCTCTAATGGTCTAAGTGTGTCAGATGCAGGACCGGCCCGAACTAAATTAGAGCTCTGCGCAAGCTTCATCAGTGGCGCCCCTCATTTGCCGTGATTGCGAAAGAAGTCATTTCCTCATCACCCAAGGGGTATCCTTTACAATGCGTTTTTTTACCGAGGTATCCCCTAGATAATACTTATGTCTTATTAAAATAAATATGATTTTTATTAAAAACTAAGAAATCGAAAATATGTCACAAAAATAATAGTAACTAAAGAAACTTTTAAACAAAATATTATAATTCCATTATATAACACATTAAACTTTACAAAAATTAATGTAACATCAGAAGATATACATCAATCAATCAATCAATCAAATTGAAAATTTAAAAGAATTGCAAGCAATAAGATACAAAAACAATCAGCCCTATCAGGAGTTTCGCCCGAATAACCTTTCACCCGAAATATTTTTGTTCACCCGGATTTTTAAAAGCAATCAGGAATTTCGCCCGAACAAGATTTCACTTCGAATTTAGAACTGACGGTTCGAAAAATAGGTATGTTCAGAAAACTAAGCTATCAATAAATTTCCCCATCTCTGTGATGGAAACAGAGAATGAAATCTGAGCTTACTTTTTTCTTGTTTAAAAAAAAGCTCAAAATAAATTCGGTTTTGCATTTTCCTATTAAAATAGTGTCCATTGAGCGTAATGGTACGATTTTTAATCCTTCTCCAATCGATTTATTGAAGAAAAAAAATTTCTGAATTTGCGGATACATAAAATTTCCCTCACCGTTTTTAATCAAGATGACTATTCGTCTTCGATACATGAACAAACCTAGCAATCTGACTTTTTGTTTTGACAGTTGTTGACAACCAGTAAGAATTAAATCAAGCGACGAATAAAAAAAAACTGATTTAGTTGATATTTTTATTTAAAAGAAAAAAGTGTAATCTAAAAATCTAAAAATGTAAATGATAAACTTAAAAAATCATTCTAAAGACATTAAAACGCAAAGCATACCTATGCATACCTATACAGTGTTGAAATATTCGGAGGCAGTTAAGAGACCACTCAAATCCGTTGCAGTTACCTGAACCATTGTAAGAATGAAACTATACATTCAACTTCTTTAATATCTAATTATAAATATTTTTCAGATTTCAACAGCGCTATACCTATTTCTACCTGATGATAAAGAAATATTTAATTTATACTTCTTTACTTTCTTTTGTATTAAAATAAAGATATGTTTTACATGATTCCTCTTCTTATTTTTTTATTCGCCTCCAAAAAAGAAGTGAACATTTTAAATGTAAATCGTGTTGCGTTTCACCCGAACTGAATGCTCCTAATAAGGTGAATTTTTCGAACATGAATTTTTTTTTCGCCCGAAACTCAAAATAAGGGAAAAGAAGAAAGGGAAATTTTTCGGGTGGAATGATATTCGGTCGAAACTTCTGATAGGGCTGAATGTAAAACATGTTATATCATACACAAAGTATCACAATCATAATTGGTATTATATTTGCAATTTTACTATTATATTTTAAACGTCGAGAAACCAAAAAATTTAAAATTGAAAATAGAATTATAGATACTTAGGAGAGCATCAAACTTAAGGGGGGAGGGGTTACATATCAGAACACCCTCACATAACTCTGTAATAATAATAAACACCCTAATGAAGAAAGATACAAAGTATCTTTCTATAAACAAAATCAGCCTTATTGTGAGTTTCACCCGAACAACATTCCACCCGGAAAATTGAACATTTCACTTTTCGAATATTGTGAGTTTCACCCGAAAAATTATTCATGTTCGAAAAATTCCCCCTATTGTGAACAATCATTTCGGGCGGAATGATATGCCATTGACAGCCATAATTATCAATTATTTTTATTAGGCGAACGAGAGAACAATAAGGCGGAAAATGTAAGTTGTTTGTTTATTTTTTTAAGATAAGAAAATTTAAAATTCATGTTTTTTTATTATAATGCAGGAGCAAAACAATAAAAAAAAAAAGACGAAAGCGATATGCTGCTTAATAAAATGCAGGAGAATCCTAAAATTGCCAAGGGCTTCACTTATAGCAAATCGGGAGAAAGTGGCCGAAATTTGCAAGAAGTGAAGAGTGGGTCTGAGTGGAAAAGAGTAAGAATAAGGCTAAAAGAGGATTGTGCCAAACCAACATCGTGGTCTTTGCCAACTCCTTTTTGGTACCCACCCTCTGAAAAGAAACCCTCTGCCTGTAGTACTGATGAAATCTGGAAAAAAATAAGGATTAATTCCTTTTCACATCCACGCATCTCCAAACGATTAGAGTGATCCCTCAAATTCCTTCCAAGTGCTCGCTCCTCAAACATTTGTTCTTCCTCAGACAAGATACGTAGCGCTATGCTATGCTATATTTATGATAATTATCCTTTCTTTATTATAAAATAACAATATAATTGTATATCCTGAAATTCTTATTTAACAATAATTGTCAAAACAAACATATGTTTGTTCAAACTCACAAAAAGGTCTGTTCATTTTCAGAACGCGATAAATCCGTTGTCTGAAAATAGGTGTGCAAATTATTAATTTCATATAATCCAATTAAAAATTGGGAGCCGCATTGAGTGGCACTACTAGCGTAGACACAATTTTATCTCTGTTGCAAATAATTTCGACAAATAAGTGATGTCCCAAATTCAATTATAGCACTATTTTACAGAGAATTTGGAGGTTGCATTTCATTCTCTGTTTCATTTACAGTGGAGGGAGAATTTATTGCTTCGAAGTGAAATTTTTATTCGGGCGAAACTCATAATAGCTTTAAAAATTTCGGGGGAACAAAAATGTTTCAGGGGAAATGTTTTCCGGGCAAAACTCACAATAAGGTTGAATGTAATGCTCACACAATCAGCCCTGAATGTTGAATGTATAATTTCATTCTTACAATGGTTCAGGTAACTGCAACGGATTTGAGTGGTCTCTGAACTACCTCCAAATATTTCAACGTAGTATTACATCTTCCTCAAGCAACAGGAAATTGGCTTACAACTAATAAGATACTACATATGTATGTATGAAAATTTACATTATTTGTTGGCTCATGGCCTAACTATTTACAGTGACTTAAGTTTAATTATTTTTATATAAAATTTACATGACAAAAAAAAAATAAATTTAAAATGTTGGTTGACTGTATTGTCCTCAGGGTGTTCATTCCTGGTTGTTAGTGGTGATTTTTGTGGGTTGTGGGCAGGGATGGCGTTTTAGCCGCGGTGGTAGGCTGACCCAATGTCAGCGTAGAACGAGACTACTTCCTCGTTGTCCATGATGACGTTGTCATCCAGAGTTTCCATCACACTGAGGTACCTCAGCTCGGGATGTCGTTGTTCTGTGGTCATGCTTCACATAAGCTGATTCGGGTGGTCGATGATGTTCCTCATTAGCTTCTTCGTTGAATGAACTAGATATTTGTCCAGTGGGATTAAATTCGCTTCTGTGTAGAGATGCTGGTTCCTGTAGTGCTTCTGTCGTTGACGGTCGAAGTAGAGTCCAGTGCAGTTCCGCAGTATCTTCCTTTCGAATAGTTGAAGTTCCTTCATAGCTGTCTTCGAGATGGAAAACCAGACTGGGAAGGAATAGCTGATCACTGGTCGCAGGAGCTGCTTGTAGATTAATATCTTTGTCGGTTGGCTAAGACCTGATCTTCTTTTCAGCAATGAGTGTAAACGGCTGAAGGCCCAGCTGGCCTTTTTCAGAATATTTCTTGAGTGCAGGTTAAACCTTAGCAATTCGTTGCACTCCCAAGTACTTGACATTTTGCTGTGCCACTATGGAGGATCCGTCAGGGAGTTTTAGGACCAGATTTCTGCAAATTGTTGCGGTGCGAAGGCCTCTACCAGTTGAAGGTCTCCTGAAGCAGACAAGTTCCGATTTGGAAGTATTAATTCAGATGCCCCATTTCTGGTAGAATTGGAAAAGTCTGTTAATGTGGGTTTCTACTTTTTGGACAGCGATTAGAGGTGACATTGATGTGGCGTAGGTGAGCGAGTCATCAGCATACAGAAGGTTCTCGCATCCAATTGGTGAAGGTTGGTCTGAAGTCATCTAGTTGTAGAGGAAGGGGCCTAGTTTTGAGCCTTGGGCGACTCCAGCTCTGATGGTCTTCATGTTTTACTTGCAGTTATCTACTTGAACAAAAAATTTCCTGCAATATAGGAAAGAAAAGAGAATTTTTATTAATGGCGGAGGTACTTGCATAAGATGAAGTTTGTGGATTAGACCGTCTATCCACACGCTATCGAATGCTTTCTCGACATCCAGAAAGCATCCGACGGTGACACGATTACTATTGAGGGCTGTGGTGATATCGTGTTGGAATTTTATCAGTGGATGCAAGGTTGAGTGTTTTTCTCGAAAGCCGAATTGCATGTCAGGGATGATTGAATTTTCACAGCAGAATTTCTTCAGTCTTCGTAAGATTAATTCTTCAAGTAATTTGCTGATATTGTTGAGAAGTGATATTGGTCTGTAGTTGGAAACTATGTTGGAAGCACCTTTCTTCGGAATTGACAAAATCTTCGCTGTTTTCAACTTCTGGGGGAAGTAACAGTTGTTGATGCAGTTGTTTAAAATGGTTGTGAGGAAAATCATTACCGCCTGTTGCAGTCTTTTCAGGATGTAGTTGGAGACACCATCTGGTCCAGCAGACTTTTTTGGCTTAGAATTGCCGATGATTTCTACAACCTCGTCTAGATTGCATAAATCTGGACTATCGGTGGAATCATTTGCTGGATTGATAATATTAAAATTTATTCTATCCGGATTTGGTTGCAGTGTTTGTTGAACTGTTGCCTCAACTTCTTGTAAGAAAGTTGGGTCAGTAGGTGGGCTCGGTGTGAAGTTTCTTTCGAAGTAGCCGGCGAATGCTTCCACCTTGTCTTGGGCCGAGGTAGCTTGAGTATCTATCATTGCTGATGATGGTTTCCGGTATTTGTGGCTGTTTTCCAATGATCCTATTGATGTTTTTGAAAGCATCTGGTCCTGGCTTGATTCCTTGTAATCTTTTCTGGTATTGGATATTATTGTGGTATTGAATAGAGTTGCGGAACATGATGTTGACTTGCTGTAGCTCATTCCAAACTATCTGGTAGTTTCTGTTTGTTGTATTCAGATCACTTTGGTGGATCCGCTGGAGACGTTTTCTTAGACGTTGTCGGTGAGCATACAGATTTTGAACGTACTCGGGAAGGTGCTGGTACCTATCTTTTGATGTTTTAGACTGTTTTTGCTTGTCCAGGGCATCAGATACGGCATGTTCAAAGCTGACAATTGCTGCATCGATTTCGATATCCAGAAGGTTCTTGTCTGAAGGTGGGAGAGTTAAGCTGTCTTCTATGTCTCTGTGAAGTATATCAATATTCAGCCGTCTGAAATTAATGAAATTCTCAGGAGCTTCTGTTGTAAGGACTGTGGGTTGGTTGAGGTTAATCGATAGTTGAACAGCTTCATGGTCCGAGTCACTATGCAATAATGTACAGACATAATTCCGGATTTCCGGAAGAGTGTGCACTAGGTTCGAGGAAGCCAGGAAGAAGTCCAGCGTTGATGGTGTTCTGGGAAAGTTGGGTTTGTGTTGTGAAACAACCACTAAGGAGTGCTGGTCGTTGTTTACGTCTAGCCAGTCAACAATCGCCTTGCCCTCAGGTGAAATCGTAGTATCCAGCCACATGTGATGCCTGGCATTGAAATCACCGCCGATGAGTCCATATGTGCTTCTCTCGAGGACACCGTTGAGAATTTGGAGGTCATTGTGAATATTTCCCATGGTGGATTGGCACTTGAAATATACACTGATAATGATAAGAGTTTCATCTCTTCCAAGTTTAATGGTGACGGCAGTGGCTTCACTGGTTCTGAGACCTGTGATAATGGTTTCGGCGGTGTTGGGGCAAATCTTCTTTTTTACGTAGATTGCCCTCATCTTTGTCCTTTCGGAAGGTTTTGAAGCCGGCCATGTCGATGTTGTTGCGTCTGGTGACGTTGGACTCACTGATGAGAGCGATGTCCGGGTTTTTGTTTTTCATCCATAAATTAAATGTCGTTCTCTTCTCAAGGCTGTACAATGAATTGACATTGTACCTCAGGACTTCGGTGTTCAGGTTCGTTGGTGCTGTTGTTATTGGTTTGGTTGGTCCCCTCCTTGGTGTTGTTACTTGGGGTGTGATCACCTTCGCTGGTTTCGTTTTCTGTTGTTGCTATTGGCTCCTGGAATTGATTGGTTTCTACGAAGAACCGCCTTTCACCATTGCTGCAAATCTGAGCGCAGGGCGGGTAACCAAACATGCTGATTTTGCAGCAAATACCTGTTGTGCCTTTTTTTCGGCTGACATTTTGTTTTTTTTCGGTGAGTCTTACCTTAAGTGTTGGGCCCCCTCGACGGGTTTCACCTTGTCGTGGTGGGGTGGAATAGGTAACTAAGAAAACCCAGCAGGGAGTTTAGGGACAGTCAGGATTGAGACGATATGGGATGGTTAGGTTTCTGGTGACATGCCTAAGCCGGAAATTTAATGCATCCCGTAGTATTGATCTTGGTTGGTAAGGTTTGGTGGGACCGTAGGGTCTCTGGCTGCTTAGGTGGCTGGGGGTCTGAAAGTCCTACCAAAAAAGGGAGTATATGTGTTGAAATTGAGTTAAATTGGCATGGTTCTCATTGGGACACGAGACCAATGAGAACCTTTTGATTGATCTTGATGGTAGTTGGGGTGGGACTGTGGATTCTTGACTGGGCATGCAGTTGGGGGTCCTAGGTCTCACCTAAAGGCAGTTAGATTAGTAGCGTCCTTGTCCGTTCGCGGATGAGGATTCGAAAGTTTTTCTGGAAGGATGTAGAGGAGTTTAAGGATGTCTGGGGTGGTAAGGATGCAAGAGGTGTCAGAAGTGGCAGATGTGGCAGTAATGTCATATCTGTCTGAGGGTGCAAGAGGTGTCAGAAGGGGTCCGGCATGTCTGATTGCTGGACTACTGTTGAATGTTGCTCACTATATACATGAGGCTTGGTGGCATGTCTCCCGTGTGTACCATGCGTAATTCCCAAGCGATCGTGTGGTGAGTAACTTTGATGGTGGGTCTAGTAGTTGGATGTGTCGGATGTTGGGAAGTTCTTCGGCTGGTTCGGAGCCTGGCTGGAGTTCTTCTAAGGTTCAAGAGGTGTCAGAGGGGTCCAATTGCTGGACTACTCTTAAAGGTCGCTTATATACATGTGGCTTGGTGGCATGTCTCCCGTGCGTACCATGCGTAATTCCCAAGTGTACGTGTGCTGAGTAGCTTTGATGGTGGTCTGGTAGTTGGATGTGTTGGATGTTGGGAGGTTCTTCGGCTGGTTCGCCCGGCTGGAGTTCTTCTTAGGTTCAAGAGGTGTCAGAAGGTTTTTTAGAGGTGTCAGAAAGGTTTTGGGGTTCCGGGTACTTGTACCTGGCGTCCTTCGTTAATAGCGTGAAGTGGAGCGTCATCCAGGGGCCCTATTTTGTAAAACGATTATCGTTGAAATTACTTCGTTATCGTTGAAATGCGATTATGTTTAACGAGAATCGTTTAATTTTAACGATACTCGTTAGTTCTAACGACTGCTAGGTTGAGTAGGAATTAGGCCATGTCCTCTTTTCCGCAGTCGCCTAGGGGGGATTTGATGACGTTGCGAGGCTCCACCGGTAGCCTTATACTGGTACCACGGGTGATAGTGCCCGGGATTTTGAGAACAATAGAGCACATCTTCGGGTGTGTCAGTTCTCTTTTTCCTGCTATCTTGAGGTCCCCCCCCCTAGTGGGATATCGTGGTGGCGTGGTTTACTCCAAATGCGGAAACGAATGGGACTCAGGATTCTTTTCTTGGGTTCAAGAGGCGTTGGTAGGTCTCGTCTTAAAACAAGAGATGTGCATATGCTGCAACATATCACAGATTTGTTACCGAAGTAGCTTGCTACGGAGGGGTTAATGGCTAGGACTAAATCTGGCTCCAATGGTGGTAGGCCACCCGTGGGGTAAAACCTTTAACTGGTAGGAATCCACGTAAAACTAAGGTTCATTCTTAAGTGTTGGACAGCCCTTGAAACTGGCTGGATGACCTTCCTTTTTGTAGTTGGCACACCATACATGCAACCCAGTATTCTCCTTACGTTGGCATTGCCCGGGTTCATGATCCTCTTTACACTTAACGCACACGTACTGGCGTCCGCAGTTGGTGGCAACGTGCCCAAAACGCTGGCAGTTCCGGAACTGAACAATGTCGTCGATCTTTAGTCGCTCCCAGTGCACCCTCTGGTTCATTATTAGAGTCTTCGTGTAGACTTCGTTAATGTCACATGTCATCGATAGCTCTACTACAAAATTGTTATAGGTTTTCCCTTGGGCCTTCTTGGCTTTAAAATGGGATACTTTGACCACTGGAAGTCCTTCTATCCGTAGTTCGTCCTCAACTTCGATAGCAGCATAGGTATGGTGTATTCCTTTAAGAAGAAGTAGATTCTTCCTATCCTCGCGTGGTGTGAAAGAGTTGAACTGGATTTTTCTGGCTTTCAGGAAGTTTTTGATGATTTCTAAGGCCACAATATTCAGGTCCAAGGTCCTTGACTATCCTCCTAAGCAAAGCTTAAAATGAAGCGATTGCCGAGGCTGGATTGAGAGGTTCCATATTACTGGATTAACCTTTTTCACTTTTATTGATTAAACCGGATTAAACACGCACAACACTATTTTGAGAAAAACTTCTGTTTAACACACTTAATCCTCATTAATCTTTAAGTTAATCATTGGGATAATCCCTTTTTTAATTACTTTGTAGGCAATAAAATCTGGTAGCCCGCAGTTATATCAGAAATTTTTACTCTTTTTAAATTGGGGGTGGATTTTTAAATTAAATTTAATTCGTCCGCTGTATGACTATCTGCACTGAGCGATGTACACTGAATAAGCAACAGGAAATGCATGGTTATGTTTTGCGTTTTAATTTCTTTATTATGATGTTTTTAGTTTATCATTTAGGTATATTTTTAGATTACACTTTTTTCTTTTAAATAAAAATATCAACCAAATCAATTTTTTTTATTCGTCGCTTGATTTAATTCTTACTGGTTGTCAACAACTGTCAAAACAAAAGGTCAGATTGTTAGGTTTGTTCATGTATCGAACACGAATAGTCATGATTAGAAACGGAGAGGGAAATTTTATGTATCCGCTAATTCAGACATTTTTTTTCTTAAATAAATCGATTGGAGAAGGATTAAAAATCGTATCATTGCACTCAATGGACACTATTTTAACAGAAAAATGCAAAGCCGAATTTATTTTGAGCTTTTTTTAAACAAAAAAAAAGTAAGCTCAGATTTCATTCTCTGTTTCCATCACAGAGATAGGGAAATTTATTGATAGCTTAGTTTTCTGAACATACCTATTTTTCGAACCGTCAGTTCTAAATTCGAATTGAAATCTTGTTCGGGCGAAATTCCTGATTGCTTTTTAAAATCCGGTAAAATTGACATTTCAATTTTCGCCTATTGTGAGTTTCACCCGAAAAATTATTCATGTTCGAAAAATTCCCCTTATTGTGAACAATCAGCCCTATCACAAATTCCATCGTAATCGGAATCGAATTCCGACAAAAAGCTATCATCAAATCCGTTCGTAACAGCAATTTGTATGAGATATTCCACTACGATGGATTTTGTGATAGTTTTTTTCGGGATTCGTAACAAGTTTCCGATTACGATGGAATTTGTGGTAGGTCTGAATCATTTCGGGCGGAATGATGTGCCATTGACAGCCATAATTTTCACTATTTTTATTAGGTGAACGAAAGCACAATAAGACGGAAAATGTAAGTTGTTTGTTTCTTTTTTTAAGATATGAACATTTAAAATTCATGTTTTTTGTTAAAATGCATGAGCAAAACAATAAAACAAAAGACGAAAGCGATTGGCTGCTTAATAAAATGCAGGAGAATCCTGAAATTTCGAAGGGCTTCACTTAAAGCAAATCGGGAGAAATTGGCCAAATTTTGGAAGAAGTGAAGAGTGAGTTTGAGTGGAAAAAAGTAAGAATAAGGCTAAAAGAGGATTGTGCAAAACCAACATCGTGGTCTTTGGCAAGTCCTTTTTGGTACCCACCCTTTGCAAAGAAACCCTCTGCCTGTAGTACTGATGAAATCTAAAAAAAACAAAAAGGATAAATTCCTTTTCACACTCACGCATCTCCAAAGGATTAGAGTGATCCCTCAAATTCCTTCGAAGTGCTCGCTCCTCAAACATTTGTTCTTCTTAAGACAAAATATGTAGCGCTATGCTATGCTATATTTATGATAATTATCCTTTCTTTATTATAAAATAAAATTTTAATTTTATATACTGAAATTCTTATTTAACAATTGTCAAAACAATCATATATTTGTTCAAACTCACAAGAAGGTCTGTTCGTTTTCCGAACGCGATAAGTCCGCTGTTTAAAAACAGGTGTGCAAATTATTCGTTTCAGATAATCCAAGTAAAAATTGGAAGCCACAACGAGTGGCAATACTAGATACGGTGGATCTGCACACGACTCATTTGTATGGAAACATTCAAATGAAAGGCAATTTTGCGAAAACACTTTTGATGTACGAGACCATAATTATTGGCTTTTGGGTAAAAAACAACAGTTCGTTCACTATAAACAACTCACTCTAATCAACTTTTCCCAGGTGAAAGTGGGTATCCATTAGAACCTTGGTTACTTTCACCATATAGAAGCTCATCCGATGTAATGAAAACCCATTTTAATAATGTTCATGCAAAAGCTAGAAATTTAATTGAACGGTGTATCGGTGTTTTCAAAGGTAAGCAATATAATAAATTGTAAATTAGACTTATATACATACATATTTTTGGCACCCTCAGGTCGATGGAGAATTTTTTGCTACGAACCGATTAAAATTGCTACCTTTGCAAATGTTTGCGCTGCTTTACATAACATTTGCATACATTATAATGTTGAAAACGACAACATTTCAATAGAGGACGAAAACTTCCCTAGCTATAGATTGAGCGAATCACAAATATCAAGCGAAAACAATGCAATGAAGCAATTAGCAATCAATATAAGAGATGATATAAAAATTCCTTTTTTACTTAAAAATTTATTTTAAACATAATAATGAATACATTTGTGTACAAAAACAAAAAAGTAACAATTTCATAAACAAAAAAAAAATAACTTCATAGTTATAACAAATCTTAAGAACTAAAAATAAAAATTCTATAACTTATGTTAAACAAAAAAGAAACTTAATTCACAGATAAAATAAATCACAAAAGTATGTACATATTTACAACTCAAAAATATCCTTTTGACATTTGTTTTTCTGCAATTAAGGTGCGTTTTTCAAGCAGCTCAATGATTCTCGCTTGGAACATTGCATCCTGCTGGTTACGCTCTGTCAAAATGTTCAACAATCTTTCCTGAAAATTTGAATCATTATTTGATGACTACTGACTAAAATTTGATAGGCTTACTGGTCAAGTTTTCAAAACCTTTTGAATTGGGCATAAGAAAAAACTTGCCAAGTAAGCCCATCAAATTTTAGTCAGTAGTCATCAAATAATAAAATTTCTCTATTACATTGTAGCTGTTTCAATATTATTCTACTTTAAATATTTGGTATTAAACCTTCATGAAGTAAGAACTTGGCGTACTTTTAGATCTCAGTATTTTTCACGGCTGACTTGTTACACAAAGGTTTTTGTATAGAAGAACTTGGCTCTTTTTTTAACATTTATGTTTTTTGGTCTGATCTCACTCCTTTTTGCAAAGATTTTAATATTTTGCCATGTCAAAATCTCGAAAGATACGGAAAGATATAAGGGAGAGTCCACCCTACTAAAATCAACTTAGTTCATAATTTCCTATTTCTTTTGGTATATTTTCTTTTTGTCATCGGTTGTTTTGCGCTTCAATTATTTCTTCTTATCCTGGCAAGATACCTAACACTAACAAACCAACCTTAATTACAGCAATCGGAAGTGTTCCATATAAATTAAATATTTTCTCAGAAAGTGGGCGGATACCACGCCCCCTGAATGGAAAACCTCAATTTTTATATCTTTTTCTTTGTGTGCAGTTAAAATCCTGCAACTTTACCGAATGTCATCGTTTTACAGCAGTCGGAAGTGCTCCATTCAACCAACACCAATTTGGAGAAAGTGGGCGGATACCACGACCCTGAATGGAAAACCTCGATTTTTATTTTTGGTCCTTTATATGCGATTTGAGCCCTACCGTTCTACCAAATTTCATTGTTCTACTGCAATCGGAAGTGCGCCATATATAATTTACATCAGTTCTGAGGAAGTGGGCGGATACCACGCCCTGAACAAGAAACCGCTAATTTTATATTTTTTCTTTGTATGCAATTTAAGCCCTACCACTTTACCAAATTTCATCGTTTTACAGTAGTCGGAAGTGCTCCATTCAACCAACACCAATTCGGATAAAGTGGGCGGATACCACGCCCCCTGAAAGGAAAACCTTGGTGTTTATTTTTGGTTCTTTATATGCAATATAAGCCCTACCGGTTCACCAAATTTCATCGTTTTGCAGCAGTCGGAAGTGCTCCATTCAACCAACACCAATTCGGAGAAAGTGGACGGATACCACGCCCCCTGAATGGAAAATTTCAAATTTTCGATTTTTTCCTCTGCTTGCATGATAAGACCTACCGTTGTGCAAAATTACAAGATTCGGCGATGTCGGGAAGTGCTTCATAATTTTGTGATTTTTGAGACCTTATATCTCAGGAACCGCTTAAATTAGAAAGTTGAAATTTGGTGAGGCGCCTGTGCCTGACTAGCTTAGCAATTTTTGGTTGCAGGTGAATTGAAACTTTTCGCATTTAGGTAGATAGCGTTTTTATACTTTGCGTATTTATACAAGGTTAATCTGTTGGTTCTAGGACTTTTACTTTTCAGGATATTTTAAAAAATAAAGAAAAGGGAGCACAGATTTAGACTTTAGGAACCCGGGGAATTTGCTCTGATATTCATAATTTATTTTTAATGTAGACAATTAATTTTAGGAAAAAGTTCACAATTCAAAAATTGCTCAACTAAAAAAATTATTAAATTTCCTAACCCAAGTAAATTAAAACACTTTCAAAAATAATAATGGTAATTATGTACCTATACCTATAAATGTTATTTTGAGTCTTTTTCAAAGGGCTGTAACTCTGCGAAAAGTGGTTGTATTGGGATGAAACCAAAAGCGTTTTAAATATTTCTTTTTCTTGTTTCAGAGTTTCTAAAAATAAAAAATATCCATAGTTAAACATTTAAATTTTTTAGTTTTTAAATAGCTTCATTGTCTTGAGATTATTTATGATTCAATAAAATTAATAAGTGCAAAAAAATATAGCCTCAGATTAAAAAGTGGTTCCGTCTTTGACCACAAATTTACATGTAAAAATTGACAACATAAAAGGTAAATTGGGCAGTTTTGAAAACATGAATAAATTCGTTATAGACAATGGATTCTTTGAAACAATTTATGGAGATACATAATTGATTTTTTACAATTGACCGTTCATTTAAGAAAAGTGGAAAAGTGTTTTTTAAACAAACAGATTATCAATTTTGAAATTGGTTGATCAAACCGTTCGTTTATTTTTTATTTGTTACATATCTTAGACTTGAAGTCCCTATCAGCGTTACCACTTCCGGAAAAAAATGGAAGGAGATTTGAAGAAAAAAGTGAAGTAAATTGGGAAAAATCGAAGTAGATTTTGAAATGACTTTTTACTTGCTTTTAGACAAATTTGAACTGGGAATTTTTATAAGTTGACATTACAACACAAAAGAGTAATGATTCCGTCTATCTGCAACTCTGTACCTCAATCTGCAGCCTAGAGGAGAAATTTAAATGGTTTGTTTTACTTTAGCTCGGTTCCTTCCATACAGCCATTATGAAATATTTTAATTATTTTGAAAACGGCTCTAATGCTTTTTTTTTTTAAATTATGTATATATAACTGTACCAGCAATGCAGTCCACACTTTGGTAAAAAATAAATGTTATTATCGGTACCTGTCATAGAACCTTATTTTTATTTTCTACTTTTTCATTTGCGACTCTTCCGATTTCGATCAAAATTTTTACATCGCAGATTCTTTGATTTTGAAGCATTTAAAACAAATAAGACTAAAGATTCCTTAGTTATTTTGACGCATAACAGATCAATTGTCAGATTGAATGGGAAGACTATTTGTGTTGAGCAAAAATTACTTCTAACAGCAATAAGTACTCCCCCGCCAACTGAATTTGTAACGTCAACGTGACGGTCCTTTCGGAATGTCTAATATTGTTGCGTTAAGCCAAGTTTCTGTAAGGGCAAAAAGATCGTATGGCAAAACTAGGGAATTTTTGAAAGTCTTAGAAGTTTTACTTCGAAGACCTCTCACATTTTGGTAGTAGATGCAGAACCTGGGCAGTTTTTTGAATTTATGCTAGGAGACGAATTAAAATTTGATTTCTTTCTCAAGGGCGTTGTAAATTCTTTTACCAATGTGTTAGGAGGCCAAGAAGTATTACATATGGGTTCCAAGAGAGAATTGGGAGCTATTATTTTGAAGGAGGCTACGAAGCTGTTTGGTTTGCTTATTTTGGAGCATTTTACGCATGATGAATTGACAATTGCCTTAGTAGCAATCAAATGATACACAACATCTTCAGGCATCGTTTCGGGATCGAGACGAGATATAAATATGGCCCTGGGCTTCGGAACTGAAATTAAAGTTCTTGGACCAGTAACGACGGATTCCTGTGTTGGAGTCAAGTCAAAATTTTCGGTGACAGGTTGAGGTGGAATGGGTTCAGTGGGTTCAGAGGAGGTTTCGGTAACATTAGTATTTGGTTCATTAATATGGAGTGATTCGATAGCCGGTCGGATAAAGTTATTGAATTTTTAACGACTTCACTACCAATAAGGGACGTTGTTTTAGGTGCCGGACCTACGTTGGCTGACATGCTTTTAAACTTACTTATTTGTGTATTTTTATTGTTTTGATATTCTTTTTTTTTTGTAATTCGATGAATCTCTTCTTCGTTGGGTTAGAAATTACCTTTCGGACCGTTTACTAAAAGTAGTTTTGGACGGTTTCAAATCTGATATTGGGCATTCAATCACTAGAATCACGACGTATTTATTTCGGTGTAATGCTTGTCAGAGATTTAATAAATTATAAAATCAATTGCCCTTACTTACTTTCGTTGATTGGCTTTCATGTTCCTTGTCGTGAATTACGTAATAATCGTTTATTTTGTGTACCCTTTCATAGGGTCAATTATGGAATCAATGAACTCTTTACTTGCTGTTTAAGACAAGCTAATTCTGTTTGTAATGCTATTGATTTTAATTTATATTTAAGTAGGGACTGTTTTAAAAAAATTGTTATTAATAATAAACTTCGGTGGTTAATATTAATTGTAAATTCTATTTTTGTTTTGTTTTATTTATTATTATTTATATAAATTTACTATTGTTCTAAGTAGTCTTTAGGAGCTGTGTCTCTACTTGATGAATAAATAAATAGATAAATGCTGGTGTGCCCCAGGGGTCCGTTTTGTCTCCGACAGTTTCTGTCTATAACTGTTGCTCCGCTTAATTGTTTTGTTAACGACAGTAACCTCAGATTTTCATATTCGTTTTTAGATTCACATCCTTGTCCTTCGGATGTTGACTACCAACGGCAGCGTATGATAAGCTCATTAAATTCTGATCTTGATAGCATTGTCCAATGGGGAATCAAAAAACGTATAGAATTTAAAGCTTCGAAAACTCAATGCTGTTTGGCACTTGCATTGAGGAAACTGAACAACTCTCTGTGCTCGGTATGTGCATTACAGACCACCTTGTATGGAATGATCACATATTCGACGTGGCCAAAAACGCTGCCAAGTGTTTAGGTTTCCTTCAACGTTGCAAGAAATTTTTTACACCTACTAATCTGGCTGTAATCTATAAGGCCTATATGCGTCCAAAGCTCGAGTGCAATTCCCACTAGGCAGGTGCTCTAAAAACCCTCTTTAGTCTCTTGCACAGAATTTAAAAGAGAGCTCTAAAAATTATAGGCGACCGTTGGCGTTGTCGAACTGAAACATTTGAATCTCTCGAGCACCGCCGCGATTTTCATAAACAGTGCTCTAGTGAAGTAGCCAGTTGCGTTCTCCCCCTCAAACAATTCAACCGTAATACCCGTACTTCTAGGACTGCTCATCATTTTCGCCCAATTTCGGACGTACTGTCAAGTACAGTGATTCTTTTTTTAGCCGCACTACACGAATCTGGAATGCTTTACATTAAAAACCAATGTGTATCGGTATTTCCTTTCTCATCCTATCCTACTTTCCTAATTTCTTGCACTGTGTTTAACATTTTAATTTTATTCATAACCCCTTGACCTTGAGTGCGCGTTTAATATAAAAAAAAATACTACCTAGAGTGAAATAGAGAAAAAGAAGTAGATTTGAACTTTTTTTTGTAAAATTGAAGTAGGTTGAAACAGAGATTTTTAAAATGAGGTAGATTTTAGTATTTGGCTGATGGTGCGAATTAAGAAGTAGATTTTAAATATTTTGAAAAAAAAACTATATCTACTATAATAATTGAAGTAAAATGGTGCCACTGGTTCCCATTATCTGAAACAAATTTCGTAGAAAAAGTTTGTCAATTTTATTTCCAATAACATCATTGTATTTGAATTTTACTTTGTATAATAGTATACTAATCTTAAGCTTCTATTTTATTAAGCAAAAACTAAAAATGCATTTTATATAAATACGGATCTTATTAAAAAAAAAACGAATTTCATTAAGTCATTTCGAAATTATTCACAATTTGTCAACTACCAACGTAACAATTGGTGGTCGTAAGTAAAACGTGTTAGAAAAAAATGTTATATCATTTTTTAATTTTGACACCAACAACATTATTGGAAAACTAATACTTGTTCTTTTTTTACAAATTAAAAACTAAGTGATAATGAATATATGAACATACATATGTATATTATATAAAGGTCGTTCTTATCAGAACTAGGCCAGATTTGCCTATTGTCCTTTGTTAAAAATTATCTCATTTCGAAATTTTCAACGAAATTACATCATGTGGCCTAATGAAAACGAAGTAGGTATTACATACCTATGTATGTATTTTCTATTTGCTTACTTTTTATCAATTTTTTTTGCTTGAGTTTTTTGTTTCCTTTGTTTATTTTTGGAAGCAGTTGTTGCAAAAAAATATTTATAGGTATGTACAAAATAGATTTGCACAATAAAAACACAACAGAAAATAACTGTAACGAGAGTATTATCTATCACCATGACATATTGAAATAAAGGAGACAACTCTTCCTATGTAAAACCAACAAAAATACATAAAAGAAGCGCACTTCCCATATTCTTTCTTCATACTTTCACCATTCTTCTACCAGTGGAATACGTCACCACCGAAAACAAAAAGTGATCGAATTTTCCTTCTTAACTTATTTATATAAATATGTACATAGGTATTTAGATTAATAGATACCTGCATAATATTGTACATAATATTTTGGCGCCATCCACTTGCCATATCCCTTGGTTGTTACGTATTCGCTTACAGTGAAATGCAATTTGCGTTCATTCACAGGATTAACATGTACTTATCTAATATATTTTTGATACATCCATTACCTACCTACGCAAAATTAAATCAAAACAATCCTTACGATACCAAATCAATACAAGGCGTTGCACCTCTACATTACCTATGAACCTACCTATCGGAAAAAACAACACAAAATATATTGTAGATACTTATTTATATCATGCATATGTATCTTATTCTATACACAACATCGCAGATTTCCCTTCTTCCATCATCTACACAACCTTTGGCAAAAAAAAAATGAAGATCACTATGCATCGCAATTTATTACTATGTGTGTACCTAAAATGGCTTTCCATAGAAGAAACAAAAAAAAAACCAGTAGAATGATGATAGATCGCAAATAAAAAAATACAAAAAAAAACAAAATTTATGACAGCGAATGTGTGATAACCTACTTGTATTCTTTTTTATACATACACAAAGAACATTTTTCCACCCTACCTCCAAAAATGTGGAATGGTCATTGCATCATATACCTACTAAAAACAATCATTTCTCACAGGTTTTTTTATTTTTTCTGTTCTTGTAATACGAGATGCAAGATGACAAGTCATAAACAAAAATAAAAAACTAAATGAGCCCAGACAAAAAAAAAAGAATCAAGAGAGCGGATGGGCGGACAAAATTCTTTTGCACAGAGAATTCGAAAACTTCTCTTTCAAAGCGCTGATATTGCAGTGGCATTCTTGTGAACTGAAAACTTACTTGTGTGCGTGTGCAAAGGAACTTTTTGTTAAAAAATGCAAAATAGACCTCTTTTATAAAAATAAAATTAAATAAATATTGAGTGAAAAAAGTATTTTGTATTTTTGAATTTAGTAAATAAAATATCAAACAAAAATAAAAAAAATATGTGAGAACTGTATTGTCAATACTTTTCTTGAAAATGCATTACAAATACTGTCATATTGAATTGCATTTTTATGAACATTAGATGAGTTTAATTAAATTTTTAAGACCGATACGCTGTTCAGAGAATATAAATCTTTGATTAAAAAATTATTTCCAAAAATTAAAAAATATAACTCTCAATTTCCCAGGGTAGAGAACAAAATATTTGTAAAAAAATGTATATTTTTTGACTTTTGTTAGTAAAAAGTTACTGTAAAAATAAAAAAAAATACAAAAAAATATTAACGTAATTGCACATACTTATTGGCTTTGTATAAGAGTGAATTTTACTTCGTTATCTTTTATACTTATGAAGTTTTATCCAGTAGAGCATTTATACCACTATGCAAATTTCCTTCGTTTTTCATAGTTTTGTATATTTTTTTTGAATAAATAATAAAACAGAATAAAAAAAGAAGACCGATACATGATTTGGGAATATGTTGTTTCTATAAAAAAAATATAAAAAAAATAAAAAAGTAATATTTTCGGAATTTCCCTATCATTTGAATAAGGACCTTACTAAAATGTATGATTTTTCCACTTGTGTGGCAGTTTTAAGGCACACAATATTTGTATATTTTTTTCAAAACTGCAAAAGTATTTTGACTAACATTTTTCTAATCGATGACCGTTTATTTCATTGAAATATTCGTAAAATTGTGAAAGTTATACAGCTTAGCGCAAAAGTCTAACCTATTTTTTCAATGGACACCTACCCTTAATGATAATCGTTTTGACCATTATCGTTTTGAAAGTTACGGAATGACCCACCAGATTTTATAACAGATTTTATCATGCAGAATACCAAAATTATAATTCATAAAGGATTTGTTGACAGCTCAAACTTTTGTATGCAAATTCATAACAGAATAACAGAATAGAAGAATAAAAGATCTCGCCGAATAGGCCTAATTGATGCATACCAACGCAGGTTATTGACATTTATGTATATCTGTCAAAGCTTTAATTCCAAAATAAGCAGACGGTCGAATTGTATTTGGTTTGTTTTTTCGTTTTGCTAAAAGAGTAAAACATATTCGTCCCTAGCGAGGTATCCGTTCGGAGCGGAAAATTCTCCGATTTTGTTCGATTTGGAGCATTTTTGCTTCCAGGTATTGTTCCGAACAGCTGTTTGGAATTTTTCTCCGACATTATTTTAACGCACCCGGCGAACTGTGTTGAAGTGCGATCAATTGCTTTATTTGTGAAATTTCTGACAGCTAAATGCAATTGTTATTCTGATTTCGTCCGACCCGACACAAATTCTTCGCGGAACAAATTTTGCCAACGCGTTTGTGTATTATTATTCTTTCCGATAGGATACCTCGAAAGAAGTTTGAACCTCTGACAAAGTATGCGTTGCGAACAATTTTCCGCTCCGAACGGATACCTCGATAGGGCCGAATTTCAATTAATTCAGTAATAACAATTTATTTTAAATAAAAATGTTTACTTATGTACTCATCTTTTTGCACATTCATCATTTTTGCTAATTTAATTTTGCTTTGGCTTCGGGAAACTTTTCACTTTCTTGGCAGGAAAATCGGAAAGAAAAAAATCGTCGTGCAACGCATAACAACGCGACTCGTTGCTTATATTTTGACAGCTTATCGTCAGTTTTAACTTTTCGATGTACTGCAAACCCAATTGGAAATTCTGCAAAGGCTCGCTTTTTCATTTAATTGATTCTCATAATTTCCAGGATCCTCGACATCATCAAGCGAAAATTTTCATGCACTCTCGAGCCTCTCCCAAAAATTTCCTCGAGAAAATCTGGACGAGTAAACTCCTGAGCAGAAATTTTGGAACGCATTCCGAGCCTAGATCGCAAGAAATCTACTATTTTCAATTTTCTCCTCTTCCTTCATTCTTAGAATCTGACAGACCCAAGTAACATTTTTCATCTCATAAGATGCTCCAAGAGTTCAACTAGATTAGTTAAGAGGAGCTAAAAGTAATCTTAAAGAATACTACGAGATTCTTTTAAAACTGTTAAAAGCCTTAAATGGCCTAGTTATGAGAGGCTCTTCCTACTCATAGTAGCAACAGAAGTTTCCTTATGGGATGACAGATGCACGTTTATATTAAAATGGCACTTCTAAGGCTCTAATAGAGATCGGCAAAATCCTATTATGAGATAGCGTCTCTTCCAATAAGAGGTGATAAAAAGAGAACAGAATATTTGTTAACTTAATAAAGAATGAAACAAAATACTTTTTAAGTTTGTGTGTATACATAATTTGCTATGCCAACAAACTGTTAGGCTTGATATAGTATTTATTTTGTAAGTCTATCAACTATTATATTATAATGGCGATGCATGATATTTATTTATTTATTATTTTGCACATATGGGAACCGAAATGTAAATGCGGTTGAAATTGTATCTACTAATTCTAACATTTTACTTCGAAAAAACACAAAGCCCCTTCAAAATAATGCATATTCAAATTATTTTATTTATAACTTTTATCAGAAATAGGGTTACCATATATTTCTTTCGTAAGCAAATAAAATCAAAATTAACTTTGAAATTTGTTTTGTTTTTAATTAGGTCATGGGTCATTTGCTTGTGAGAGTAAATAGGAAACAGGAAAGGTCAAATTTAATATAAAATATTCCAAATTACACACTGAGAGTCTTATGCTGCATTTACAAGAGTAATAAAATCTCATATTCTCCGTAATTTTCTACTATTACTCTTGTCACAAAAAATTACTACTCGTGTAATGCAACATAAAGAATAAATTTTTTTTTGTTAATTTTGAATGAAAAGATAGTAGTAGCAATAAAATCCCAAGATGTTAATGTATTTAGTTTAAATTGAAAAAAAGTTACACAATATATTTTATACTTTCTATGTAATCACAATGCTAAATGTAAACTTGAAAATGCCACCTAATAAATTTTAAGTCAGTGCTACAGCCAAGTTATTTTATCGAGATCATAATTTTTTAAGTTATGGTAACCGTCAAATGTACAGGCAACTACTTTGCTTGTGTATAGGAATATGGCTGCTGCTGACGCGACACTAACTCTTCTAGTAACATCTTTATTCTTTCTATAGGATCTTAGACGCTTCTTTATGATTTATGTGTACTTACGTGCGAGTGAGAGGAGAATGTTGACATCAGAAAACTGAAGTTTGTGAATAGTTGTGCTTGTTGCATTAAGGATCTTATTAGGATCTTACTGCAAAGCTTATATTCTTTGAACTCCAAATTGTTTCTTGATATAGGAGGATTTAAACTCAAATTCTTTTAGAATTTTAAAAGTGGTATACAAATAACTTTACTCTTAAATATGACTTGTTATGGGATTATTTGGGAATATTTAGAGCTCAGTTTTCAGAAAGGGATTCTTATAAGACTATAAGTTTTTATAATCTAACTACAAGACGAGAAAATAGTTTTGCTATAAGATTTAAGTTCTTTTAAGCTGGAAAAGTGTTTAACTCTTTAAATAAAAGTGTTATGACATCCAGTTGAGTTTCATAACAAGATATTAATACTTTAGTATAGCAATGGGATATAAAAGAGTTGTATGAGAGTTTTTTTCAGATTTCAAGAGCTAAGCTCTGGAGAGTATGTTAGTTGGGAGTTCAAATTCGCAATTTGTTTTCATTCAGCCTTATTGTGAGTTTCGCCCGGAAAACATTTCTCCCGAAATTTTAAAAGCTATTACGAGTTTCGCACATGTTCAGAAAAATGAGGCCCGCAATAAATTCCCACTTTATTGTGATGGAAACGGAGAATGAAATGCAACCTCCAAATTCTCTGTTAACTGTTGAATTTGGTGCATCAGTTATTTCTCGAAATTACTTGTAATAGAGATAAAATTGTGGCTACGCTAGTAGTGCCACTCATTGTGGCTCCCAATTTTTAATTGGATTATTTAAAACGAATAATTTGCACACCTATTTTAAAGAGCGGACTTATCGCGTTCGGAAAATGAACAGACCTTCTTGTAAGTTTGAACAAACATATGTTTGTTTTGACAATTGTAAATTGTTAAATAAGAATTTCAGGTTTGACGTCATACCGTCTTAATAAAAGTATACATAAACACTCTCCTGAGCAAGAGCAGTCCAACTACATAATAAAGACAGCCACGAGGCATCAATTCAAGCAATTTTAAAGCAGGCAATACATTATAGCCGCAGTATAACTTAAGATATTGACAATTATATACATTTGTAAACTATTTTCAAGTCTCAATAAAGAAATTTCAATTTCATAAGAATTTCAGGATATAAAATTAAATTTTTATTTTATAATAAAGAAAGTATTATTATCATAAATATAGCATAGCATAGCGCTACATATCTTGTCTGAGGAAGAATAAATGTTTGAGCTTGTGGGGCGAGCACATCGAAGGAATTTGACAGATTACTCATTCTGAACCAAAAGAAGCAACACAACAAAACAACACAATACAATATTCTCTCTTTTCAGTTTTATCTAAATAACTAAAATTTGTTTAATATTTTCGTTGTCTTATAAACAATCAAATAAAAAATGTATTAATTTAATCAATAATGGACCTCTCGCCTTCAGAATCTATTGATAAAATCCAACAAATTATTCCAAACAACAGTCGACCAGCTCGATATCGAACTTTTACCTGTTATCTACGACATCATTCGTTGTGTGGAAAAGGATCTCAAGAGTCAACTCCAACTGAAACATCAGTTGATTAGAAAATATAAGAATATACAATTTTACAAAATGGTTCTCCAAATCCTCTTTCGATATCTGGGCAACAATGAGCAGCTCATTCAGAAAATGTCCGAAAGCTATCCAATGAGAAGGGCTGCCCAGCTGGTTGTTGCAATGATGTACAAGACAACGAGCATAGCCGATCGGCGTGGTTTAACTGATATGACCCCGGAGAAATTTAAGGAGTTTGTTAGGGCGTTCTATAACAATCTGAAGCAAGAGATCGGAGAAGTAAAGGAAGAGCTTAAAAGAAAAAAGTGGTATGTTAGGAAGCCCAAAATAGAAACTTTGTTAATAAACATGACCTAAGCAATATTAATCCTTTGGAGATGCGTGAGTGTGAAAAGGAATTAATCTTATTTTTGTTCCAAATTTTACTACAGGCAGAGGGTTTCTTTGCAGAGGCTGGGTACCAAAAAGGAGTTGGCAAAGACCAGGATGTTGGTTTGGTACAATCCTCTTTTAGCCTTACTCTTACTCTTTTCCACTCAAACTCACTATTCACTTCTATCAAAATTCGGCCACTTTCTCCCGATTTGCTTTAAGTGAAGCCCTTGGCTATTTCAGGATTCTCCTGCATTTTATTTAGCTGCGTATATCGCTTCGGTATTTTTTTTTTTTTAATCATGCTTATTTTGACATTCTCATGAATAGTCTATTCGTTATAATGGTGTTTATTTTGACATTCTCTTTCGCTCGAAAGTGAGTCGAATTCGTTAAAACTTAATTTTGAGACTCGGCGATTAGAATGTTAATCGAACAAATCGAAAGTTCACCCAATCCATAGAAAGTTCATTCATTTGCGAAAGCTAATTCAATTTTGACATTCGAAAGAATAGAATTAAATGTCATTTTTGTGTCTTTTGAATTTTTCTGTCGAATAAGCAACAAAACATGTAAGTTTTTAATTATTTCATGGAAAATAAATTACTTTTATTAATTTTCTTGTTGTTTTATGTTTAAAGGTCGCATTCCAACTGGACAAACCGCGAACAAAAGGAAAAGTTAATCAAAATAAGAAAACCCGGAGGGCCGGTGGTAGCAAAGGGTTTTTTTACCACCCGCGTTGATGCGGAAAGATTTTGGAAGGAAACCGCGGAGAAATTAAATAGTTGTGGACCACCTTCTAAGGACGGTGCTTCTTGGAAAAAGGTAAGAAAAAGTTAAAAACTGTTCAAAATAACCAAACAAATTTCTTGCAGGTTTCAAATTTGTTTGAAGCATCTATCCTTCTCCTCTGCACTTCTTCAACACCATCATCATTTATAAACAACACACATTTTTTTTTTTTTTCGTGGGTAGGTGAAGAATCTTCATAGACACTATGAGCCCGGTACTCATAGTAGTGTGAGATTTTTACTCACTAAAAAACACCTCCCTTTTGTTCTTGCGACTACAACTAAGGACCTTATTGTGAGTGTCGTTAACGTTCGATTCGATAAAAGTCGATAGTGCCAAAACGTTTGATGCGTTAAAATTTGCATCCAAAGCTATTTAGATAACTTAATGTTGTTGTAACCACGTATAAAAGCACAGCTTATGGTATCTTATACATGAATAATTTCAGATATCTTAATTTTTCTATGATCGATTTTCGACAAAAGTCGTCCATCGATTAATAAACGACACTCGCAATAAGGGCCTAAGTTACCTTATCAAGTAGTTTTAATTTCATTATATATTATAATCACGTTTGGCAGGAAGCTCCCCACTGAGAGGACCTGCGGATACCACATTTGAAAGCGGATACTCCTTATGGCGCTAGGTCGAACGGTCTCGTTCTTTGAAGTCGGCGCACAAGTTTTGTCTCATTAATTGTTTGTCGAATAATTCCATTGCTATGATTATTTAAGTGAGTTCGTAGCTTCCCAGCGAAAACTGCTATTTCATCTTCAACAGTTGGCAATCGTAAGTCTCTGTGTAAATCACTGTTTCTCATGTACCACGGAGTATTAACGATTTCTCTGAGAACTTTGCTCTGAAAAGATTGTAGTATTTGTCTATTGCTTGGTTTGGTACAACCCCAAAGTTGTATACCGTATGTCCATACTAGTTTTATCACTTGCTTATAGATAAGCAATTTATTTTAGATGCTGAGTTTGGAATATCTTCCAATAAGCCAATTCATTTCACGTAATTTATTTTCAAGTTGATCTAGTCTAGTGTCATTCCTAGGTACTTTGCTTCATTAGCATATGGTATTTGCAACGAATTAATGTAGGTGGGCAGATTGGTAATTTTTTGTAAGTAAAATTAACATGTGTTGATTTGGACTCATTAAGAACAATTCGCCATTTCTTAATCCATACCGAAACTTTATCTAGAGCTCGTTGGAGCTTCTCGGTTGCAGATTCAACTGAATCGGATGTTGCAAGTATAGCCGTATCGTCGGCAAACGTACCTATTGTGGTATCTTCTTCTTGAGGAATATCGCTAGTGTATAGTACGAACAGAATCGGACCGAGAACACTTCCCTGGGGAACACCAGCATTGATTTCCTTAAAATCCGAATATTCCCTCCCTTGTTTAACTCGAAATAGCCTATCTTCGAGGTACGACTCAAGGATGTAATATATTTGATCCGGAAAGACCTGTCGCAGTTTAAACTTAAGACCATCGTGCCAGACCTTGTCAAAGGCTTGAGAGACGTCTAAAAATGCGCTTGAACATACATTTTTTCCCTCTAGTGATTTCTCAATTTCATTGGTTATCCTGTACACCTGATCAATTGTTGAGTGGCTTTTCCGGAAACCAAATTGATGGTCAGGAATAAGCCGCTTTTCTTCGATATTAGGAAGGAAATTGGTCTATAAAATTTCTTTTCGTTCGGAGACTTTCCCAATTTTGGAACCATTAAAACTTCTGCGACTTTCCATTGGCGTTGAACGTATGAAAGCCTTAATGCCGCATTCATAAGGTGCTGAAGTTTAATTGCTGCTTTTCTGGGTAGCTCTTTAAGCACGCGAGCATTTATTAGGTCGTACCCAGGAGCTTTATTATTTTTAAGATTTTTAATAGCTTGATGAAGTTCTGATAACGTGATATTCCGAATAACAAAGTTTTCAGATGGCCATTGGATATCACCATGTTCATTTATCAACGCCTGACCGTCAAAAGGTTTAAAGGTTTCCTCTAGATGTTCAGCAAATAAATAGGCTTTTTCTCTATCGGACTTAGCCCATTCACCATTATTTTGTCTGATTGGTGCTGAATGTATTTGCGGCTTTTTAACATCTTTTATAGCTTTCCACAATGAATATTTCGTATTTTAATTAATTGTTGATAACTTTTTTACAAGCTATCGAATGAAGTTTTTATATTATATTCTTATATTTTTACTTGCGACTTATAGGTACTATAAGGCAAGTTATGCATTCGTAAAAAAAATCGAACTCGAGATTTTGATCAAAGTTGACATAACGATGATAGCGAAGACTAAAAAAGTAGGTCTCGCAATTCTGTCTGTCTGTCTGTTCGAATACAGGATAAACGGCTCGGCCGATTTTCTTTAAACTTGGTAGATATCATTTTTAATTTTTTCCCCCCACACGTTTTTTTCTTTTTTTTTAAGACCAAAAATAACGGAACCTGCCATACGATTTTTTTACGAAATTTTATAAACATTTTTTTTTTCTCGAAAACTGTTGGACAGATTTTAAAACTAAAAATACAAAAAAATTTCATTTAATTAAAGCTAGCTATTGGTTGAAAAAAAATTTACGAAAAATGGCTATTGAGTGTACCCCCATGGAACCATTTTTTTTTTGTTTTTGATTTTCTCAAAAACGGTACCGCCGATTTTGATCATTTTTTTTTGCTAAAGCTCCCCTAAAATATAAATAGAATTGTGCACTCAAATTTTCAAACAAAAGTTTTTTGGATTTTAATAAAAACTTCAAAATTTTTTTTCAAAACTCAATATATTTCGAAAGCCCCATGCTAGATTTTTTTTAAACTTGATAAGCAAAAGTTTCTCAATATTATTTACAAGATGTAAGAAAAAAAATTATTTTACCTAAAAATAAAGGTACCTACCTTACAAATGGTAAAAAATTTTAAAAATGGTTTTCAAAAATCGTATTTGTCTCGAAAAACGCCGCCTAGAATTTTGATAAAATTTTTTTTCTTTCAATTAATTTTTACGATCTTTAATTTAATAAAAAAAATTAAAATTAAGACTGTAATATCTTGTACCTACCATAGAAACATTTTTTCGAATTTTGAATTTCTCATTATCGACATAAGGGATCTTAATGAAAATTTTTATAGAGAAGCTTCTAAAAAGTCTAAAACACATTGCATTTCAAAACTTTAAAATAATTTTTTTTTTGAATTTTTGAAAAAAAAAATCTATTTTTTCTTTTTTTGAAAATTCGATATCTCAGAAACGGCTCAATATTTTTTTTGTATATTTAATTTTTATTCGAACAATAATAAAAACATTAAATTGGCGTACTAAAACTTTTTCTTAAAAATGTTTGAAAATTTTTTTATATAAAAGCTTATTTTTTTAAGAAACCACTACAAAGACTTATAATTTTTGTTCTTGCATAAATTTATATTTGCATAGCATTCTGTTTTTGTCTCTTACTACTAAAAGAATTTAAAAATTAATTTTATCCTTATGAACAGTTTTCTCTAATAACATTCGTTTTTAAAATTCCTAGTCTACTAAATGAGAGCAAGTTCGTGCGACCCAGTCTTGCATTTTATTATATTATGTTTTTTTATAATCTACACAAAAAAGAAAAAACAAACAAATTAAAAAGAATCATACGAAAATGTTGATTTTTCATGTTTTTACAATTCAAAATAATAACAATTTCTCTCAAAACTTACCTTTTTCACATATCATTTGTATCTTTTTTATCAAGTAATTATCAAAGTAATTGTTTTTTTGTAGATTAACAAAAATAAAATGCACGACAGTGTCGCACGAATTTGCTCCTATGTAATAGATAGACTAGGAATTTTAAAAACGAATGTTATTAGAGAAAACTGTTCATAAGCATACAATTTATTTTTTAAATGACTAAAACAACTCTTTTAGCAGTTGGAGCTAAAAACAGGATGCCATGTGTTTTAAGCAAAAATTAGTTTATGTAAGAACAAAATTATAATTGCAAGTAGTGGTTTATTTAAAAAATAAGCTTTTATATAAAAAACATTTTGGACCTTATTCGGAATTCCCCCCCCACCAAAATGAACTTTTTTTTTACGAATCGATAAAAGAGTGTTTGCTGTTGATAAAAAACATCAAATTATGCAGGAGAAACACTTTCTTATGGTAAAAAAGTGAAGTATAAGCGGACCACCCCCAGTACTGTTGGCCCTTATTCGGAATTCCCCCCCCCCCCCCACCAAAATGAACTTTTTTTTTAACGAATCGATAAAAGAGTGTTTGCTGTTGATAAAAAACATCAAATTATGCAGGAGAAATACTTTCTTATGGTAAAAAAGTGAAGTAAAAGCGGACCACCCACAGTACTATAACTAAAACTACTTTTGTATGGGATATTTGCTTTTTTTGCTTGCTTACGCATTACGGCGGAATTTAAACAGTGATATATGTATGGGGGGCATGCTGCCCCCCTGCAACCCCCCTGCTTGGGCACACTATAGGATTTGGGGTAGGTGCGAGGTTGGGTGTATCCAAGGTTTCTTTTGCATTTACAGAATCTGGATTTAAAGAAACTTTGAATTTACCCTATGGCCTATATTCATTTTTTTATACTTCACTTTTTTACCATAAAAAAGTGTTTCTCCTCCATAATTTGATATTTTTTATCAACAGCACACTTTTTTTTATCGATTCATTAAAAAAAAAGTGCATTTTGGTGGGGGGGGGGGAATTCCGAATAAGGACCAACATTTTTAAGAAACAATTTTGGAAGCCCAATTAAATGTGCTTATTAGTGTACGAATAAAAATTTGATTTCCAAAAAAAATATTGATTCGTTTTTGAAATATTGAGTTTTCCACAAAAAAAAAATTTATTTTTTTAATTTAAAAATATATATTTTTTAAAGTTTTGAAATGCAATGTTTTTTAAACTTTTTAGAAGCTTGTCTATACAAAATTTCATTGAAATCTGTTATGCCGATAATGAGAAATTCAAAATTCAAAAAAATCGTTCTACGGTATGTACAGTCAGTAATAGGTAGGTACATAAATATCTTGATTTCAAATTTTTTTTTTATTAAATTATAGATCGTAAGAATTAATTGAAAGAAATTAATTTTCTCCGAACCTTTTTAGAGGAAAATGCGATTTTCGAAAACCATTTTTTGACATTTGCATGGAGGGTACCGTTATTTTTAGGTAAAATATATTTTTTTTCTCATATCTTGATTATATTAAGAAAAGAAGAAATTTTTATTTCAACTGGCACTGCAACTGATTCAAAAAGCGGGAAAATTATTTGCAAGAAAATATTTTGATATGGCTTAGGAAACAAAATATACATGTACCATATACACAAATCCACAAAAAAACGTTAAAATTTGCAGAGGAAAAATCAGACAGAAAGTCATGGTTGCCAAATTCATTATTTTCAATGCATTATGTTTCGAATCATTTATTCCATATAATTTTGATTATTTTTTTCATTTTCTCAAAATGTGTTCCTTTACTTGTGCAAAACTACTAATTTCAATGTATTTAACCAAAAAATAACGCTACCCACCATACAAATGTTAAAAAATGGCATCTAGAATTTTGCTAAAATTGTTTTCTTTCGATTAATCCTCGATCTATAATTTAATAAAAAAAAATTGAAATTAAGATATTACTGACGGTACCTACCATAGAACCATTTTTACAAATTATCTACATTATGGATTTTAACGAAATTTTGTATAGAGAAGCTTTTAAAAAATTTGAAAAATATTGCATTTCAAAACTAAAAAAAAATATTTTTTGAATTTTTGAAAAATATATTTTTTTGCAAAATTCGACATCTCAAAAACGGGTCAATATTTTATTTATGTTTATTCGTACAATAAGAAAAGCTTTAAGTTGGCCTACTAATTTTTTTTATTTCATATTTGCATAGCATTCTTTTTTATCTCTTGCTAGGTACTTAAAGAATTAAAAGAAAAATTATTTTATGCTTATGAACAGTTTTCTCTAATAAAATTCGTTTTTAAAATTCCTATTCTATTACATAGGAGCAAGTTCGTGCGGCCCAGTCGTGCATTTTATTTATTTAAAAAAAATATATAACCCAGTAAGTGCAACAGACTCGGTTATTTTAACTGCCTTAATTTCTATTAGTTGCGTAAATCGAGTTAGTACTCTTTATCCTAATAATTTACTGTACACATATTCATATATGTATATTTAATTTTATTTACAAGTATTTAAGGTACTTAGTAAAATAAGGTTAACCAAAACATAAAAAACTTTCTTTAACCCTTTACCGCATGAATTATTTCCAACAAAGCAAAAAAATTGATTAGGCTTTTAATTGTTTATTTAGATCATTATAAGACATGTTAGTGAAAAAATTTAAAAAAAGTTAATTTGTTTAAACTTTTGGGAGGGAAGCCAAATTTGGCTTCGTATGCATTAAAAGTTGTACAACCTTAAAATTTCCGTAAAGAAAATGCTTATAAGAACACAAATAAAAATTAAGGGATTTCAATATAAAAATAATAAAAACTTATTGAGTCAAAAAAAGCTAATCCTCGTGAGTTTGAGCTCCATGAAATTTAGAAAAACAATTTCTTTTTTCATTGTAACATAAATGAGCTTTACATTTCGGGCAATAGGTAAAAGAGCGATAGGAGCAATCGTTTTGACAAATTTGTCTGTTTTTTAATTTGTGGGAAATGACCCACATTGTCGAAACGAATTGAAAGTAGAGGATAGTCTTGATGCCTTTCAGGATGCTTTTTCTTTGGTGTTGTTCCTGCAGGTGATCCGGCCCGCTTTTTAGGATCGGTGGCAGAAGAAATTGGAGTTGCAGGAGATCCAAGTCGAGATACACTTCGGGGTCGATACACTTGTCGTGTCCTTCTTGCCCAAGTGGAATGAAATTATCATTGTCGTTGAAGTGGATGCAGCTTTTAATTTTTTCGAATCTATTGCAGGTCATTTTTTTGTAAATGATCGGTTGTCCTACAGTTTTATTCCAGTAATGCCTTGAAGATGGAAGTCGGCAACAGGACATAAACGTTACCATTCCGATGAATTGCTCTATTTCATCTTTTGTGATGCTGACCGTATTGTTTATAGGTATTATTCTGGAATGCGTTTTTATTTGATTCGTCAGTTATTAGGTTAATTATCTCATCAGTAAATAGGAAAATTCCGATGGGGCATTTAGGGCCTTTACTGATTCTGGTAGCTCAGCCGATCCCGAAAATATGAAGTTTTTCTTGACGTAAGCAGGAATATGTCCCTTTCTCCATGAAACTTGCTTTTTTGTTTTGTTTACCTTGGATTTGACTTCATCGTCTGAATCTATATCGGTTTCTTCCGCCACAATGTCGTCTTCTTTGTTTTCTCGAATTGCATCTCCGTCTCTAGTTCCATATCCGAGTCACCTGCCAATTCATCATCACTTTGCGCTCCATCTCCAGGAATGGGATTCACAAAATCGGATCTTCCGTAAAAACGACGAGTTTCCATTTTCTCAGTTTAAGAACAAGTAAAGCTATAAAAAATATATACAATGAAAACCCTTGACTGCATACGAAGCCAAATATGGCTTGACAACATTTACCCCCAAAACTAACAGAATAATATATATTTTTTTGTTTTTACTTATTTTTAGAAAAGATAAATATATAAGTTATCATAAATATATTTTTTCAACTAGATTACTTACTTTAGACAAAAGTTATTAATATTCAAAAATGTTAAAAATTTAACACTTCCCTTTTCAACCACAATTGCAAATCAACTGACTTTTAAGGTCAAATTTAACCCTATATATATGGAAGCAGGTAGATGAAATTATTCTTAATTGATTGTCAGATATACCTAAAAAAAGGGGTAATTAGGCATTTTAATCATTTCTTGAAAAAAGCGGTTAAAAAAGGATTAAAATGTAAAAAGCCATAAATGGCTTCGTATGCGGTATATGGTTAATTCTATATGTCATGATTACATTCTATATTTATATTTATTTGTTTGTGGCAACCATGGTGACAGATTTATATTTTTTCATTCAAATATATTTTCCCTATCCTCACAAAACGTCACATACACATCCATGAATGTAATTTTCTCATTCTGTTACTATTCCTCTTTTTTCTTTCTGCGCACATTCTCAATACAATTTTTTCTCATTCTTCTATTATCTCTACACCCATATTTTGAAGTCTCCAAAATTTAGCAGAGACACATTTTAGCAAATGCGGTCCATAGCCTGAAGATGCCGCCACAATCGTTTGACTTGTCGATATTACTATAAGATATATATACAAAGACCAAACACTTCTCTTTTGTTTTTGATATTTTAGTGTGACCAAGTGTATACGAAAAAAAAAAAATAAAAATTTAGAGCGCGTCACGAACAACTTATTTTTTTAAAGAATAGTTTCAAAACAGCTGAGTTGACAAAAAAAATGTAATGAATATGTAGTTCTTTATGGTTAAACTTTAGGTACTTTATAATGAAAAACTGTATTATTTATTTTGTTTCTTGATTCTTTATCCGACATCTATAAAATGTTTAAAAACAAAAAAAAATGTAAAACGGTCATACTAATTCAAATAGAAATTTAGTAAATGTCAAACCGCTGATAATGAAAATGAATCTTTTTTGAAGTTCATTTTATGCTATCTTTCGCAAATGAATGTTATTCGTTTGAATCTCAAAGTTAAGAAAGTTCATTCGAAGGAATAGAATCATTCATACTTATTTTGACATTCTCATGAATAGTCTATTCGTTAGAATGCTTCTATTCCTTCGAATGAACTTCTTAATTTTGAGATTCGAACGAATAACATTCATTTGCGAAACTTAGCATTAAATGAACTTCAAAAAGATTCATTTTCAGCTGTTTGAAATTTACTATATTCCTATTTGAATTAGTATGACCGTTTTACATTCTGTTTTGTTTCTAAACATTTTATAGATGTTGGATAAAGAATCAAGAAACAAAATAAATAATACACTTTTTCATTATAAAGTAAAGTTTAACGGGGAGAGTAGGTACGATAACTTAGGCGCCAAAAATTGATATTGGATTTTTGTAGAAGGGTCAAATACAATCGTTTTTACTATGGGAGGGGGGGGCCTATCTCACTCCATTTAGGAGGTAGGGGCGATCTAAAAAAAAAAAATTGAAAAAAAAAATATTAAAAAACAACGGCGACACTTACATTAAAGTACTATACCGGTTTTGAAAGCCAGAAGTCTGTTCTATAATCCTAAATTTAAATTAAATTATTTATGTCAATAGTTTTCGCAAAATTCGCATGCAAACCCAAAATTTTGTTAAAAAAAAAGAAAAAAAAAGTTTAGACTAATTTGTTTCCAAAATTGTAAAATGAAGTGCTTAATTGGCTTTTTGTGGTCAATGCTACTATTAATTCTGAATCGAACACAAAAAACGCAATGGTTTTATGCCTTCTAGTTTTTGAGAAAATTGAAAATTACTAAAAGTACTTTTCATGAAATTTTTGATTTTTGGTATTTACCTACGGTGATTTCATTTTGAGGATTAATGTTAATGTGGTTCATTTGTAAGTAAAGTACAGCAAATCATGTAGCGTTACCAAGAATGCGCCACGAGGAGGTAGAATTGCATGGCATTCCGAGTCTCAGTCAGTTTGTGAGTAACTCAGGTGTTAATTAAAAATAGTCAAGTCAATTTTTCAATGTTCAATGTATTAAAACCGTGTTTACTGGCATTTTGATCACAAAACAGATAATTATAGCAAGCACTTCCCAAATCTCTAGCCAATATTGAGGCCGATGGAAAAATGTGCCGATAGATGGGTTTATTGTATTCTTACATTTTTTGTCTCCTTTTTTTAGAGCTTTTTTCGGAGCACCGCCACATCTAACCGAACTTGAAATTTTTATATTTTTCTACCTTTATCGGTAAGTTGCAACATAGTGGGGGAGTTGACGTTTTAGTTGGAATACCAATTTCTTCTAAGACGCGATGCTTTTGAAATATTTGTTTTTGAAATATTGAAAAGTTATTTAATTTATTTAGGCTTAGTCGCTATTCTTTATTCAAAGAAAAAAATACTTCACTCTTACAAAGGTTGAATAACGAATGACCTTGGTAAACAATAACCTAAACCACATTAGCATTAAAAATGTTAGACACAAACAATTAACATACATATTCAGCCTTATTCCGTAAGTCGTTGAACGCCAAAATAAAAACGTCAGTGTGAATTTGGTATTACGTAAGGCGTTCGACGCCAAATAAACGTCAATTTGTCGATTCTCTCTTGTGGAACGTGTTCTCTATATTGTTTTTGGTATTCCGTAAGTCGTTTTCATACAAAAAACGTCTGTAAAAACGCAGAAATGTGTCGTCTAGAAATTTGTTGACGACAGGATACAAAATATAAGTTTTTTTAAATTTATTTTAGTTTTTATAATTTAAAATTCTTTGTTAAGCGTGAAAATAACAAATCTATAAGGAGTTACAAGAAAAGGCTCGAGTGGGTACCCATCATCTCCTGCAAAAATGTATTTTTATTTGAACTGTTATCAGTGACAATCACATACCCAAAAGTCAAGTATTTCTTTCTTCTCCATCATACGCATATGTATATTATATACAAATAATTGTATCAAGCGATCTATCTATGTATGTATCTATCCGATTAAAATGGAAAATAAAAGAATTCGTAGAAATTACAACTTGGCAAAGATAAAACGCGAGCAGGTATTTCCTTAAGAATGTTGCTTAGGCTGGGCTAGTCCCAAATTGAAGTCGTTCCCAACCCCTTTTGGTAGCTCGCTTTTGCAAAAAAACTAAGGGTATGAGCAAGTTTGAATCTGTTAACAAATGCGATAAAATAAAAAAATCAAAACCAGTGGTAGAATTACCTACTGCATATATATTTTTTTATTTAATAACATACTTTGTGCCAGCCAAATCAAAAGGATTTGCTTAAGATGAACTGTATATCGTCTGCAGTATCAAATCTTTCTTTTCTTCTTCTTCTTCGTCGTCACTGCTGCTCCATGAAAAATAACTTTCTACACTGTACATTTTTCTTATGTTTGAAACAAATTCACACAAATATAATTTTCAAAACCAAATTATTCAATTTGCAAACAATTTGATATGTCAGATGTTTGGAATGTATTGTGGAATGTAAGAGCGAGAGAAACGCTGGCGTTTTAGTTACGGAATACCAAAAAAAAAACGACACGACTCCTAAAACGACAGTTGGCGTTTTAGAAAAACGCCTATCGGAATAAGGGTGATTAATTAAGGAATTATATAAATTTGCTGCATTCGTACAGTAGTACCAAGGTAATGTGAATTTTTCGTAATGTATCAAATTTTGATGTCTGAACATTTTAAATGTGCAACTTTGGGCTACGTACATATATTTAGTAGACATTGGATATAGGCCATAGGGTAAATTCAAAGTTTCTTTATATCAAGATTCTGTAAATGCAAAAGAAACCTTGCATACACCCAATCTCGCACCTACCCCAAATCCTGTAGTGTGCCCAAGCAGGGGAGCAGCATGCCCCCCATACATATCTCACTGTTTATACGCCGTAATGCGTATACAAGCAAAAAAAAAATAAATATCCCATAAAAAAGTAGTTTTATTTATTTTCAATTTTCTCAAAAACTAGACGACATAAAATCATTTAGTTTTCAGTTTTTGAATAAGAATAAATTAGAACAACTAATTTTAGGAAAAATAATAATATATAATTGTTTAAGTTTAAACTTTTTTTTTCCAAAATTTGAGTTTAAAAATTGTTTTTTTTTTCCAAAAACTGTGCACAGATTTCACTTGATTTAAAAACTATCTAATATAACAGAGCATTGGCTTTAAAAAAAAGGTATAATACTTAATTGTAAGTATTACCGTTATTTTTTAATATTTTTATTTCCATTTTAGTACCTTTTTTATAGAATTGCCCCTCCCGCCCAAACGGTGGGTGATAGACACCCCCCCCCCCCACCCATAGCAAAAAATGCTTGTATTGAACTGTTCTACAAAAAACCTTTATAATTTCTTGGTGCCTAAGTTATCGTACTCTTGCCAGTTTAACCATAAAGAACTACATATTCATTACATTTTTTGTGTCAACTCAGCTGTTTTGAAACTATTCTTAAAAAATAAGTTGTTCATGACGCGTTCTAAATTTTTATTTTTTTTCGTATACACTTGGTCACACTAAAATATCAAAAACAAAAGAGAAGTGTCAAAACCAAAAGCCGAAATCTTTGTTTATTGTTTAATAATTCAAATTTCTTTGATAAAAACATAAAATAATGTGTTGTTTATAAATGAAGATGTTGTTTATTTAATTTCTCCGCGGTTTCCTTCCAAAATCTTTCCGTATCAACGCGAGTGGTAAAAAAACCCTTTGCTACTTCCGGGTTTTCTTCCATTATTTTGATAAACTTTTCCTTTTGTTCGCGGTTTGTCGAGTTGCAATACGAACTTTAATCATAAAACAACAAAAAAAAATTAATAAAAGTAATTTATTTTCCATGAAATAATTAAAAACTTACATGTTTTGTTGCTTATACTGCTTTTACACGAAAGCTATTTTTAATCTTAGTTTCTCTTTTGGAGGCATCTTCCGCTTTGTGTAACCCCGCCACCACACACGTCTCTCTCCTACGGGCTTAAAAATCGCAAGGTAATATTGCTTCGTTTAAAAGCAGCCTTACTCAACAGAAAAATTCAAACAACACAAAAATAACATTTAATTCTATTCTTTCGAATGTCAAAATTGAATTAGCTTTCGCAAATGAATGAACTTTCGATTTGTTCGATTAACATTCTAATCGCCGAGTTTCGAAATTAAGTTTCAAAGAATTCGACTCACTTTCGAACGAAAGAGAATGTGAAAATAAGCACCAATGTTTTGCTCCTGCATTATAACAAAAAGCATGAATTTTAAATTTTGTTATCTTAAAAAAAAAAATAAACAAACAAATTACATTTTCCGCCTTATTGTGCTCTCGTTCGTCTGAAAATGAAAATTATGGCTCTAAATGGCATATCATTCCTCTCGAAATGATTGTTCACAATAATGGGAATTTTTCGAACATGAATAATAATTTTTCGGGTGAAATTCACAATAGGCGAAAAGTGAAATGTCAAATTTTTCGGGTGGAATGTTGTTCGGGTGAAACTCACAATAAGGCTGAATATTATTGCTCGATGTTCAATTAATGAACAAATGCAGTTTTTTTTTTTTTAATTATTAGAAAATAAATAAGTAAATAAAATGATAAGTGTTGAAATTTATTACATTTATTAGTTTCTTTTCTTTCCATCCCATGTTTATAAATTATAAGTGTTTCCTCTTGGATCTTGATTAGGTTTGGGTTTGAGACCATCACACTGAAGGTGTACAAAAAGGACGCGGATGTTACTGGTGCATCCACTTCCTCCAACGTAGTCGAAACTGCTGCTGCAGACCCTGGTGCATCTATCACCTTCCCATCACTGGAAGAGGAAGAGGCATCCAGGTCATCTTCGGCAACAGTGGAGACAATAAAAACAGTCAGCGACATGGAGATCGATGACCACAACAATGAAGATCTTCTGAGTGAGGACGCTCTTCTGGGCTCAACCTCGGAATCGGAAGACTCCAACGTCACCGTGTTGGAGGTTGATCGGGAGGGTTGTAGCAAAGATGCTGCGATTTCTTCAGATTAATCTCCAACACTCTATCAAGGCCTCGGCCTCCCTGCTTCTTCGTCTATCCAGCAGCGGAGAAGACATCGTCCTAATCCAAGAACCCTGGATTGTGAAATCCATCGTTCGGGGACTAAGGACTCCAAACTACTACTTGCTGTATGCATTAGATAAAGGTGAACCCAGATCTTGCATACTAGTTAAAAGTAGCCTAAATGTATTTTTACTACCTAATTTCAGTGATCGAGATGTAACCGTCGCAAGACTGGAAACAGCCAAAGGAACTCTCTGGCTGGCGTCGGCATATCTAGGCCATGACCACCTTGGCCCTCTCCCAGGAGACACTCTGAGGAGGCTTATCACTGATGCAGATAGGCAGAAGACTGACCTCATTATTGGAAGTGATGCTAACGCCCATCATACAGTGTGGGGTAGCACGAATATAAACGACAGAGGTGAGTCTCTTTTCGATTATATTTTGAACACTAACCTAACAATATGTAACGTTGGAAATGAACCCACATTTGTTACTAAAAACAGACAGGAAGTACTTGACATAACTCTTGTCTCAGATAAAATTTATCATACTATCTCGAATTGGAAAGTATCAAGTGATCATTCTTTCTCTGATCATAGATACATACAATTCGAAATAATGGACGAACCTCCTAGCCAACCTTCCTTCCGTAACCGTCGGAAAACAGATTGGCTTCTATATAGGGCAACTCTATTAAGGTCAATCAGACCTGAGTTATACAGCATACCCTACAACACTGAGGATCTTGATATTAAAGTCAATGACCTCACAGCAGCCCTCAACAAATCTCTGGAAACTGCCTGCCCTCTTATACAAATAAGAGGTAAAAAGAAACCACACTGGTGGTACTCGGGGCTGGATCCACTAAGAAAAGAATGCAGGAAACTCTTTAATAGAGCGAAAACCTCCAGAGAAGCTTCTGATTGGGATTCATATAAAGACTCCCTCAAGTTATATAAAAAAGAACTGAGGAAAACCAAGCGTATGTCCTAGAGAACTTTCTGTAACAATATAGAAGGCAACTCAGAGGCATCAAGGTTAAGAAAAATCCTCTCCAAAAATCCAGTAATGCCAAGTTGCCTAAAAAACAATGACGGTTCCTGGACAAACTCAAGCGAAGAATCGCTCAATCTGCTCCTGGATGTACATTTTCCAGACAGCTCTCCTTACGTTAATAGCACTGATCCTGATCCTAACAACATACTCAGTAGCATAACTCCTCCACAAGGTCTGATTACAGAGGAAAAATTAAAATGGGCAATAAACAGCTTCAATCCATACAAATCTCCTGGGCCAGATGGAATAATTCCAGCGGAATTACAGGAAAATTCCGATATTCTGATACCCATTCTGGTAAACATCTTAAATGGTTGTATCGCTCTGGCTCACATTCCTTTGTCATGGAGAGAAGTAAATGTTATTTTCATCCCCAAAGCTGGCAAACCTAGCCATGTTAATCCTAAAGATCTAAGACCTATTAGCCTTTCATCATTCCTACTTAAAACATTTGAACGTCTGATTGAAATCCATTTGAGGGCAAACATTGATAAGTCCTTACTATCCAATGCTCAACATGCTTATAACAAAGGGAAATCTGTAGAAACCGCTCTACATACACTGGTTCGTACTATCGAACACTCCCTTCATCATAAGGAGTTCACCTTAGTTGCTTTCCTGGATATAGAAGGAGCTTTTAACAATGTCGACGCATCCGCAATCACATCTGCGCTGTCATCTCTAAAGGTGGATAAGTCAATCAGTAATTTGATAAATCATATGCTGATAAGCAGGATTATTAATTCAAAACTGGGCGATTTTACTACTCGAAGGACTGTCAGTAGGGGTACGCCGCAAGGCGGCGTCCTCTCTCCTCTCCTTTGGAACCTAGTCGTAAATGAACTACTAGTGATTCTTGAAGGGGAGGGGCACAGGGTGATTGCCTATGCGGACGATGTTGCGATAGCGATATCTGGTAAGCATCCTAATACTCTGAAGGAACTCCTACAAAATGCTCTAAACAAGCTTACTAACTGGGCAGATCAATGTGGACTCGGTGTCAACCCCCACAAAACTGAACTTGTCCTATTTACCAGGAAATATAAAATCCCACACATAGACCCTCCCCTCATCAAAGGTATACCGCTTAAATTCTCAGACAAAGCAAAATATCTGGGTCTTATTTTGGACAAGAAATTAAGCTGGAAGCCCAATATCCAAGAGAGAGTCAACAAAGCCAACATAGCTCTTTTCTCTTGCAAGAAAGCCGTAGGTAATAAATGGGGTCTACAAACTCATATAACATACTGGCTATACATCTCAGTCATTAGACCGATACTTACAAATGGAGTGACAGTATGGTGGACTGCGCTGGAAACAGCAACTAACCGCGATAAGCTCAGCAAAGTCCAACGAACTGCCTGTTTAATCATGGGTGGAGCTCTCCGCTCAACTCCTTCTGCTGCACTTGATGTTCTTTTTCATCTCATACCGCTAGATATTTTTAGCAAACAATCGGCCGCTAACACAGCCATTCGACTTAAAGCCTCCTCGCAGTGGATCAATAATGATATTGGTCACTCTACTATACTGAACTCGTTCAGTAGTCTACCTAGTAACGTCGATTACACCACCCCTCATCCAAAATTTGATAAAAATTTTCAAGTATCCATCCCTTCCAGGTCTTCTTGGGAAAATGAGTCGTTTTTGATAGACGAAGCAATTCATTTCTATACAGATGGATCTAAAACCGATGACGGGGTCGGTGGAGGCGTATACTCCGAAAAATTAAATCTTTGTCTATCTTTTCGTCTTCCCAATCACTGTAGCGTGTTCCAGGCAGAGCTTTTAGCAATAAAAGAAGTCCTCTCTTGGCTAAAAGAAAACGTTATATCGACAACCGATATACGTATCTTCTCAGACAGTCAAGCTGCCTTAAAGTCACTGGACTCTGTCTCCATTAACTCACAAACAGCCCAAAATTGTCGATCATCTCTGGTGGAGATGTCAAAACAGTTTAACATTCACCTTGCATGGGTGCCGGGGCATAGAGACATTCCAACTTGCAAAAAACGGAACAATATTACCTTTGTTGGATAGCAAATCTAACATCGGTATACCCCTAGCTACTTGTAAACTTATGCTAAAGCAAGATACCATAAAGAAAGCCAACCACAGGTGGACCAGCACCCCAACTTGCCGGTCTACTAAACTGATTTGGCCATTGTTTGATGCTAAACGCTCAAAACAACTAATTTCTATTGGTAGATTGCATATTAGCTCCATTATAGGTGTCCTTACTGGGCACTGCCTAATAGGAAGACATGCTTCTCGTCTTGGAGTTCCTGCAAATGACTTTTACAGAAGCTGCATGGATGAAGAAGAAGAGGAGTCAATTCCCCACCTTCTATGCTCTTGTCCTGCCCTAGCGCAAAGACGTAGACTCCACTTGGGAGACTACTACTATAATGCTAGCTACACACGAAGCAACCGTTGCAGCAACGTGTTGCAGCAATGTGTTTCGTTTGTTCACTACACACGAGGCAACTGTTACCACAACCACAGTACAGTTGGAGCAACCGACCGAAAATATCAAAACATTTTGATATTTCTGGCAACGGTTGCAGCAACTCAAAATCAATTGGCAACATAGCTACACACGAAGCAACGGTTGCTTCAACATGGCTGTGTTGCTGCAACGGTTGCCTCGTGTGTAGCTAGCATAACGATCCTAGTGATCTAAATAATTCCGACATTCACTGTCTCAAACGCTTCATTATTAGCTCAAAATGGTTTAACGAGTAAGGGGGATTTTTGAAATCCTTGTGGTATCACAACGGACCAAATATTGGTCTAAGTGTGCTGACCTTTTCCGGTCAGCAGCCACTTTAACCTAACCTAACCTAACCTAACCTAACCTCTTGGATCTTAATGCTAGCTACACACGAGGCAACCGTTTCAGCAACATAGCCATGTTGAAGCAACCGTTGCTTCGTGTGTAGCTGTGTTGCTCATTGATTTTCGTGTTGCTTCAACCGTTGCCTGAAATATCAAAAAATTTTGATATTTTCGGTCGGTTGCTACAACCGTTGCTTCGTGTGTATCATTGTTTACTGAATATACTCGTTCAGTTCGTCGGAAACAAGCGATCAAGAATGTTCGTGCGGACTTATATAAAGTGAAAAAAAAACAAAGAAAATGGCAGTTTTAAATAATGAAAATTATGTTAATTTTATTAACCAATACAAAAATTTGAGAGTTATGGGACGTAAATAGTGAAAAATATAAAAACAAAAATCTAAAAAAAAAAAGCATATGAACAATTAAAAAAAGAATATAATAACAGTGATGAAAATGCTACAGTTGAAACGGTGAAAGCCAGAATCAAGTTAAGTTGGTTCGCTTCCAATTTTTTAAAAAAATTGGTGTTATTAAAGACACCACCGTCTGAAATCCTACCATTAGCGACAATGTCCACCATCAGAAATTCGGAGTTGTTATTTACAATCGTACATCAGTACAATGCTGAATGTTTTCTTGTAGTTGAAATAGTTGGAGCCAGAATGCGGTGGTCTTTTTATTCTAATGTGCTTTCCCTCTAGGACTCCAAGGCAATGCGGAAACTTACTTTTTTCATAAAATTTGGCAGCTACAACCAACCATTCAGCCGAAGTTTTCGGTACCTAAAAATATATTATATTGATTTCAAATAGTTAAGTAAAAAGAATCAACAGACAAACCTTAATGTAGTCCTTTAAAGCTTCATTGATGGCTTCGCAAGTCTCAATGACAATATTCCCAATAGCTTGTGGAGATACCGCTGTCGAAAATTTTAAGTCTGCGAAAGAGTTTCCTGTTACAAGATACCGCAAAGTTATCGCCAGTCTGACTTCTGCTGATATTGCATCTTTCATGACGGTATCTTGTTTTGTTATTTTGGATCTAACCAAGTCCAACAGTTTCCCAAATAGGGCTTCATCCATCCTCATATAATTTTTGTAGTCCGCTGGCTCATTTGTTTTCAACTCTTTCAGGAGCCTTTCGTTCGAAAATTATTCTTTTTTTAAAAGCCAATTTTTTGACCAGATTTTCTTCTTCTTTTTTGTTTGCATTTCCTCTTCGTACAGTAGTTCGTCAATTATAATAATTGCAGTGATCTCACGTATAACATCACTCATTTCAAAAATTTTATTTTATTTTTCTTTCGCTTATGCCTTTTCTGTTCACAGCTACACGCAATACTGTGGTTGCGGCAACAGTTGCCACGTGTGTAGTGAACAAACGAAACACGTTGCTGCAACGGTTGCCTCGTGTGTAGCTAGCATAAGATTTGTGTTTCTCTAGTAGCAGTGTGCTTCTTTAATTTGTATGACTTATATTCCTCTTTTCTTCCTTTGTTTATACTTTCGTTGATACCATTTAAGGTTATTTCTTGGAGTACACACTGCTTCATCGAAAGTGTAGCTCTTTTTTGTTTAATAGCGAAAGCTTGCCGTAGTTTCTTTCCTGCTGGTTCTTCAGTTTTATGTTGCTCTGTTCTTGTGGCTCCGGAACTTCACCCGCAAATTTGGCGAAATTATCTTCCATACTTAAAGCGATTGCTTCTAAATACTTAAGTGAAGTGTCTGCATCTACCTGAGTTTGGTTTAATGCAGGCTCAGATGAAGTTGACAAGGGCTTTGCAAGCAAATTGGACTGGGATACACTGATTAAATTTCCAGTTGGGTTTAACCACTTCTCTAGCTGCTTTTATTTCCTTTAAATTGTGGATTATTTTCTTCTACGCCCCAAACATAATAAGAGCAAAAACATTAAAAATGTGTCTATAATTATGGAATAAGCGATTCAAAACTTTTGCCAAGCATCTCCATCTCTTACTGGAGGACGTTTTTTGTATCCCCTTAAAAAAAAATCCCTAACTGCTCGTCCTTTTCATCAGATCTACGAGCGTCTGGAGTTGGTTTTCATTTGATAATTACAACATTTTATTATAAAGTATAGTATAGTACAAAAACTGTAGACAAATATGTACTTGTTTTATTTATCGTAAATTAATTCGATAACATAAATTATTTAACAAGAATACTTGCAGTTTTGCGACCTTCCATTTCCCTGTTGTGTGTAAATTTTTGAACGAGAGATATCGTCGTTTTTTTCTTAGTCGTCGTATTTTTTCGTCTTACAGAAAGTGTTCAACGACGTTTGACGTTTACAGACGACAACAACACGGGTGACAAAAGTTGGAAACGACTTATGGAACGCAGATCGTGTCAGGTCGTATATTAATAGTAATAATTTATTAAAAATTATTAATTTCGGTAACAGACGTGTGGATTTTCGGTAGGTTTTATTGAACGGATTACTGTTTCGACCGGTCAAATATGTGTTGTGGAGTATTTTTCTCAAAACAAATAACATTGTTTACTTTGGGGGAAAATTCTTCACATTGGCATACTATTTTAAATTTAACTCTCGAATAGAATGCAAAGACTTCTTCCAGGCATTAGAATTCAGCATTCAAAATATTGCTAAGTTAGTCACAGCTTTCAAAAAAAAAAAAAAAAAAATAAATAAAACACTTTTGTACTATTTTCTAAATAGTAGGTGAATTTGTATTTCATTTGATAATATTTTAGGAGGATATCTACTTATTTTGCTGTTTTATATGTGTTAACCTTATAATGTATTTCAATATAAATAAACGTAGAAAAAAAAACAAAAGTGCAAAGCAAGATAAAACATAATAATATTATTCAATGTATACATAATAACCAAGTAATATTACTTTGGCTAGCATCGTCAGCTTATTAATTTGTATAAATAAATTATGTGATGTGACAATATGTCCTTTAGTAATTAATTTATAATTTAATAAAACGGTAATAATATGAAATACGTATTGTATATTAACATATATTATTTATATACACATAATTTATATAAGTGCATTTAATTTAATAGATAATTATATAGGTATATAATAATCTAGAGAATGTTTTTAAATTTATTTGCTTATTTATTTATCTTTGAAAATATTCTCCCTTATGCCATTTTTCATTATTTCTTATTTGTATTTTTTTAATAATTTAATTTTAAATGTAATTAACTCTTGCTTTACCGCCCTGGCATGCAGTTTCGAGCTTCATAGTCCATAACTTCTTGGTAAATTAATTCTTTCCACTGTTCCACAGTATGTTCCCTTTCGTCGACGCTATGATCGTATGGTTCCGGTGCAGGCTGTAAGATCAGTAAAATAATATTATTAAATTACATTCTTTTAATTTTCGAATATAATTTTTTTTATGAGTGTTTAACTTCTAGTTTCAAAAGTCGTATTGCATTCTACCTAACTTCTCAAAATTGGTGCAAAACTTTTTGTAGAGAACCAATACCTAGAGACTTACAACTCTCAACCAATCCTGTTTGAGTTCTCTCAGCGGTAATGGAGGGAACCTACGAATCGAAGGACCAAGATGAGAAGCACTTTTCTTGACAAGAGATACCCTTGCTATATTTGTCACTTCCTCTAAGCAAACATATAAGGTAGAAGTGGAACAGGCTGGATTCGAACAGAGACCACCTCGAAATATTCTAACCCCATACAAATGTTTATCAGTGTTTGAAGTATTATTGTTTGTTTAAATGGTGTGTGATTATAGAAAAGGCTTCTATAATATAATATTAATATTAACAGTAATTTAAGTCATATTATTTATAAATATTTATTAAAAATTGATAATAGTTTATATAATGAAAACAGGTAAAATATAATAATTTTATGATTTTCAAAAATTCAATTGTGACTTTTATAATTTGTTTTTTTTTTTTTTTTCTTCATAATTTTCACGCTACCCTTAAGGCTAGGACCGCAATTGCGATTTTTGTCGAGGCGTTTAAAAAGTCGTAGTCGCTACAAATTATTGTCATGCACGCACTTGCGATTTTTTTGCGCGCGATTATTTAATCGCAAAAAATGAAACACACTACTTCTTATGTGAGTGCACGCATTTGCTACAAATAAGTAGCGACAGAAAAATTGCTTGAAAAAATAGAACTTGTTTCATTTTTACAATCGCTACGATTTTTAAGTCGCATGTGCGTGCATTCACATTTAAGGCCATGTGTCTTACTTTTTGCGACTAAAAAATCGTGGATTAAAAATCGCAAGTGCGTGCATTTAAATTTCTCTTCGCGACTACGATTTTTAAGTCGTAGTAATTTAAATCGCAAGTGTGGGCATATCCATTTGAGTACATGTGTTTCATTTAAGTTTACGACAATCGCATCGCAAGAAAAATGAAACAAATTGCGACTTTTAAATCGTCATGATTTGTTGGTAGCAAGTGCGTTCATTCTCATTTAAATTCATGTGTTCTATTTTTGCGACTAAAAAATCGTGCGATTGAAATCGCAAGTGCGGTCCTAGCCTAAGATGTTTGAGCAAAGTGCGAGCGTTTTAGGAAAGTTGGAGAGGAATTTAAAGGAGATACCGATGCATTGGTTTTGAATGTCTGAGTATTATAATGGAGAGGAAATATAGAGTCGGGTTAGGCACTCCACATTCGTGTAGGGCGGCTTAAGAAGTCGGGCTCAGGGGTAAGCTGATGGGCATTCCCTGAAGCGCGAGTATTACGGTTAAATTAAATAGGGGAGGAACGCAAGTGGCTATTTCACTAGAACACTTTATAAAAATCAATCTGATAAATCAATCGAGACAGTCGTTTTGTTGTCTTATCCTAATTAAATCTTAACTTAAATCATGATTAATTTATCATTTGTAATAAAGTTGCTCCTAATGAATCAATATCGTGCGCTATCTGCTATTCTGTGCTGCATTTGACTTGTGCTAAAATTAAAAAAACCGAATATAACATCTTGAATTCAAAGACAAATTTTTGTTTTAAGTGGGACAAGTGTTGTTCCAATAGCACACATAAGTGCAACAACTTCTCCAGCATGAACTAGAGCCTCGTGGCAAGTATCTATACACCCGAGCCATCACTGACGATCAATTTGAAGACATCATCCATAACGACAACGCACCCTTTTACGAGAAGAACAACAATCAATACTACAGGGGATAAAACGCCCACTCATCAAAAATTATTATTTAGTTAATATTAAAAAAAAATCATGAATTAGATTAAGAAAACATTAATATGATATTGTAAGCAAATAGCATTATGTAAAGCCAAATGAAGAACGTTGGGCCCCTATTGTTGAGCCAACATGATTTAATTTAGTAATAAGTTAGTTTTAAGTCAAATTGTATATAAAACAAATTGAAAAATAAAATTCTTAATCTAAAAAAAGCTGTTCAAATAGCTTATCCACACATCAATAATTAAGAAGCGCTCATTGTTAAATTAAATCATAACATTAGTCTTCTTAAAATTGATTTTCCCTATCTTATTAATAATAATAATAATAATAATAATAATAATAATAATAATAATAATAATAATCCTAAAGTCATCAACAACAATAGTGAAGTGCATGCCATTACACGAATAACGCGAAGCAATAATAAAGGAAAGGTTATTGAACCTTCTAAGAAACCACTAAAAAAAATTAGCTCCCCTGCTTTGCAAAGCATTAAAAAAAATATCGCCAAAAATTCTCCATCTAGTGCGCGAAGCAATGGTTTTAATTTGTCTAGTTGTTCTCCTAATGGTGTGTCCCTTGCCCCGTCCCTCAATGACTCATCAAAGCTTTTAAAATTCGCTGCATCAAGCCAAACCTTTCCCACTGCCCCCACACCTGTCGGTGCATCCCCTCTACCAATATTAGAGAGTGTAAACAAAAATCTAAACAATAAACCGGTTTTGGACACCAATGCTGATCTTTCTCTTGTTATTATCACCGACGATAATGATAACGATGATGAAACGTGTGCTGCTGGTCCATCTGGTTTAAACGCTAATGCTTCTGCTACTGTTGGTACTCTTGCGATGTCTGCAAGTTCAAACGACGACAAGAGCTTCAACAACAAACCAATTTTGAGCGATGGTCCCTCTCATAAATCTCTCGTGGACGTTGGAGAAGTGGATGATTATTATATATGTGGTGCTCTTTCAACTGGGTTGGGTGTTACTGTTGCTCCCGTTGATTCGATCGGTGTTGTAGGTGAAATGAATAATGATGGCGAATGTTCTATATCAGAAACTTTCTCAGGAAGTAATATCAATATGAGTAACAGAGATGATGTAAATAAACCCATTATTAGGAGTGAGGCAAATGAAGTAGTGCAGCCTCTCATCATTATCTCTGGCTTTGAACCTGCTGCTGAGAATAACGAACTTGTCAATAACAATGCAAATGTAAACAATGTTAGCAACTGGGTAAAGATTCAGAGAAAACCAAAACCTAAACAAAACCATGATCATGAAATTGTTGGGACTGGCTGTAGTTCTCTCAATGCATTAACTACTTCTATATGGCTGCATGTTACTAAATTTAAAGTATATACACTTCCGGATGATCTTATCAAACACATCGCATCTAAATCTAAGGTATATTAGATTGCTTTCAATGCTTTTAAATGCTTTAAACTTGTAACAAAGGACATTTCCCCATCTGAAAATAATACATTAACTTTAAATTAAGTGTTCCTTCAGTGAGTGATGCTTCGTTATGGCCTTGGGGTGTTAAAGTAAAACCATTCGTTTATCACCCAAAAAACGACAATGTTCCCCTACCAGTCAATTTAACCTAACGTCGTTTGATTCTGACAGAGATGAAAATCTTAATAACCAAATTGTTCCTGTTGTTGCTGCTGCTGTTTCCTTGTCGAAGGTTTTGTCAAGTAGTTTTGAAAACTTATCTTTTTATTATCAAAATGTTGGTGGGTTAAGGACCATATTTTTTTTATCATTTTCTTCAAATACGTATGATATTATTATCTTAAAGGAAACTTTGTTAACAGATAATCATTTAAGTACTGAATCTTCTCCAATTATTATAATGTATTTATTTATCAATGTCCAACTTGGACATTCTTTTGAAAGATCTAGCAAGATTAGATTAGATGATTGGTGTCAAAAGAATCACCTTCTAGTTAATATTTCGAAGTGTCAAGTCTTGTCGTGCTTCAGGAATTACAACCCAATTTTATTTGATTATAGTATCAATCTCATTAAGTTAGAAAGAGTGAGAAAAAAGAAAGACCTAGGAGTTATCTTAGATATCAACTTGTCATTTTTACCTCACTATGACTATATGATTAACAAAGCCAATCAAATGCTTGGATTTATCAAAAGAAACACTAGAGAATTCTCAGATCCCTATACCTTAAAATCACTATACAATTCTTTAGTAAGGTCGATTCTGGAGTATTGCAGCATAGTCTGGAATCCTTATTATAATAATTCAAGGGATATAATCGAGAGAGTTCAAAAGAATTTCACTAGATATGCCTTCTTCAAGTTAAAATGGAGGATTCCAAGACCGTCTTATAGTATTCGGTGTTTGGAATACAATCTCTTCAAGATCGTAGAGTATACTTTTCAGTAATGTTTATTAGAGACATCATAACTGGTGGTTGGATGCTGTAGGAACTGGGGGCTTCGAGCTGTATCTTTTCCTACACATCAAGTGCTTACAATACCTCCTCGTTGGTAATCGCCGGATACTGGTCTTGGCTTTATGTCATGACTTGCTAAACTTGTAAGTGCGAGTGTTGACCAAGGAAACAATTGCAACACTAAACCCATGGCCCTACAGATTGGAGGTTAGTGCGTCGGGCTAACGACCCGGCCACAGTAAAAAACACCAATTGTTATGAGAGAGACGCGAGAAGCCTCGGATAACGACCCCCCTCAAATGGCAACCAGACCCGGAACGAAAATGGACTACGATTTACGAGTATGCACCTGGAATTTAAGGACACTCTACACACCAGGTGCTACTCAAAAACTTGAATCTGTCCTCTCGTGGTACGAGGCAGACATTACCGCGATCCAGGAGATACGATGGATAGGATCAGGAATAGCGAAAAGAAAAGATTGCGACATTTATTACAGCTGTCATCAAAGAATGCACATGTTAGGATGCGGATTCGTCGTGGGAAATCGACTCAGATCAAGATCGCCTGGCTGTGATCCGTATCAAAGCTACTTTTCAAAACATCAGCCTAATATGTGCACACGCCCCTACCGATGAAGCTGAGGAATCTAACAAGAAGGAGTTTTACGACCTCCTGGACGGAGCCTACGGAGCCTGTCCGGAGTACGATATCAAAGTCGTGCTCGGAGATTTTAATGCTAAAGTCGGGAAGGAAAATATCTTTGGCGGATTAGTTGGAAAGCACAGCCTCCACGACATGACAACAGATAACTGCTTCCGACTAATCGACTTTGCTGCAGCTCGGAATACGGTGATAAGTAGCACTAGGTTCCCCAGGCGAAGGATACACACAGCAACCTGGCGATCTCCAGATGGTCGAACCGCCAACCAAATCGACCACGTGCTAATTGGCGCAAGGCACGCGTCGAACATCTTGGACGTGCGAACTTTCCGAGGTGCAAACGTGGACTCTGACCACTTTCTTGTTGTGACAAAGTTCAGAGCCCGACTGTCCAACGAAAAGAAAATGAGGATCGCCCAAAGGAAGAAATTCAATATTGCATGCCTTAGCACACCTGAGAAAGCCAGAGACTACAGTGAGCAATTGACCGGGAAACTCTCTGCCGTACCCCCAGCCACAAGCGTCAACAACCAGTGGAGCCAGACACATTTAGGAGGTAGCCGAGTCCACCATAGGCTATCAACCACCTAGGAAAAAGAACCCGTGGTATGATAATGAATGCGCGGTATTGAAGCAGGAGACGGAAAATGCACGAATGCAAATGCTGCAACGGAAAACAAGAGCAGCAAAAGAGGAGTACCGTGAAAAGAGAAGGAAAGAGAAAAAAACCCTGCGCAGAAAGAAAAGAGCAGCCGCAGCTTCTCAGCTCAGGTATCTCGAGGAGTCTAGCACCACCACAAACACCCGCCGGTTCTATAAAACAGCCAAACAACTGGCATCAGGTTATAGGACCGGCACGCATGCTCTTCGAAACAGCGAAGGGAACCTAGTCACCGAAGCACAGGGAATTGTAGACGTGTTAAAACAGCATTTCCAGCAGCTGCTTAATGGACATTATTTAGACGAAAACACAGGGGAGCAAAGAAGCATAAGACCAGTCAATGAAGATCCAGTCCCACTACCCAGTACTGAAGAGGTTAAGAAAGCCATACGCAAGCTTAAGAATAACAAATCCGCAGGCTCGGATGGCCTACCTGCGGAACTCTTTAAGTATGGAGGAGATGTCCTGATAGGGTGCATGCATCAGCTCATCGACCAAGTGTGGGAGAAGGAAAGCATGCCCGACGACTGGTCAAATAGCTCCATATGCCCAATCTACAAAAAAGGCGATCCTATGTCCTGCAAAAACTACAGGGGCATATCCCTGCTTAATGTTGCCTACAAGATCCTATCCACCGTACTATGTGAGCGTCTAAAACCTTTCTGCAACACTATAATCGGCACGTACCAGTGTGGCTTCAGGCCAGGCAGATCAACGATAGACCAAATCTTCACATTGAGGCAAATCCTGGAAAAGACCAACGAATTTCAAGTCGAGACCCACCATCTTTTCAACGACTTTAAAGCGGCATATGATAGCATAAGTCGCCAAGAGCTTCTATTGGCAATTTCGGAACTCGGGATCCCGAAAAAACTGATCCAGCTATGCCGCATGGCGTTACAAAATACGCGGTGCAACGTGCAAATGGGTAACAGCTCATCCGAGCTATTCCAGACGTGCACAGGGTTCAGACAAGGAGATGCCTGGAGCAGATAGTGCGCAAGAGTGGTGTTAACCTGGAAGGCACTATTTTCAACAGGTCTTCCCAACTGCTTGGATATGCGGACGACATCGATATCATCGGCCGCTCCAAGCGAGCTGTACTAGAAGCGTTCACAGCTATTGATGAACAGGCGAAACGCGTTGGTCTTGAAGTTAATGAGGACAAAACAAAGTATATGCTATCAACAAACAAAGCCGCATCTGTCCATCGCCTAGGACAAAACGTCACTGTTGGTAGCAGTAATTTCGAGGTAGTCAAGGAGTTCACCTACCTCGGAACGAACATCAATCCCACGAATGACACCTTAGTGGAAATTCGACGAAGAATTACCCTAGCAAACCGCTGCTACTTCGGTTTGGCCAAACAAATGGGTTCAAAACTCCTTTCTCGAAAGACAAAGTGCACGCTATACAAAACGCTAATTTTACCACTTCTACTCTACGGCGCCGAGTGCTGGACGATAAGTAAAAAAGGGGAATTGATACTGGGCACTTTCGAGAGAAAAATTCTTCGGCGGATATTTGGTCCTATATGCGAAGAGGGCGAATGGAGGAGAAGATTCAATCGTGAATTATACGAGCTGTACCAAGATGTGGATGTAGTCCAAAAAGCCAAAACAAGTCGACTACACTGGCTCGGTCACATCGAGCGAATAGACAACAACGCTCCAGCCAAGAAAATCTTCGAGTCCCAGCCCCCAGGTTCGAGACGACGAGGAAGACCGAACCTCCGCTACAGGGACCAGGCGGTTATAGACGCAAGAACGCTTGGTCCCGACGACTGGAGGGAGCTCACGAGGGATCGCAACCGATGGAAGACCGCAATAACTCAGGCAGAGACCCTCCATGGATCGGAAGCCGGTTAATTAAGTAAGTAAGTAACTTATCATATTAATAATTGTCCTCCGCTACTATCATTATTAACTGGAGGAAATGCTCCATCCAGAACAACACGTTGTCGATTTTTAATTTATGAACAGTTTCATCGTAGCAATTATGGTCGAAATGAATCTATTTCCCGTTGCATCAGGGAGGCAAATTTAATTTGTAACAGGGTTGATTTTTTTTCCAATAATTGTTCAAGAGACATTTTTAAATCAAATATATTAAATAATATTTGAATAAATTGTTCCTAATTGTAATTATATATGCTTTTTTAATGTAAGAAAATATTATATTTTATTTTTATACTTTAGATGTACTTATTATAAAGATTCGTATAGTTCCCGTCAACAATAAAATTATATACTTTTTATCATAGTCTAATAAATTAAATATAATCTAATTGATATAAATAAATAAATAAATAAAGTAATGAAAGGCAAAAACACAGCGACGGTGCTGGAGAGTTTCAAATGTTTCTCTTATACTTCTATCGCCTATCAATTTTAAAGCTCTTTTTTTTGGATTCTATCCAGAAGACTCAAGTGTATTATTGGAGCACCTGCCCAAATATGCGATTTGTACTCGACCTTTGGACGAATATAAGCCTTGGGCCCTATTCCTGAATACGAGTCGAATGAGTTTTATGTGACATGGGAAAATTTTACATGAAATGGTATTCGCGAACACGAGTCACTAATAATGGGTATTCCCCAACTCGAATGTCAAACGTTAAATATCACTCGAGTGACTGCTAGGCAGTATGAAATTTTGGTTGATTTTTTCCTAACCCACTCTCACTCGAAGCAAGGAAAAAAGCCGGTGAGTTATGGGAGCACCTTAGAAAAAGCCTCAATACAGTTGGACCGCCTTTAAGAGATGTAAATAGTTGAAAGAAGGTACATTGATTTAGATTTAAATCAATAAAAAAAAAACAAGCTTCAAATTTTTTAATTTTATTTAACATTAAATCGTTTCAAAAATCAACCAAAGGGCTAGTTACTACGAGCAAAGATCTAAACTCCGCGGTGGTTGCTATCAAAAGAGATCGAAAATTAGTTCTTACTAATTAAGGCAAACAAAAATGCCGTTGCCATTGCCATCATCCCACCACATAGCACAAGTGCAAAAACAAAAACCATATATGGTACCTAGGTATATTTGCTATGCAGCGGGATTCACTCTTTTATATACAAGAAGCTGTAAGAACTGAGAGTGAATTCCGCTAACTTAGCATTGTAATTAAACATTAATATTACGTACATATGTATGTGCATATGCGGTGGGAGATAACGAAACAAAAAAAAAATAGAAAGATTATAAATTTTGCTCATAGTAAAAAAACCAATAAGGAAAAACTGCATAGGGCAAATTATACAATGTTTGCTTTAAAATAAAAATGTTACGTTAAATTAAAATTTAAATTAATTCATTTCTTAACACGCCGCCACCCCTGAAGGGCACTTCAGGAAACTGGTAGTAAGGCCAGTTTAGTAATAGGTCTCCGAAACGTCCCGCTCTTGGTGCGAAGAGTTACCACACGAATATGTCCATCATTACCAGGGTGAAGTTCTTCGATACGACCTAACGCCCATTGAGAAGGGGGTAAGTTAGGTTCCTTCAAAACTACGAGGTCGTTCACTTTTAAGTCTCGGTTAATTTGGCTCCACTTAGGTCTTTGCTGAAGCGAAGTTATGTAATCAGACTGCCATCTACCCCAAAAGCTTTGCAGCATATTTTGGACCAACTCCCAACGTCCAAGTCGATTTATAGGAACCTCCAAATAATTAGGATCCGGTATGGCGGTATAAGGGCGACCTATAACGAAATGAGAAGGGGTTAGCGGGTTCAAATCGGTATCGGAGATAGCACATAGCGGTCGAGAATTCAAAAGTGCTCATCTCCTCAAATGTGAGAATGTTGTCTCCAATAATACGACGAAGGTGCTGCTTAACACACGCTTCCCACAATCCTCCAAAGTGAGGGACATGGGGTGGAATGAACTCCCATCTGATATTTTCTGCTGCCAATGCGGTGGAAACTAGCTCGTTATGTTTGGAGGATCGCACTAATTCATAAACCTCTGAAAGTTTTCGGGCAGCTCCTTGAAAGTTAGTGCCATTATCTGAGTGAATGACATTACACTTTCCTCTTCTAGCAATAAATCTTCGCAGTGCAGCAATGAAAGCCTCGGTTGTTAGGTCGCTAACTACTTCTAGGTACAGGGCCTTAGTCGCCATGCAAACAAATAGAGAGAAATACCCCTTTATTTGCTTGGCTTTTCGGAGTTTAGATGCTCGAAGCGTAAAAGGACCTGCATAGTCACATCCAGTTTCGGCGAAGGCAAATGATGGCGAAAGACGAGATAAAGGTAGACTTCCCATCAGTTGGGAAGAAGTCGCTGAACGCAAGCGAAAACAAGAAATACAAGAGTGTACCACTTTACGAATCATGTTTCTGGCTCCAACTATCCAGAACTCTTGGCGAACCAACGAAAACAGCTCGGACACACCAGCATGAAGAAACTTTATGTGAGCATCTGAAAGTATAAGCTTTGAAACAGTGTGATTTTTAGGTAATATGATTGGGTGTTTTATGCTGAAAAAGACATGTGGAGCCTTTGAAATCCGTCCCCCAACTCGCAACAACCCTACTTCATCGACAAAAGGAGAGAGCGATGCTAGCTTAGACTGTGGTGAGACCTGATTCTGCGCTTCAAGCTGGTGAATTTCTTCACTGAACTCTCTTTGACAAAATCCAAGACAAGCCTCTTTGGAAGCGCGGAGTTCAGAAAATTTTAAAAAACCTGAGTGACGCTTCTCGGCTGGATCATGTCGGGAATTCTGAATAAACCGCAAAATGAAGGCGACAACGCGAACTAGTTTTCCCCATGAAGACACCTTAGTGATGAGTTCATCGAAGAAATGGGTTTCTAGATTCGATAGTGCTACCAATGCTGTAGCACGGCGTTTCCTTTCCTCTGGGGCATTTTCCATGTCATCGACGACGACACGAGCTGGCCAGAGCTTAGGTTCAAACAAAATCCAGGCTGGACCATTCCACCATAATCCAAACTCTAGCAACTTGCTTGGCTCCAGACCTCTCGAAGCACTATCCGCTGGATATCCTCAGAACGAACGTGATTCCATACCGATCGAGGCAAATTGTCCAATATTTCAGCTGTACGATTAGCTACAAAGGTATTCCATTTACGTGGAAGAGAAGAAAGCCAAGCCAGAACAATGGTAGAATCCGTAAATGCGTAGATCTGTCCAGGTGCTGCATCCAACGATGAACATATTAACTTTATTATGCGACTTAAAAGGAGAGCTCCACATAGCTCAAGACGAGGGATTGAAACCTGCTTAACAGGAGCAACGCGTGTTTTTGCAGCTACCAGATGCACTTGGACGACTCCAGTTTCAGAAATACTGCGCGCATAAACCACCGCTGAATAAGCCTTCTCAGAAGCGTCAGAAAAACCTATTAGGTCAAAGTTTTTAGCATTCAAAGTATATCTACGAGGAATCCTAAGTTTGCTAAAATGCTTCAAATCGTCTCGGTAAGATATCCACCTGTTGGCAATCTCGGTTGGTAATGGGTCATCCCAGTCTATCCTATTTTTATCCAACCAAATCTCTTGGAACAACATCTTAAAGAGAATAGTGGAGGGTGCTAAGAATCCCATGGGATCAAAAACCTTTGAAACCTCAGATAGCAAATTTCTCTTTGTGGGCTTTGACGATTCTTCCAACACTATTTTGAATGAGAAAATGTCTTGGTATGGATTCCATACGATTCCCAGCACCTTTTTCCATTCGAAATCAGGGTCCAGTGAAACAATTTCATCTTCCTCAGTAGTACTTCGAATCATCCAACAATTCGACACCCACTTGCTTAGTTCTAAACCACCGCACGAGAGAATTCCTACTAGCTGATCCCTCAACTCCAAAACTTCAGCCAATGAATCCGAACCAGCAGCAAAATCATCAACATACGAATTGTGCAGAATAGCATATGACGCCTTAGGAAACTGATCACCATAGTCTTTAGCTAGTTGCCTTAAGACTCTAATAGCCAAAAAAGGTGCTGGACCTGTACCATAGGTGACCGTGTTAAGACGATAATGAGCAATAGGGTCGGTGGGAGATTCTCTCCAAACGATGCGTTGAAAATCACGATCCTTAGGGCTAACCCAAATTTGGCGGAACATTTTTACTATATCCGCACAGAAAACATAACGATACAATATAAATTGCATGTATACCTTGAGCAAGTTTCTCTGAAGAGGAGGGCCTATATGAAGAGCTTCATTCAAACTAAGTCCTGCCGAATCTCTGTGTGAACCATTGAAAACAACCCTCATCTTATTGGTGACGACAGCATGGTGGGGCAGATAAAACGTTTTTCCCCACATAGGCTCAACTTCATTATCTGGTATACGACTCATGTGGCCCAGTTCTTCATACATCTTCATAAATTTGCAATACTCAAACCGCAGGTTTTCATTACGATTAAACCGTCGCACAATGGGGCAAAACGCCAAAAAGCTGGCATTTAATCAAATTATGAAGTTGAGCTTTGTCTTAAATAACCGTTCTATCTCTCTTCCAAATATGATAGAGAATTAGAAATGAGGGAGAGAAAGTTTATTTGAATCACGTAATCTTCTGCAGATCGTCTCAAATGAAGAGTAAGTTCAATTTTTGAGTCGATCGCAGACCTCTTTTTGTCATTTCGAGTTGGTTAAGTAAATTGTGTACAGTTTATTATTTATTGCGTGTATCAAATTAAATTAAATTGCAATAGAATCAGTAAGCTCAGGAGCATTTTTGTATGTTTTTTTTTTTATAAAAAATAAATTCTTTTTATTTTAATTCGTAGTTGAATATAAAAAAAAGTTAAAAAATTGCTTGTTTTTTTGCATTTTTCTGAAATCCTTAGACGTTTAGTTGTGTTCGCCGTAAGGTGCCAATAAGTTTTATATGTCATTTTGTTAAGTGTACATTCTCCTTTCAGAATGTGCAAAATTTTCTTGCTCCAATCTGCTCCCCTGTGTGTTGTGTACATTTTTGTTGGTGACGTCACTTTCTAGAAAAAGATATTTTTCGTCAATATTGTTGTATTTTTGACATTTCTTACGTCCAACAAAATCAAAAATACTACCAATAACCAGGCAAGATCTTTTTAATATAAAGAAGAAGTCAAGTTGCCAGGGATTTAATAGCCAGATGAATTTTTTAAAGGAAGAAATTGTAAGGCAAACTCAATACTTGGGTAACTTTTGAAATAACATACATTCTTTCTTTCTTCTTTCTTTCATCTGAAATTAGTTTTAGAACATATGGGCAGTCGGTAGCTGCAAAACTTGTTCACGAAGTACCCCAAAGTCCTAGAAAAGTCAAACAGTGTAGGAAAGCTTTAAGAGAGTCCATTTAACCTACTTCGATGAATGGTGAAGAAGCTTTTGCGTTAATTTTCGAAGCAGGCTTATCTAAATTTCAATATGAAATTATCAGATCAAAAGCTTCTTAACTATTTCCTTCGTATAAAATAGTTCAGTAGTATTAAAAAAAATTTCTATCCCGATCCTGAACATATATCATTGTTTCGAAAACTTCTGTGAGTACAAGTTTACAAAGTTAGTTAAACTTCACAGTTAAAGGCTTAATTATTCTCCAAAAAGACGAGATTAATTCACTTCACTAAGAATTGATAAATGTATGCTTGTACTCTAAATGGGACTTTGATAGGAGTTTTGGTCACTATTCAAATAAGCAAGTCTTTTATGAATTGAGCCAGGTAGAATCGACTGTTTTTCTTACTTGCCTTGTTCCACTTCGCTTAGTTTCTGGTGTTAAAATAATATACAAAAATTCACGTCCAAGCTCAAATAGATATTGTAGGCCTATTAAAACCGAATTTTTAAAAGTGTACATGTAGCTGAAAAGCAAAGAATTTATTTCTATTGAAGAAAGGATACTAAGTTTTGCAAACAAAAATTAGTAACACAAAATATCCCGAAATGGTAACCCTATAATTTTTTTTTAAATTTTTTTCATTGTATGTAGTTGTATTACAATCACGAAGGATGCAATACACGCAGAGTTTCATTTAAATCGTTTGAGCCGTTTTTGAGTAGTTTCGTAAACTAATGAAATTTGTATGGGTGGTAACCCTAGAAATGAGCGTGGCCATTAGAAACTTTGGCCATGTATTAACATTGGTATCAGTAGTATTTGTGCCAAATTTCAAGTTTCTAGACCTGTTGGTTGATTTAATGCCATCTTTTCGCCATTTTGCCCCACTGTGCGTCGTTCTAAACTAAATAGTCTCGATATGACACCAGAAACGGTATTCTTAAATCTCACTTCCCTCTGACGAAAAGGTAGTTCAACAATAAATTTGTTATCTGGAGCACGAGAAAAGGTTTCTTCAAAATGCTTATCAGCCAAATCTTCATTTCCAACGACTGGGGAATGAGACGCAATCTCTTCTAATTCCCAAAACGATTTCATGAGAACCTCTACCTCTACACCCACATGCAGCGAAATGACATCATTTTTTGGTATATTTCCAGCAATAACCCAACCGAACACGGTGTTGTGGGCAATGATTTTTCCATTACTATCCGATCGATGGCCATCCCTTAAACTCCTCCATACTTGATCTGAGCCGAGCAATATATCAATGGGCCCAGGGGTATTGAATCCAGGATCCGCTAGTTGCAAATCCGTAAAAGCGAGAGGACTTCCAATATTGAAGACGGTTGGAGGCGTTGTGGACGTAATGGTTTTCAACACAAAGGCCTGAACATAAATGGGGCAAGAATCCAAACGAGAAGATACATGCAGAGATACGAGACCTTGCGTAACCCCAGCATTAACCGCAGAAATTCCAGAAATAGGCAAGCGAGAATGATAACGAGAAAGCCCTAGCATCTTTACAGCACGATCAGTTACGAATGAGACCTGCGAACCCGTATCTAGAAGTGCACGCAAGTGATGAAATTTTCCGGTAGCGTCTGACACCCTAACAACAACAGTAGGTAAAATAACGAAAGATGGATTAGCGAACCTAGTGTGATTGCTAACAATTGGCTGTGGCGAAGGAAATTCAGGCGAGACCTCGTTTTGAGGTGTGTTTTCGGTTTTATAGCTAACATCCCTAGCAGCATTGAGATGTACCAACGAATGGTGACGCGAAGAACAATGAACGCACCTGCTCTTTTGTTGACAACGCGACGACGAGTGTTGTGTTCCTAGGCAATTATAACAGAGTCTTTGGTCTTTTACGAATCGGCGGCGTTCTTCGACGGATAAAGCGATAAACTCGGAACATTTATAAAGGGGGTGGTCAGTTTTGCATTTCGGGCATATTATTTTGGCAACAGCTAAGCTTTTAACCTTTCCCACAAGTTTCGACGAACGTGAATCAGCTTTGTTAACTTTAAGCTTAGATTCACTTGTTTCTAACGCACAACACCTTGTCTCTAAAAAGTCAATTAATTGGTCAATAGTGGCTGCTTCTGAATTTGTATTATTCAAAGCCCAAGCCTGACGCGTATCACTGTCCGTTTTGCTAATCAAAAGAAAAGTTAACCATGGATCTCTGCTCTCAGAACCCAACGCAGCTAGTCCTCGTATCACTTCATCAGCACTGTCTATTAATTTTCGCAACTGGTTATGATCTGAGTTTGTAACAGACGGCATGTTCAAAAACATTTCAATAAACTGATTTATTATATATAATGGCCTATCGTACCTCCGTTCGAGTTTTTCCCATGCCTGCAAGTAATTTGCATCTGATATGTAGATACCGTTCAACAAATTAGCCGGGTCATCGCGCAAGAACGATTTAAGGTAACGAAATTTTTGCGCACCAGATAAATTTTTTCTACAGTCTATGCTACCTAGGAACATGTCGCGAAAACACGGCCACTCCCGATAATCACCAGTGAATGGTGTAATTTTAAATGCAGGTAGTTCTATTTCACGTGAGAGATCTCGAATATTCGAAACGGACGAACAACCATTATCAATTACATCCTTTCCATTTACGAACCCACGACTATTTTGATCCACCTTCTCTGGATCCTCAGAAATATTACGGTCCACGTTTTCAGAAATTAAGGAAAAGCGACGAGAAACCCTATCAGCTAAAGCACCACGCTCAGGAACTTTTCCTCTAAGAAAGCTTAAAAGCAAGGATTTTGCCGTAATGAACTTCGACTCAAGCGTTTCAAATTCAACCTCAGGATCTATGTATCCTTCTTCTGCATGATGTTGATGAAGGTCGAATTGATTTGCAGTAAAGTCCTTCCAAGCGTCCTCTAAACGTTCTAACCTTACTTCAACTGCCTCGATTAATGTACCCTCAGGAATCGATAGAGAAAAGCTATGCACCCGTTCAATACACACTTTTATGTGACCACGTGATTCTAATAAAACGTCCATGTCTCAAGAGTCCCAACCAACAAAGCGAACCCGACAGATCAACCACTTTCCAATCAACAGCAAAATTCAGCAACCAGCAACCAACAACGTATATTTACCTATCCTCAGTGCAGAGGATTTAAATGCGTGTATATGGACTGTATCCAAATCCGATAGCAACCACCCAATTAACGAGCAAAAAAAATCAATAAAAACGACTTAAAATCCGACAAAGAAGGACCAATTTGATTTAGATTTAAATCAATAAAAAAAAAAAACAAGCTTCAAATTTTTTAATTTTATTTAACATTAAATCGTTTCAAAAATCAAGCAAAGGGCTAGTTACTACGAGCAAAGATCTAAACTCCGCGGTGGTTGCTATCAAAAGAGATCGAAAATTAGTTCTTACTAATTTAGGCAAACAAAAATGCCGTTGCCATTGCCATCATCCCACCACATAGCACAAGTGCAAAAACAAAAACCATATATGGTACCTAGGTATATTTGCTATGCAGCGGGATTCACTCTTTTATATACAAGAAGCTGTAAGAACTGAGAGTGAATTCCGCTAACTTAGCATTGTAATTAAACATTAATATTACGTACATATGTATGTGCATATGCGGTGGGCGATAACGAAACAAAAAAAAAAATAGAAAGATTATAAATTTTGCTCATAGTAAAAAAACCAATAAGGAAAAACTGCATAGGGCAAATTATACAATGTTTGCTTTAAAATAAAAATGTTACGTTAAATTAAAATTTAAATTAATTCATTTCTTAACATACATAATTGTCATTTTATTTCATGATAAAGTTAAACAAAACTAACTTCGTTTTTGATTCGCTTGTAAATAACATAAAAAAGTAGTCCCAGAACAAATCCCATCAACAAGGTACTGGCGTCGGTTCAAAAAAGCAATTTACATTTTCTCCACTTGAGGAAGAAGTCATCAAAATGCTTTTGTTAGATTGTACAGTACAAAGGTCGTCCTCTCGAGAAGAAGAACCAGTTGGTACTGGCGCTGATCCAAAACAGCTTTATTTCAATTCATGCTTAGGCTTACACGTTGCTGGGAAGCTCCAAAGGATTTGTTGTATCTCTAAATTTCTTGAAAATACACCTCCTGTCCTCATCTGAATCACTATCACTATCATGAAACATCTCCGTACTAATCATTTTCTTTTTAATTTTATTATCCTATATTATTTTAAATTAAATTTTGCCACATTTATTTTTCAACAAATTGAATTGAGAACTATTTCAAAATAATAATATTTCTCTGTGACATGTCAAATTATCGTTTATTGAAGTTAGATACGGTTGAAAGGGTGCGTTCAACATTTTGAGAGTCATGTCATGTTTTTGAACCTCACTCGTGTTGAGGAATACCAATTCTCACTCGACTCGACTATAAGCTCTTGAGTGACATCTTACTCGACTCGTGTTCAGGAATAGGCCCCTGGGGCCCTATTCCTGAACACGAGTCGAGTGAGTTTTATGTGACATGGGAAAATTTCACATGAAATGGTATTCGCGAACACGAGTCACTAATAATGGGTATTCCCCAACTCGAACGTCAAACGTCAAATATCACTCGAGTGAAAAAAGGGGTATTCCTGGGGCCCTATTCCTGAACACGAGTCGAGTGAGTTTTATGTGACATGGGAAAATTTCACATGAAATGGTATTCGCGAACACGAGTCACTAATAATGGGTATTCCCCAACTCGAACGTCAAACGTCAAATATCACTCGAGTGAAAAAAGGGGTATTCCTGGGGCCCTATTCCTGAACACGAGTCGAGTGAGTTTTATGTGACATGGGAAAATTTCACATGAAATGGTATTCGCGAACACGAGTCACTAATAATGGGTATTCCCCAACTCGAACGTCAAACGTCAAATATCACTCGAGTGAAAAAAGAGTATTCCTGAACAATAGAGTGAGTATTTTTGTGTGACAAATCAGTCATATTTAAAAAGTTGTCGAGTCAAGTAATGGATCCGAAAATGTAAGTAAAAAACAAACTAAAATAATAGCGAATATGCATATTTTAACTAAATTTAAAAATTATAGATTAAAAGTTACGACTGCTAGGCAGTATGAAATTTTGGTTGATTTTTTCCTAACCCACTCTCACCTTGCAAAAGGAAGAATCCAGTCAGTCGAAGCAAGGAAAAAAGCCGGCGAGTTATGGGAGGACCTTAGCAAAAGCCTCAATGCAATTGGACCGCCTTTAAGAGATGTAAATGGTTGGAAGAAGGTACATAATTATTTGTCATTTTTATTTCATGATAAGTTAAACAAAATGAACTTCGTTTTTGATTCACTTTGAATTTGTTAATAAATCAAATGGAGAAACATAATATTAATTAAGAAACATTTTATTTTATTTAAAGGTTTGGTTCGAATATAAAAATAACATAAAAAAGAAGTTGTCTCAGAACAAATCCCATCAACAAGGTACTGGCGGCTTCGGTCCAAAAAACAATTTACATTTTCTCCACTTGAGGAAGAAGTCATCAAAGTGCTTTCGTTAGATTGTGCAGTACAAGGTATACCTCAAAGCGTTGTGTTTGGTCAAAGGTCGTCCTCTCGAGAAAAAGAACCAGTTGGTACTGGCGCTGATCCAAAACAGCAGCTGGCATTATTGCTTTATTTCAATTCATGCTTACACGTTGCTAGGAAGCTCCAAAGGATTTGTTGCATCTCGAATTTTCTTGAAAATGCACCTCCTGTCCTCATCTGAATCACTATCACTATCATGAAACATCTCCGTATTAATCATTTTCTTTTTAATTTTATTATCCTATATTATTTTAAATTAAATTATGCCACATTTATTTTTCAACAAATTGAATTGAGAACTATTTCGAAATAATAATATTTGTCTGTGACATGTCAAATTATCGTTTATTGAAGTTAGCTACGGTTGAAAGGGTGCGTTCAACATTTTGAGAGTCATGTCATGTTTTTGAACCTCACTCGTGTTGAGGAATACCAATTCTCACTCGACTCGACTATAAGCTCTCGAGTGACATCTTACTCGACTCGTGTTCAGGAATAGGCCCCCAGATCAGAAGGCATACACAATTTCTTGCAGCGTCGAAGGAAAGCTAACCACTTAGCAGCGTTTTTGGCGACGTCGAATATGTGTTCAGCGATGCACATACCGAGAACTGTTCAGTTTTTTTGAATGCAAGTGCTGCTAATGGATAGCGGCATGGCGGATGTGTGCGCTTTAACGACAGAAGACAGCATAGAGTTTATGAAGCATTAAATTCTACGCTGTTTACGCATTTGACAATGCTATCGAGATCAAAATGTAATGAGATTATCATATGCTGCCGCTTTAGATCCACATAGGAAGAACAAGGACATGCATGTGGAAATGAATATAAGAAGCTAAGAGTACTGTCGTCAGCAAAACAGGACCCTATACAGAAAGGATGTAAGTGCGATTGGACGATAGTTAGAGGGAATAGAAGATACGCCCTTTTTAGGGAAAGGCTGGACAACCGCTCTTTTCAATCCACTCGAAAAGAGACGGGTAGAATAAGATAGATGGAAAAGCTTACGCAATTGTTTTGCCAGCGTAGAATAACTCCTCAGAACAATTGGGGCGACGATTATTCTCCAGGCGAATGTCCATAGGAGCCTTACCCCGGATAGCCTCCTAACAAAACTTGTTGCAGAATTAGGAGCAGAAATTGTCATCGTAAGCGAGCAATACAGTGATAAAGATGGACCAAATTGGATACCGGATCTGCACAGAACTGCGGCTGTTTGGATCCCTGACACACGGAAATTCCTCATCGAGAGAAAAGGAGCAGAAAGAGGCTTCGCATGGGTGAAAAGTGGAAGGCTGACACATATCTCACCCCTAATGACAGAATCGAAGCGTTCCGTAAGAAACAGGAAGATTTAGAGGACTTTCTTAATCAAACTGATGGAGATACTCGTATATTAGTCGCCGGAGACTTCAACGCCAGAGGACAGGAGTGGGTATGCCAACTACAGACTCTCGAGGAAGGTAAATACTCGAGATAGCCGCGAGACGTGGACTGTACGTAGTTACCGTAGGAGATACCCCTACCTTCAGGAGACCAGGACACAGAGGCACTATCCCAGATATTACCTTCGCTACGGGCACCAAACTCGCAAAAACCAAGAATTCCAGAATAATCGAGGACTACACAGGTAGCGACCACCAGTATATCGTTTTTGATCTGGCGGATAACCAACGAGCCCTAAACCATCGTCACCAACCATGGGCTTCAGGGTGGAACCTGAACAGGCTTAACGCAGATCTTTTTTAAGGGAGTGATCGAGGAAGTGGCAGATGCTGTACTCCAATTACAAGGACCTGCAGAAACGAAAGCTGAAGCCACGATGCAACTAATTCGGCTCGCTTGCGATTCCTCAATGCCCCGAACGAGTAGTGCCAACAGAAACAGAGATCCAGTCATCCAGTGTACTGGTGGACAGAGGAAATAGCTTACAACTTCGACGCACAGTCACCAGGGGTAGAAGAAGAAGAAACGCTGAACCATTGAAGGTCGCCTTAGCGGAGTTCAGAACCAAGAGATCCGAGCTTAAAAGGACCATAAATTCGAGCAAAAGAGAGAAATGGGAGGATTTCCGCCGCGACGTCAATAGCGGAAACTCGGTTCCTAGATGGCAACGCCTTTCCTTAATGGAGAAAAAATGGAGCGCATTCTGGAAACACTGTTCCCAACTCATCCTGTCAGGCCACCCGACAACACACTGGTCCAAAGACAGGACATTCCAAATTTTAGCGAGGAGTTGAACATAGCTGTGCAGTCCCTGCAAAACAGAAGAGCCCTTGGTCCCGATGGAATCCCTACAGAAGTCCTGAAAGTGACCTAACAAACATCTCCCCACTTGCTGCTGAACATGTTTAACAGGTTCCTCGAGGAAAGCATCTTTCCCAAGACCTGAAAAGGAGTTCCGGATTCCCCATCGGCATACAGGCCTCTGTGCATACTAGACACCACAGGGAAACTGTTGGAAAAGCTATTAGCTATTGAAACCACGGCTCACAGCGGCAGTACAAGTCTTTCAGAGGCAGTACGGTTTCCGGAGAGGCCGTTCTACGATCGGAGCAATACAAGAAGTAGTGCACGCCACCCAAATGGCAGGAAACCACTACTCGAAGAAGATCGATTTGCTAGCAACGCTGGACGTACGGAATGCCTTCAACTCGGCCAGATGGAGCGATATACTGGATGCGCTCGAACGGAGATTCCATATCCCAGCATATCTGCTACGGATGGAGAAGGACTATCTCAGGGATCGAGAGCTGCTTTACGAGAAGGAAGTCACATCTGGCGCAGCGCAGGGATCGATATTAGGACCAGACCTCTGGAACATCTCGTTCGACGATATCCTTTGCATGGAGATGCCTGATGATGCCTTTCTGGTCGGGTACACTGACGACATCGCCGCGGTGTTTACGGCACGAGACACCGTTAACGCGCAAAGAAAGTTGAATCAGATCATGCGACGAGCAAACTCGTAGATGGAAGAGCACGGGCTCAGCCTAGCCACAAAGAAAACTGAGATAGTCCTTCTGACGAGAAAGAGGATTCCGACACAAATCGACCTCTAAATTGGGTCCGACGTGATAAGAAGCAGCGTGGCGGTGAAGTACTTGGGATTGAAACTCGACACAAAGCTTACCTACTGGCAACAAATAAAAGCAGCAACGGAAAGAGCCTCAAAAACAACCACATCGCTGAGCAGACTGATCGCGAACGTGGGGGCCAACGGCTAGTAAGCAAAGGTTACTAATGGCGACAACACATTCCATCCTCCTGTGCGGTAGCGAAATCTGGGCGGACACAATTAAGCAAGAGAGTACCGGAAGCAGATGCCGGCAGTGCAAAGACGCGGAGCTCTACGTGTGGCCAGCTCTTACCGAACGGTGTCGGTGTCCTTGTATTTGATGGAAAAGAAGTACGTCTAAGACAAAAAGGCGGAAATGGGAGTGGAAGCGGCGTCCGAGGAGTCTAAGCAGCTAACGAAACAGAAGTGGCAAGAGCGTTGGAGCTCGAAAAGCAGAGTCCGGGAGGTATGGATACCTCCTTATGGTGCGTCAAGCATTCCTCCAAAAGTATAAAAAAATATACTATTGCAACTATACGAGTGCGAAAGAAGATTTGAAAACGAGGGTAGAAACCGAAGACGAAGTAGAATTTTGCGCGTTTGATACAAATGACCAAACATTTTTACTACCTTTGTGGACATTGCAGTACTTTTTACCGTAATTTTTGGTTATGCAGAAATTTGGTCTGTCTAATATTATCATTAAAGGTCTTTCTAGCTTGTTTGAACTTATTCCGGTTTCCCTCATTAGGGTTGGCTTTATAACATCGGAAACTTACTTCTCGAAAAATTTTCTCATTCTGAAAAGAATTAAATTTAAATACATATATGCACTGGTGCACGTCACTATCGAGGAGCATAACGACCAGTAAAGAGCAAAAATTCCCAATTATTATGGAACAGATCGTCGTTCAAGTGGCTGCCTCGGGGATTCCAATTGGACCATGTAAGCGAATAATCCGAAATCTTTGTGCAAAATTCTCCTCAGGCTAGTGCGTGAAATGTTGAGCTGTGGTGATCGATGGCGAGATGATGTTCCTGAATTGAGTCTCACACTCTCGGAGAAAGCAGCCACTTCTCGTCTGTCCACTATCATATTAGTCTCACGAACTTTTGGCACAAGCTTCCGTACAGCAGGGTGGTGTGTGCTTCATTTCGGCGAAAACTTCTTTTTAAAAAACGCACTGTTTGAGCTACACAGCACTCACTTTGGAAATAAGTTTTCAATATTTCCCAATGTTGTTCAAGCATCAAGAGAAAATAATGCTTACGTTTCATATCAGTTAAGCCCTTATTCTTTGCATTATAAATTATTTTCTAGATCGTGCAATATATGTTGTATTGGACGGTTTCAAGTCTGATCTTGACAAAATAAATGCTGGTCTTGTCATGGGTGATTTGTCTTCGACTCTCTTCTTCATTTGTCCTCATAGTATGTTCTTAAATTAAATGATAAGCTTATTAAACTCCGATCTTTCCATCATTGTTAAATGGGTAACACAAAATCGTTTGGAGTGAAATGCTTTATGCCACGGTCTTTGAATGACACTTGCATTTAAGAAGCTGAAAAGCTCTCAGTACTCGGTATGTGTGACGTATGTATGTATGTAGAACGACCAATTTCTCGACACCGGCAAAAACACACACTCTGATCTGGCTACAATTTATACGGCGTTTATACGTCAAAAATTCGAGTACAACTCACATATTTGGGCGGGTGCAGCTCGAACTTCCCTTCATTTATTGGCTAGAATCCAGAACGGAGCGTTAAAACTGATGTGAAACGAAACTATCATGGAATTATTCCGTCGGAATGTTTCTGGTCCTTTCCTTGTTTTACGACTTTAATTTCAAGAAATGCTCACTCGAAGAAGCCAGTTGCATTCCGCCTCTCAGTAAGTACGAGTTGAACTTACCCGTTTCGTAGGAATGCTATCAATTTTGGACGTGTTAAATACAGATTCGTATTTTAGTCGTACAAAACGATTATGAAATAATTTAATCCGCACTGTTTTTCCAATGCTCATGGACACCTCCTTTTTCTCCCAGGCGCGGATACAGGGGGAGGGCAATGGGTGCAATTGCCCCCCCCTGGACAATTCCGGCAATTCTTCGTTTCACAATAAAAGTAATTTTTTTTCAATCCTAGCCTTAACCTATAACAACCAACACGCAAACGCTTACGCATCACTTTTCACTTTTCATGTTATTTATGTAGGTACCTTTATTTTCAATGAATTTTCCTATTATCAAAAAGATGATGATTTTGCGAAAAATCTAATTTTATATGATCTAAGATAGGAAAAACGCTTTATTAAATATCTCTTGAGCCGTGCATCGTAGATATTAAAACAAAATGGTATTTATTTTTGAAAGTATTAAATGATATGCATAATAGAAAAATTCTTGTATCTATCGTTCTAGATGTAATGCAAAAAGGCCCCATTATCTCAAAATTATTGGCTCTGCCATTTTGATACTAGCTCTTTCTCGTCTACCTTTTTATCATTTTTGTTGGGTGGTACACATAATGTATCCACTCATATTAACGCAAGTTTACATTGTTTATAGGGAGATCACCGACCAGGTCCGTCAAAAAAGCGCGATTCAAATAACAGAAGCATCAACCGATCAATAAGAGACCAGTTTTATCTTTTAATGAAACTTCTGATTCTAAAGTGGATAAAAGTAATAATGTTGATCATATTGCTCAATCTTCTCACCGTTCTCCTAAATGCACAGAGAGAAGTGAGAGCTCAATTAGTGCGAGAGTTGCACCTGTTTTTCCCCCGTTTTCTGAGTCTACTTCTTGTTATCAGTCCGATGCCCCCTATGATATTGGAAATTTTTGAACAAACAAATTGATGACTTCACGAAACACCAGCTTCTATCAAATCCTTGGCATTCAAAAGAGCACTACAAGTTTCCATTTTCTTCGCACTTGCTCAAAGGTAACAGGTAAGGTGGTCAAAAGGTATTTTAGCCAGAAATAATCTCAGCAAATATTCTTGGCTTGTGTTTTCACCATCAAAACAGGGTTTTTTTTTAAATACCGCCCTTTCTTTGTCACTAGAAGTGTTGGAGGTGGTCAAAAAACCGTGCCTTTACAAAGCCTTGTGAAAAAAACCCTTAATAAACTTTAAAGTCATTTCTGGACAAAAGGGAGACTTGGAAAATCATGCTAATAACATTTACCACAAGTGAGCTGTTGAGGACGGAACTGAGTTTCTTCACACTTATAATAACCCAGACCTGGAAATAGTCAACCGTGTAAACCAACAGCGTCTTAAAAAGGTAGAAGAAAACAGGAAACGCTTTCGTCCCATAGTAGAAACCATCATCTTCCTTGGACGGCAAAATTTAGCATTTCGTGGTCATAGAGATGATGGAGCTATACTTAGAAACACAGTTGATTCAAACCAATCTGACGTGACCGTGAACGAAGGAAATTTTAGGGAACTTTTAAGGCTTCGAGTATATGCTGGAGACAAAAAAATTAGAACAACATTTGCAGTCAGCCTCTTCCAATGCTACATACATAAGCAAAACAACACAGAACTCACTTATTTTATGCTGTGGGAATGAGGTTTTCGATCAAATTTTGAGTAACGTTCGGGCCTCACGTTACCATTCCATACTTTTCGATGAAACAACGGATGTATCTCATCTTTCCCAGCTGAGTGTAATCTTACGATACGTTCATGAAGGTCATATTCGTGAGGATTTTGTAACTTTCGTAGATGTATTTGAGGAACTGACTTGTTCCAGAACTGACGAAGAATACGAGTCAGATGAGGAAAACTGGAGAGAAACCGGAAAAATATTATCTGCCGAAGAGAAGTTGGAGGGAAGTTCTACATCAAATGACTTGTGCTTAACTGGCAAAGCTATAGGGCAAATTATCTTGTTCCAGCTAAAAAAGAAGCTCAAACTTCCTCTTGAATCATGTGTGGGAATAGGGACAGATGGGTGTGCTGTTATGCTTTCAGAAGCGAAAAATGCTGTGAAGACTCCATGCTACAGTCACGAGCTTAACAACTCTATTTCTCGATGTTCGAAAGTACCTGCCATTCGAGACGCTGTGACAATCATGAAAGAGGTAATAATGTTCTTCAAATCGCACCCAAAGCGAAAAACTGTCCTCATGAGCACCTTGGGGTGTGCACTCACATCACTTTGTGAGACTAGGTGGGTAGACCGGCATGAATGTGTACTCCAGTTTTCCTTAGACCTAGCCAAGATTGTGGAGACATTGGAAACGATTTCGCAGTGGCGTGACCCAAGTACAGCCAGCAAAGCTTCCTCGTATGTAACAAGCTTATGCAATACCCATCTCTCAGTATTGTGTTTAAGTGATGTGTTGTCTTTAACACAGTCTTTGAGCAAATTGCTACAAATGAAATCTCTTGACCATACCAGCAGCGATATGCTGGTGAAAGACACAATTTCCGTTATTTCAAGTCACCGGTAGAACATGGATACTAATTTCAAAAATATCTGGCAGAGAGCAAAAAATTTAGGTGATCAATTGAATGTGGAGTTGAAGATTCCTCGTATCCCACGTCATGGTGGACGCCAAATCTACCGAGCCAATTTTGACACAAATACAGCTGAAGAATACTACAGAATATCTTTATATGCACCTGTACTCGACTTTGTCCTAACTGATTTGCGTGAAAGGTTTCAACCTGAAATATTAGATGTGTTTAAGCTCACGATTTTCATCCCGGAAAATATAATCAAATATAATACTGATGAGTTTGATACCACCGTTAGGTCCCTATTGGATCGCTTTGGAAAACTCCTAAACTTAAATATAGATGTTGCCCTTTTTTTGCTTAAAGATGAGCTGGTGATGTGGAGCGAAAAATGGGTAAGAGAAAATGAGCAGAAGAACAAGCTTCCTGACACTGCCCTGGATTTAATTGATAAATGCAATAAGGATGTGTTTTGTATTATACATAGTTTCCTTCTTATTCTTGCAACGCTTCCAGTTACAAATTCTTCGGCAGAAAGGTCTTTTTCTTCGTTGCGGCGCCTTAAAACATATTTAAGATCAACAATGGCTGAAAACCGTCTCCGCGGTGTGGCACTCATGCATATCCATAAGCAAATCCCGATCGATGTTGAGAAAGTTATTATAAGGTTTTCAAAAACCGGCCATACAAAAAGATTAGAATTAAGTATTTAAGAACTATGTATATCATGTACAACACTATCATACCTTCATTTAAATTAATTAATTTATTTATTTTTTTAATACGTACGAGTTCCTATTTAATACTTTAAGACATGCATACAGAGCATTATTGAAAGAGGCTAAAGTAATGTAAACGAAGATGTTTGATTTACTATTTTATAGTTATTTATACACGAACTTTATTATGTACCTGCACATGCTTTTCTTAATTCAAATAAATAATTTGTTATTTTTATATTCGATAGTGTTTATACCTTTTAAATATTTTAAGACAGAAATGCAGAGAATCATTAAAAAAGCGTAAGTATTCGATGGACCATTTTTTTTTAAGTTAAGCAAAATATCAGGAAAATTGCCCCCTCCTGAACGAAATCCTGGATCCGCGCCTGTTTTCTCCCCCCAATAATTTTCCCCATCGCTCGTGACGTATTTCACATTATAAGGATTATAGACCATTGAGTATGAATTAAAAAAATATGCCTTCAATTATATTTGTATGTGTTGTGTTTATTAAATAATAATCATTTAGGTATAGTTTTTCTCACGATTACTATTATTTTAATTATTTATGTGATTACATGTAACTGAATTCAATTAATTTTTTTAAATATAATCGTAATTGAATTTTTTTGTAATGATGTGTGCGTAATATTGATTTGTTAACTTACTTACATAAATATACATACATACACAAATCTTTAAAAAATACTATAAAGCTAGCGGCCCGGTACGTGCTTCGCTACGTATAAAGTGAAATAATAAAACAATTTAATTGTAACATCAAATTATTCATTTATTCAAACAAAAAAATATTTTATTAATTGTTAGCTATTTTAAAACTTAATCCAAAACATTTGGATAAACAATATTTTTTGTTTTTCCATATCAGTTGGAATCTCCTTTTGATTTAGCAGTTAGGATCGTAGCTTCAATCAAATTTGGCAATAACTTTTTTACTGCCAATCTGGTGCCATTACACAGTTTTGGTGGATTAATATTTCGCAATAATATAATCAAAGAACCAACTTTCAGATTCAAGCAATGTTGTCAATTGGCAACTGGCAGTTTCGCTTGAATTTGAAAATTAATGGCATTGATATGAATGTTCTTGGGTGCTAAAATGGCGCGTTTTCTCAACCAATCATAATTTCTGTAATTCTGAAGAATATTCGGAAAAACACATTCAATCAATTCATCTATCGATTGCGCAATTGTACAAAAATTGTTTGGTACTGTCGATTTTTAATTTGCCATCACCAATTTTTAACAATTGTTTTGAAAATTCATGGGCAGCTAGATCATTTTGTAGGTGAATACGCATATTAATGTTCAGTGTCAATTTTTGTAAATACATACATATCTCCAAAGAACTGATGACTTCAAACAGGCATTTATTTCATCAGCAGGAGTTGATCGAGGAATGACAGGCAATATTTGACGAAAATCCCCTTACAGTATTATCAAAGCACCACCAAAAAGCTGTTGATTAAATTGCATTGTTCGATTAAATGCTTCTAGTGATTTTTTATTCGCCATTGTACACTCATCCCATAAAATAATTGACGTTAATCGCAGAACTTTTGCCATAGCCGAATTTCTCGAAATATTGCAAGTTGTAGTTTCAATCACCTGTACATTCAATGGCAATTTTAATGTAGAGTGTGCAAAAATTCATTATCAGCGTCGGGGTATGGCAATAACGAACAAGCTTGATGATAAATCTGGCCCTGAATCTGTAACATGTATGCAATTTTAGGTAGATGTTGGATCAGAATTTTTAAAACTATCGAATACTTTATGATTCAGATTGATATAAACATGGGACAGTCCTGTTGAAGTATTTACCTTAAACGTCGGCATAAAATTATCTCTAATAATTTTAGTAGCACCAAAAGAAGTCATTTGAAATGCCGAATTGTATAGTTCAATATGACTCAAAAAGTGATTCAACGTTTGAGATGTCCCAAAAATAAGTGAATACAATGGTTCGGGTGGAGTTTCTAATGCTGGCAATCTCAATTTGCCATTAGCACAACGCATGCCGGGCAGGGTTCGAACCTAAATCTACTCCTACGCTCCGATTTTTCGAGATTTACTCCACTTTTTCCACACAGACAAATTGTCTTATTTATATACAAATATGACATTGTTGAAAAAAACCATTAAACCTTTGTTAAAAATTCTTTCTGAATTTGTAATTTGTTTATTTTTACAAAACAATTTTTGAAAATAATACTAAGTTTTCCAATGAAACCTGTGATTTATTTTTCTTTTTTGTTAATACTATTTTTTTATGTTCATACATACATATGTATGTTTTAATTTTCCTGAAAAGTAAGGATTTTCTTTTTGTTTCAAATCTACACAGAAAATCTTGCATTTGCTCGACTTTTTTTTCAAATTTGCTCCGACATTTCATGATTCAGGTTCGAACCCTGATGCCGGGCGTTTTACCTGGAAAGTTAGCCGCATCACAATGTGGACATACTGCGTCCATCATTCCAATGTATCCGTACATACTATAATTAATTTGACTGTTGTAATTAAAAGCAGCACGCATCATTTCAGCCAAAGGAGCACGACGTATTCTGGATCGCCGTGCAAGATTCATTCCATGTACAGGGTCAACAGATCTATTTCGTGCATTACGTTCACGCTGCGATGCATTAGCTTGTGCGCGTTCATCTGCAGTCTGTGATCGTCTTAGTAATGCCACATCATTTGCATTACGCGTTCGCCAACCTATATTTGTTCGCCCGGCTCGTGGCATTATTCCTTCATATAAAAAAGAATAAATCAAATTAAAAACAAATTGCTACATTAATAGTGGCATTGACTTATTATATATATATCTAGTATGTCAATGAATAGTGGTGTATCAGTATCGCTAAAAAACTGAGAAAAGTACACGCACACATATACATAGAACATTTGAACAATTCAATTTGACAGCACAATCCATATATGAAAAAAGTTTCAATTTGACAGCAAAATATCCACTAACAAAATGATCCGACATTTATTGAATTCATTTGTTACAAAAAATGTGATAAATGAAGAACCGCTCGACCAATTTTGTGCAAACTTCACATAAACCATCTACTAAATAGTCCGAACAAAGCCTAAACATTTGGTTCGGATAGGTGAGCCCGTTCTTGAGTTATAAAATTACAACGAAAAGTGGCATTGATTTTTATATATAAAGATAAATTCATTAAAATGTCAAAAACTGTGCCAACATAAAGGCAGCCCCATTGGAACATCCCTAGGATATACACTAACATATTATTTAGTTAATTGTTTAAATCGAAATTACATTTTCTTATAGATATTAATGAAAAAAAAATAAAATATCAATGTAATATAATGAAAAAATAGAATTAAAGACCATCTGTTTATGGTAACTGTAACAGTTCATAAAAAGTTCAAAAATGTCGAGAATTATTAGATACTTACTGCATTGACTTCTTCTGCATCATACCAAACATTTATATAACTGTGAAGAAGTGCCTGATCAACGGATATACGCTGTTCAGGATCTACTACCAACATTTTACTTAAGAGATCACGTGCTTCCGATGCCTTTCGCCGACTCTGTTCATTATTATCACTTGGAAATAAAACATCAGGAAATAGTCTATCGAAGGAATATCCCGAATATCTGGGTCTGTTTTCAACATAATTTCGAACAGTGGGCTGTAAACGTTGCATAAAAGATGCAGATGGAGTTCCCAATTGTTCTATGCAAATGAAAACAATATATTTGAAGAAAGACTTATTAAATTAATACACAAATTAATTATTTACCAATTATTTTGTTCCACTGATCAATATGATCAGTTCCAGGAAACAAAACACCACCACGAATCATTTCTCCCATTATGCAACCAACGGACCAAATATCGACATTTTCAGTGTAGCCCATGCCTAGGATGACTTCTGGTGCTCGATAATACCGTGTAACCACGTATGGAGTCATCATAAAAGTTGTTCCAGCTGTTCTGGCCAATCCAAAGTCGAGAATTTTAAGAGTACAATCTGCTTTTACAACTATGTTAGACGGTTTTAAATCCTAGAGATACAGAAAATACATTTGTACCATTTTAGTATTTAAAATATAAATCAGATGTAAAATTTAAGGACAGATATTGTTTTTAAGCTTTGGTTAAAAATAAGATAATAACTGTCATTCGTTGCAATATCAACCTATGTACCTTGCTTTAAAGGACATGACTTCTGGAAATGTTCTTTATAAAATACACAATAGTCATCAAAAGTTTAATATTGAAAGCTTCATTGTTTTTTTGTTGGCGGAATGCTTTATGTTCCTCGAAATAACTATCATTTAGAAGAATATTTTTTTTTTCTTGTAAACATTTTTAAAACATTTCTCTAGATTTAAAATTTAAAAACATAACAAAAACAAAATTACGAATGTTCTATATATCTTAAAAATAACTTAAACACAACAACTAAAAAAGAATTATTAAACACGTTTATTCAATTTACTTTGTAAATGTAGTAAGTACCCATTGGAATAATGGTTAGTGTGTTGGACTGATGTGCAGAGCGTGACAAGAGAATTTATAAATTCTTCTGTTTTTCTCAAGGAGGGGATATTTTTAAATTTTTGAATAAAAACTACCGGTCCGTCGCTTTAAGTATAGGGTAAATAAAAAATCAAGTACAAAACCTATGTGTACATAACGTAGAATAATGTACGAATAATGTCAGTTCGTTTCTACGCTGACGCCGAGTCAGTATATCACCGTGGCTAAAAATATCAGAAAAAGAAACCCCTAACAAACCCACCAACCGGGACTGAACAACCCGAGACAAAAACCAATCCAATTTATGTTAATCCTAATTTTTTACCATTGTACATGTACATTATAAATGTTATAATTTTTTTGAGTTTAAGTCATTTTATAAGTTAGGCCCCCTATGTGCCAACAAATTTCTACTTTATTCATATTATCCTTAAGTTTAAGTTTTACAATTGTATTATATTAAAGTTCAATAAAAAACCTTGAAAACCTTGAAATAATGTCAGTCGTGTATAGACGGCACTTGAGTGTACAACGCCTTTAATTTTTCCGACTTTTGTTTGCCTTTAAATTCCTCGTTTACAAGTTAAACTCTTTCTACATCTCAACCAACGTCCTTAGGACAGATTGGTTCAACTTCTTATGAGTTGCATAGTTATTTTTATCTTATAATTCGAAAAAATTAATTAATTAATTAAATTAATAAAAATTAAGCAATTCTAATTGAATTTAAATTTAAGCTGAAATTATTGAAATCAGTGTTTGAGTTTTTCTTTTGTAAGTGAAAGAAAATCTAGTCTTCTCACTTGTACTCATCGTAATAATATATTCATACATTTTTCCCGGTGAGTGAAAATTATTAGTGGATGTTCTGCACTGAAGCTAAATTGAATAATCTACACTGGTCTCATTCGAATTTCTCTTTTCATAATATATTGTGAAACTGTATCAACTGCTGTGTTCGAGTGTTTATGGAGCGCATCTTCAATTCTTGAGTCTAACTTGTACCAACATTGGGATTATACTAACTAAGTTTTTCCTTTGCGAAGGTAGTCACCTTGATGTGGTGCAAAGGCTTAAGTAGCAAAGACTCACCCGACCTGCCATTCTGGGATAACCCCAAACTGGTAGAGAAGTTGAAGAGCGAAAACCAAGAACTGCCCTCCCTAATCTAGGGTGTTAAGTGACCCGTGCCCATTGGATGGTTTGCAGCCAGGGAGTATACCGGCTGTATTATAACGGAACCTCTTTGAAACCAGGTCGAATCAAAGAGTAACCTAGACCTTACCATATTATGCGGAGCTCTGATATGGCGGACCCCATTATTTCTCTAGCTACTCGTGGGATTAATATGCCGAAAAATTTAAAACAAAAAAATAATAAAAACTTTAAAAAATTCAACACTCCGCGGGATGTTACCACAAGTGCACTAGCAGATCGTATGGAGAAAGACCTCCGTGGTGAAGATCTGAGACCGGAGATAAGCAAGTACCTGAAGAGGATGCCTCAGGGGAACACTCAGAACCGGGCAGCAGGAGGAGCGTCGACATCTGGTCAAGGGAGAATACCTCCCGATCAGAAAGAAGACGTAACTCAGAATGCAGCGTCAACCTCTTGTCAAGGGAGAATACCTCCTAGGCAAGTGGAAAACGCTACAAAAGAGACAACATCCACTAGAACAGGGTTACCTCCTATGAAAGTGAGCGACCACACTGTGGTCAGACAAGAAGATGATGGGAAGTTACCACCATCAAAATCATCCAGTCCACCCAAAGAACCACATAGCCGAAATGCCCGAAGAAATCAAGTTCTTCCAAAATTGGGTAGTCCAGGAGCCCTGGACGATCCACATAGGAAAGGACTAAGTGGAGCAGGCACCAAATGGTACTTCCGGTTCCTTGCAGAGGGGATGTCCCCGCAGGAAGCCAGAAAGAAGGTGGACTTGAGGAAAGTAGAACAGAAAAATGATAACACAAGCCTAGGACAGGGTAAGAGGAAATGCCACCAACTAACTCCTCCCCAAAGCAAAGAAGCAAAAAAACCTAGGACGACGGCAACTTCATCTACGGGACAAAACACCGTAAAGGCAATGACCGTTCAACAAAGGCTCTCCTATGCAAGTGCAGCCTTGAGCGTCAGAATTGCTGTTCTGCCTAGGGGATATCCACAAGTCGCCTTGTCTGCCGAGGATCTATCGGCACTCGAGGAGGCAATCATTGAGGAGGTCTCTCTGGGTTGGAAACACAAGCTGAAGTTCAATGGACTGCACTTCAGAACAGGTCTGCTCTTAGTTGATTGCGCTGGACCCGAAACAGCGGAGTGGCTAAGAGAGAGTGCACATAAATTGAGCAGTTGGAAGGGCATCGAATTGTATGCATGCATGGGTGATGATATACCAAAAATGCACAATATAACGCTGTTCCTTCCAAAAAGCATGGGTCAAGAGGACAAAAAGTCATTGGCTCTCTTAAAAGCCCAAAATGAGGGTCTAAACGTGCAGACCTGGAGAATAGTTAAAAGCTCGGCTGAAGGAAAAGGTCAACTACTGGTGATAAGTATTGACGCCGAATCCGTCGAGACAATAGTGAAAGCAAATCACCAGCTTCACTACAAATTCGGGAAAATAAATGTTTTTGGTCTCCGGAAAACAACCTCCAGTTCTGCATCCGCAAAAGAAAAAGAGTCCTCAACCAGGCCAACTCAAAAATCCCAAGAAGCGGAAGCAGTAGGAACTACCCTACCTGCAACAACCATCCCTACTCCCACTCCAAAACCTCCAAACCCTCCAGTCCCCCCAACCACTCCAGTCCCCCCAACCCCTCCAGTCCCCCCAACCCCTCCAAACAAGACAACTGAGACATCACCCCCGGAAACAGGAGTGATGCAAAAACCAGACCGGGAGGAAATAACACCGGGTCCATTGGACATTGAGATGGAGGGCATAGACCTCTCTCCAAGTCCAATGGACCAAACAGAACTGCTTCCCACTATAGAGGAGGAAGACCATCTGCTAGCAGATGATGGGGCATTAGCCCCCATCTGCCAATAAAAGAAGATGCCGGCACACGGGATCAGAACCAGGCTAGCCCAAGTAAATATACACCACGCGAAGGCCGCATCAGCTGTTCTGGCGAGGAAGTTCGCTGCGGACAACTTAGGGCTAGCACTGATCCAGGAACCCTGGACTTATAAGGGTCAGGTAAGAGGGTTGACAAGTAGCGACTCTAAACTTATATGGGACACGAGAGAAGACTCGCCCAGAACTTGTATCAAAATAAGAAATAATATACAATTTATATGTCTTTCAGAATTCATGACAAGGGATCTGGTCCCGATACAGGCCCAAATTAACATCGAGGGCGGTATCCAGACAATGGTTGTGGCAGCAGCGTACTTTGCTGGTGATGATGCCAACATTCCACCGTGCGAAGTACAGAGACTGGTGGACTACTGCAACCGGAAAAAACTACCGATACTGATAGGATGTGACGCCAATGCTCACCATACAGTATGGGGTAGCACCGACATAAACCAAAGGGGTGAGTACCTTTTAGACTTTATGATGGTAAAAAATCTAGAAATATTTAACGTAGGGAACACCCCCACTTTTATTACTAGAATAAGAAAAGAAGTCCTAGACATAACTTTCGGAACTCCGAACGTAGCTTATATGGTAAAGGATTGGAGAGTATCCAATGAACCATCAATGTCTGATCACAGAATAATAGTGTTTACCTTAGAAGGACTGCTTACAGAGAATACCTCTGGCAGAAACCCTAAGAAAACAAACTGGAACCTATACCAAAATGTTCTAAAATCAAACCTGGAACAAATAGGTCCAGCAAGTACGACAAAAAGTCACCTTGAGCTAGAATTCGTTGTTAATGAGTTTAATGGAGCAATACACGAGGCATATGAACTCAGTTGCCCCATTAAACCTATAACTAGACAGAAGGATGCCCCTTGGTGGAATAAACATCTTTCTAAACTAAGATTCAAGGTTAGGAAGCTCTTTAATGAAGCAAAAAGAACAAGGGAATGGTGTAATTACTCCGCGTTATTGACAACATATAACAAAGAGATAAGAAAAGCCAAAAGAAATAGTTTCACAAATTTCTGTGAGAATATCTCAACAACCCCTGCAGCGGCAAGACTTCACAAAGCTCTTGCAAAAGAGAAAACCATTACATCATTAGCACTTCGGTATAGTGATGGTAGGTTCACCGAAAATGAAGAGCAAAGATGTAACCTACTGCTCAACACACACTTCCCAGGCAGTTTACCATTAAATGGTAACTTGGTAGAGAGAACACCTCTCAAACCAAACAGACAGGACTGGAAAATAGCCACGACCATTTGCACAGGTAAAAGGATTGATTGGGCAATTAATACCTTTCAACCCTACAAAACACCAGGTGCAGATGGTATCTTCCCAGCTCTTTTGCAGAAGGGAAAAGAATACCTTATGCCTTATCTCATTAATATTCTTCGGAGTAGCATCGCTCTTGGGTATATACCAAGTCTATGGAGAACAGCTAAGGTAATCTTCATCCCCAAAATAGGGAAAAAAGACACAACCCATCCAAAGTCTTTCAGGCCAATAAGCTTAACATCCTTTATACTGAAAACTTTGGAAAAGGTAATTGACAACTTCATAAGATCAGAAGTATTAATAAGTAGGCCTCTCAATCAGCGACAACACGCATATAGGGCGGGCAGATCAACCGAGACCGCCCTGTTCGAACTAACAAACAAGATCCAAAGAGCCTTAGATGTAAAGGAAACAGCATTAGCTGCTTTCTTAGACATAGAAGGAGCATTCGATAACACGTCCCACGAGGCGGTAGGCAAAGCTCTTGTTAGAAAAGGCGTACCCATCACTATAACCAGATGGATAAAAGAAATGTTAGGCACTAGAAATGCAGAGGCACAAGCAGGACAAAACGTAAAAAAAGTAATCACAACGAGGGGATGTCCTCAGGGTGGTGTACTATCACCCTTGTTGTGGAGTCTTGTTGTAGATGAATTGTTAGAAAATCTTACCTCCCAAGGTATATACTGCATTGGCTTTGCCGATGACATCGCTATCATTGCAGTAGGTAAGTTTGAAGAAACTCTTTGCGATATTATCCAAAGAGGACTAACAATTACAAGTAAATGGTGTATGTCTGTAGGGCTTTCAATAAACCCATCCAAGACAACAATCATACCATTTACTAGGAAAAGATTTCTACCACATATAAAATCTATCCGTTTGAATGGTGAAGTAATTGAAACGCAGAGGGAGGTAAAATATCTAGGAATTATACTAGATAGTAAACTCCTCTGGAACAAACACATAAATTATATAGTCGGAAAAGCCACAAAAGCCCTAATGATTTGCAAAAGAATTGCAGGTAAGTCATGGGGATGCAAACCGAGCATCCTCAGGTGGATGTACACTATGATGGTAAGACCCATCATTACCTATGGTGCGGTTGCATGGCACAAGAAAACCGAATTAACAACAACTAGGAAAACCCTAGAAAAAGTCCAAAGGCTCGCATGTATCTGTATTACGGGAGCAATGAGAACCTGCCCTACCGCAGCTATGGAGGTTATCCTCCATTTATCCCCTCTACACGAGGTTATTAGAAGTGCTGGAGTGGGAGGTATCATCAGGTTCTCAAAGGAAGGAACTGGGACCGGCAAAATTATTGGTCTCAGAGAAAGGGACCTAATTGACAGGTCCACAATAACAAACCTTATTGACATCCCAAGAGATGGAATGATCAAAAAACATAATTTCGAGAAAAACTTTCTTACACAGCTCAGTAACAAGAAAGACTGGGTAGGAGAGGATACAAACTACACACTCGAAACAAATACCATCAAGTGGTACACTGATGGATCGAGAACAAGCGAAGGGACTGGTGCAGGAATCTTTGGGCCAAAAACCAAACTTTCTATACCGATGGGGCAGTCCACCAGCATCTTCCAAGCGGAGGTAAACGCCATAGGGAAATGCGTGGATCGCAATCTCGAAAGGAATTATCGTAACAAGAACATTGCCATTATGTCAGATAGTCAAGCAGCACTCAAGGCGCTAAACTCATACACCATCAGCTCTAAGCTAGTGTGGGAGTGCATAAGCAGACTAAATGAACTAGGTAAACAGAACAGAGTCACACTCTACTGGGTACCTGGGCATGTTGGTGTTCTTGGAAACGAAAAGGCAGATTCCCTAGCAAAAATAGGCGCTTCAACCCCCCTAACAGGGCCTGAACCCTATTGCGGAATAGGTGAAAATGTCATCAAGACCAAAATTAAAGAAGAAGAGGAGGCAAACAGATCTAAAAACTGGAATGAACTCCCTAGGCTGAGACAGGCGAAACTGCTACTGGGCAACTACAACCGGCAACGCTTCGAAAACTGTATCAACCTTAGTAGGAATAACCTAAGAGTAATAACATGTATTCTAACAGGACACTGCAAACTTAGAAGACACCTTAACCTACTGGGTGTGGTAAGCAGTGCCACTTGCAGATTCTGCAACATGCATGAGGAAACGCCGGAACACATACTGGGAAAGTGTTATCCAATCATGCACCAGAGGAAAACACATCTGGGACAGTACCAGGTGGAAGAGAGCAACCTATCCTCTCTCAAAGTGCTCCAAATACTAAAATTCTTAAAAGCAATAGGTTTGGAGGAGGAACTGTAGGATGAGCCAGCTCATCATTTTTATAAGAGGGGGCACAATAGATCTACAGGTCGCAGTGCAATAACCCCCAATACAATTCATTCATTCATTCAACTAAGTTTTTCAAACGCATCGTCTGTGTTAGTACATGTTCTGCCGCTAAAGCTTGATTGATACCACAGACAAGAGAAATATACAGATGTACGAGGGGCGTTCAATATATTCTCGGTATCGATATGAAGGAAAATGCGAATTCAATTTAAATTGTTTTTATTTTTCAATATAATCTCTCCTAACATCAATGCATTTGTAACATCTTGAGATAAGCTTTTTTAAACCCTCAAAAAAATAAATTTCCTCTGTCTCTTCAAAATACCCATTTATTGCCGACTTGAGGTCTTCATCATCCGAAAATCTTTTTCCACGAAGACATTTTTTCAAATCCGGAAACAGGAAATAATCACTAGGGGCAAGGTCTGGACTATAGGGTGGGTGTTGGATTTCTTCCAAACCACAATCTCGCGCAGCAGCCTTGGAAACTAGCGCCGTGTGAACAGGAGCGTTGTCATGAAGAAGCAACACACCCGCTGCGAGTTTACCCCGTCTTTTCTTTTTAATTTCCTCCCGTAAATTATGTAATTAACAATTCCATCCATAACACCGTCCGCGTTCTCACTACACATCTCCAAAAGCTCTCTACAGCATGCGATTCTCACTTTTTTCTGAGGCGCTGTGAGCATTCGTGGCACCCACCTTGCACTGACCTTTGGAAGGTTAAGATGGTCATGAAGAATGGTGTGAATGGTACCAGTTGAAAGCTTGGTGATCTCTGCCATCATTTTCACCTTTATTCGGGCATCCTCAAGAACAAGTTTTTCGACTTCTTTGATGCTTTCTCCCGTATAAGCAGTAGCCGGGGCGCCGGAGCCGGGGTCATCTTCAATGCTCTCTCTGCCTCTCTTGAACTCACTTGACCACTTTTGCCCAGTTGATAATGAAGGTGCGGAACCCTGGTAAACAGCCACCATCTCTTCATTAATAGTTTTTTGACTTTTTCCTTGCTTAGTGAGAAATTTAATTACAGCGCGATGCTCAATTTTCACTATCATCGTCTCAGTTGCCATTATGATTCTATTTAACTAGAGATAAAACGCGAATTAATAATCAATTTATATGAAATTTTACATGAATGCACTAAAATAATAGTATTACTTGATAAATAAGTCAATTTATATATATAACCACAGCTTCACCCCGATACCGAGAATATATTGAACGCCCCTCATAGAATACCAGAACAAAAGCATGTTCAAAAAAAAAATTGAAACCTAGCATACCAAAATGAAAATCTAGCATACCTCATGCTCATACCTGTTCGAAACTCTGGCATACCCTCGGAATTTCAACATACCATCCATCCACAACCGTTTTCAATAGCAAAACTGCAAAACGTCGTCGTCGTCGACACGTGAGCTCTGCATTTATTTTATGTATCTATATCTACTTTCTTTTGGTTTTAGTATTTTTTGTTTTGGGGTTGATCGTTGATTTTTGATTTCAGTGTAAAATGTAAATCAAGTTTCGAGAGGGAATGGTTGTGATGCGGATTGCTTTTTTTTCAGCCTACAAATAATTTGCACTTTAAAATTTTTGCTTGCTTGCCAGCGTATGTTAGTTAAATTACATTTTTTTTCAGATAGGTACTAAATAAGCTTAGCATTTGTATTTTCTTATAACAAGATTCTTATTTTCAAAATGTTTTCAACAGAAAAGCACAGTAACGGGTACCGTGTTAAATGTTGTATTTCTTCTTGTGGTGCCAAGAGGCAGGATAATTTAAACACTAAATTTTTTAAATTTCCTGATCGGGAAAAAAACGATGTTTTTTTAAGGAGTGGCATGATGCCTGTAAATTAAAAGATGATCTTCCAAAAAATCTCTTTGTTTGTGATTCATTTTGAAAAAAATTTGATATTGAAAAAATATCTTAAAAAAGGGTCTGTTCCTAGTTTATATCTTGGCAATAATTCTTTTAATTCTTTGAGCTCAAAGACGTATTTGAAACCTAATATTTCATCTGAAAAAACTTTAACTTTACTGGAGTTTCAATCATTTTCAGATGGAAATATTCCTACTCCTGTGAGTGATGCACATTCCACAGAAAAAAATGCACAAGACTTTAAAAACGAAATTTTGCAATTAAAGCAAAAAATATATTGTTTGGAAAAAACATTACAGATCGTTAGAAAACAAAGCAATTTAAAAAATATTGCTTTAAGACGGAAAATTAAAATATTAAAAGTAGGAAGTTTGTCAAATAAAAAAATAAAGCAAAAAACACAAAAACAATTTCAAATTTAATTGATTCATTGCCTTTGACAATCAAAAATGCAAAAGATTTTTCAAAAATGTTACTGATAAAGAAAAAAAAACTATTATAAGGACGAAAAATGGCTTTCTCAAAATTTATTTTTTAGAAATGCTGCTCTTTACAAATTATGAGAGAAACTCTTGATTTGCATCTTCCTCATCCAACTTCTTTATACAAGTGGATGGAAATAAAACATCTGTCCCCAGGTTTCCACGAAGAAGTTTTATCAAAAATAAAAGAAAAGGTTGAATTACCTGAAATCAGTAAAAACGTAGTACTTATTTTTGATGAAATTTCTATAGAGGAAAATTTGACGTATAATAACTATAAGGACAGAATTGACGGGTTTGTTGACTATGGTGATGGAAAAAGAGAACCAATCAGAGGAAAAACTATTTGTGTTTTTATGATTAGGGGGCTTTGCTCCAATTTTAAATATGTTTTGAACTATGTTGTGAGTTCAACATCTTGTCCCGTTTTAGAATTGAAGCAACAGATAATGAAATGCTTAGATGTTTGTAGAAGACTTGGGATATTTGTTCGGGCACTAACATGTGACCAAGGTTCAACAAACCGAAGCTTGTTTACAAAACTGGGAAATAGCCAAGGAAGCGGTGAAACTAACGACAAAAATTGGTTTGTTCACGAGGGCAAAAAGATATACCTATGTTTTGATATACCTTATCTAGTGAAATTTTTCAGAACTAACCTTATATCTTCAGATTTTTACCTTCCTAATGGAGATGTTGTCAGCTGGGACGTTGTAAGGGAATTGTACGCTATTGACTCACAAAATCTTGTAAGAGCATGTCCAAAAATCAGCCAAGCACACGTAGACCCTACAAATTTTCAAAAAATGTCTGTTAGCTTGGCCACTCAAGTATTTTCAAACAGTGTTTCATCGGGAATTTTGGCAATGCTTGAAGCTTCTGCTTTTTCAGAAAACGTTGAAAGAAAAGCCAAATCAACATCAAATTATTTAAAAAAAAATAATACACTGTTTGACGTTTTAAATGGATACCCACCTCTAGTGAGACAAGCCCCAAATATTGTATTCTTGCAAGAAATGAAAGAATTATTATCGTTAGTAAAACTCGATAAAAAAAACAACAGTCCATTGTTTAAAGGGGACGGTTTCAACCATAGCATCTTTTCTTTCTTTGGCTAATGATCTATTTCAAGAGCACTCAGATTTTTTCTATGTATATTTAAACAAATTGAACCAGGATCCACTAGAAAAAATGTTTTCCCATGTTCGCGCCCGCAACGCGAACAAAAGAAATCCTAATGTTTTTGAGTTTCAATCAATTGTTGCCAAGATTATTTCGTCGTCGTTCTATGAAAACTCCATTTTTTGTTTTTTGAGATATTTGCATTTAAACTTGAAAATTAATATAAAAAAATCCAAAAATTATCAGAATAGCACGATCTCAGGCTTCAATTGTAGAATGGGTTTGGCGTAGCCATTGTGCAATAATTTTTTTTGCAAATGGTTTATCCGAAATGAATTAAATAAGAATTGAATCACATTTTTTGTTAAAATGGACTTAGGGAGTTTTCATAGAACGACGACGATTCCACTGAATCTACTTTTTGCTTCCAAATTCTCAACTGTGAACAAGACTCCGATGAAATACTCGATGTTGACTGGTCTACGGTAGTAAATAATACAAACGAAGAGCCAATACAGCTACAAGCTTTAATCCGCACTTTGACATAATAAGTTGTCTTGATTCAGATGAGCAGCCATCTAGCTCACTAACTGTCAAAAACATGTCCATTCGCTACTTTGCAGGATACTGTTATTATAAGCTATTCAAATCGATGAAAGAACCATGCCATAATTGCACTCAAACATTAATTAAAACAGATAAAACACTAAGGCTAGTCGCGCACTGGCAACTGTGATCGAAATCAAATAGTTTAATCACCAGTTGAAGGAGAACCGCGCACTAGCAACTCTTTACTCACACTCGCACTCTTTTCTCTCTTGCACTTATAAAAAACAGCTCAACTGTTGAGAGGCAATCGTTTAGTTTGTGTCAAAACACAAACTTTTTAGTCTCGAGAATCGAGTTGCTCTAAGTGCGCGGTGTTCAATATAAGCCCATATGTTTCATTTTAGCGACTAAACAGTTGCGAAACTAAAAATTGAATGTGCGCGCCTGGCCTAACAGAAAATTCTGAATTTGTTATTCATCATAAAGCATACTTAAATTCAGAGTCAGACTTCGGAAAATTATTTCCACCTTCCAATGAGTATTTTGAAATCTGCAAGCTTCAAATAAATGTTTTTGAAAACATATACACCAACAGTCCATAAATTATCAACATAAGATCTCATATAGTATCTTCAGCCACTACAGAAACAGAATTCTATAGCCCTGAATGGTTTAAAGATCTAATTTGTGGAGAACACCGTTTGAAAGCGCTTTCATTTATGATTTTGGTTTTGCTGAGAAAAAATTGTAATTGGACTAGCAAAGACGCTAAAAAATCAGCACAAAAAGGAAGAACACAAAACAAACGCCTTGAGAATTTAATGAATATTTAATAGCCCAATGCTAGGCTATAACTTTTTTCGCAAATATTATATTATATTATTATTATTATATTATATATTTTTTTTCATCGATATACATACATAAGTGGAATAGGCCTCCGAGGGACACCACGTTAAAAAAAAAACGCGCTACAAACCTTACCTCTATCGGTGGTGTGGAAATAAGTTGAAAATACAGTGTGAGTAAGTTAAGAAAGGCAACGTGGTGGTTGAGCCAAATGTCTAAATATTCATTAAATTTTCCAGACGTTTATTTTGTGCTTTTCCTTTTTGCCCCGATTGTTTTGCATTTTTGCTCGTCCAAATATAATTTTTTCTTAAAAAAACAAGGATCATAAATGAAAGGGCTTTCAGACGTGGCTCACTACAAATTGGATCTTTAAACCAATCAGGGCAAATTGACTCTGTTTATTTAATGCACATAGATACTATTTGGGATTTTATGTTGATGATTTCAGAAAAACATTCGTTTGAAGCTTGCAAATTTCGAACCATTTATTCGAAGGCGGAAATAATTTTCTAGTCTGATTCTGAATCAATGTAGGCCTTGTGATGAATTAATAACCCCGAGTTTTCCGTTAATGTTTTATCCATTTTAATTAATACTTCAGTACAATTTTGACATGGTGTATTCATAGTTTTGAAAAGCTAATAACAACAGTATCTTGCGAAGTATCGAATTGATAGTCGTTGAAGCGGATGGCTGTTCATCTGAATCAAACAAGCTTATAGCTTCACAGAAAGCGTTTGATTCTGTTGCTATTTTGGTAGCATTGACTGTCGAGGTTAAATATTCACCTGAAATATTAACTATCGCAGACCAGTCAACATCAAGTATTTCATCTGAGTCCTTTTCACAATTAGAAAATTTTTATGCAAATAGGAGATTCAGTGAAATAATTTAGGTTTTGTAAATTAAAAAAAAATATAAAAGTTAAACTTACTCTGTGAATTATTCCAGCTGAATGTAAATGTTTTATCCCACATAACATCTGGTACAATAAGTACGACATTCTATCATGGTCAAGATCCATTTGTATAACCTGACACAAATTAGCATCCATTAGTTCCATAACAAGATAGACATCTTGAAAATCTTCTAGAGTACGTTGTGGGGTAAAGGCATTCAACAAACCAATAATCTATACAAGATAAATTAAAACAATTTAAAATTCCACAACACAACAAACAAACTTACATTTTTATGGTTAACTAGTTTCATTAATTTGAATTCCCTATAAGCGCGCTTAGCGTGAGTTACGTTCTGAAACGGTCGTGATAGCTTTTTAATTGCAACATTTTGTTCAGAAACTGTATCATATGCAGCACTAGAATAATACATAAAAATACAAACACTATTTTAATATTGATTTAATAAGGTAAAAAGGATGGTGTGTCTAATAACTCAAAATAATGAACACAAAACATACAAAATTTATAATAACGTAAAAATGAACTACCATTTCTGAGTTCATAATCAACAATTAATTTTACATTGTTCATAGGTAAATATTTGTATTAATTATTTTAGGTTTAACAATTTTCTTAGATAAACCGAATTATATTACAACGTTACCGTAGTGAGCATTTAAAATCACCGCAAATCTCACAAAAATATCGACAGAGTTACCAACTATTTATTAATATACGGAGATTATTTTTCCATACATAAAAGAAAACCTGAAACGAATAACCTCATTAGTCGTAATCAAGTTGCGTTTAAAGTCCAAAGAGGTTGCATTGATGCTTTGCTTCACATCGAGTATTCAATTTCAAAAGCTCTTTCGACCAAAAAACATATTTCGATACTCTCTCTCTCTTGACTTCGAAGAAGCATTCGACCGTAAAGGACCGCATATAATATTAAAAAAAACTCATAAAGTGGGGCGTTGGACAGAATATACGGGTACATAAAATCTTTTCTAACCAACAGAAAATTGTGGGTGAAAACCAATAACGTTTACTCTTCCAACTACCCACTTCATAACGGTATTCCCCAGGCATCACTCCTTTCGGTAATACTCGTACTCTTTACTATTGCTTTCGATGATATAAAGGAAATTTTAACAAAGCATCATATTTTTATACAAAATTAATGACCTAAGTAAAAGTAAAGCCTTATTCCAAACTGCCTTAGTAGATATAACTGAATGGTCAAAAAATGAGGTGCAAAACTTTCTGCCGAAAAATGTAAATATCTTCATATATGTACATATATCGCAAACAAAATTGTCAACAACTCAACATTAATATAAACAACACTTTGATGAATAATGTTAGTAATTTAAGTATTTTAGGATTGATATTTAACTGTAAATATTATTGGAAAGAACATTGTATAGAAATTAAGAAATCCATAGCTGCACGTACCAATATAAGATATTTAGCATCAAATAAAAGCAATGCACATAATCAAAGGGCACAGTAGTGCCCAGAAAAGTTCTGGCACTACACCCTTTTTGCAGGAACAAACTCAGGCGATTTTTGAACCCTCCCTATCTTCAGTACCAATGAAGTCAGAAACTTAAAATTCCGAATATTTGCTAAGCTAGTCAGGCACCTCACCAAATTTCAATTTTCTAGCATAAGAGGTTCCTTAGATATCAGGCCTCAAAAATCACAAAAACCTAACTGACTGAAAGACAGATTGTAACGAAGCGTTACATGCTACTCCACTCTATACGACTTCTGCATGATACCAAGAATTGTATTTCACTCAAATTCAATTCACAAGCACCATGAGCGTATGACGTCACAGCAAAATCAACTACATGGATATTTTTCGTTCGCCACTTACATAGTTCACATTCGGTTTCTACTGAAAAACCATCAAGAGGACCTACTTGGGTGAACGAAAAGTACCTCTCCACCCATACACACAGTCAGGCGGCACAGTAGATCGATTGAATAAATCTTTTGAAAACCAGTCGTAGACGATTAGTATAGACGAGTTGGTCATTTAGTTTTCCTTGCTTTGTGCGGAACTTCCCCCCACCAGTGGTAAGGGGTTTCGTAGGAAGACAAGTTAGGTAGGTGAGATCGTCCAGCTATTTCTTGTTGAGGCTTCCCCCCACCAGTGGTAAGGGGTCTTGACTCGAAGTTTAATGTCCTAATTGCCACCAGGGGCTTCGGTACCTGCTGATCAACCAGAGCGTTTAAGCCTGCTGTTTTAGTGCCACCAGGGGCGTATAGTACCTGCTGATCAACCAGAGCGTTTAAGCCTGCTGTTTAGTGCCACCAGGGGCGTATAGTACCTGCTGATCAACCAGAGCGTCTAAGCCTGCTGTTTTAGTGCCACCAGGGGCGTATAGTACCTGCTGATCAACCAGAGCGTCTAAGCCTGCTGTTTAGTGCCACCAGGGGCGTATAGTACCTGCTGATCAACCAGAGCGTCTAAGCCTGCTGTTTTAGTGCCACCAGGGGCGTATAGTACCTGCTGATCAACCAGAGCGTTTAAGCCTGCTGTTTAGTGCCACCAGGGGCGTATAGTACCTGCTGATCAACCAGAGCGTCTAAGCCTGCTGTTTAGTGCCACCAGGGGCGTATAGTACCTGCTGATCAACCAGAGCGTCTAAGCCTGCTGTTTTAGTGCCACCAGGGGCGTATAGTACCTGCTGATCAACCAGAGCGTTTAAGCCTGCTGTTTAGTGCCACCAGGGGCGTATAGTACCTGCCGATCAACCAGAGCGTCTAAGCCTGCTGTTTTAGTGCCACCAGGGGCGTATAGTACCTGCTGATCAACCAGAGCGTTTAAGCCTGCTGTTTAGTGCCACCAGGGGCGTATAGTACCTGCTGATCAACCAGAGCGTCTAAGCCTGCTGTTTAGTGCCACCAGGGGCGTATAGTACCTGCTGATCAACCAGAGCGTTTAAGCCTGCTGTTTAGTGCCACCAGGGGCGTATAGTACCTGCTGATCAACCAGAGCGTCTAAGCCTGCTGTTTTAGTGCCACCAGGGGCGTATAGTACCTGCTGATCAACCAGAGCGTCTAAGCCTGCTGTTTTAGTGCCACCAGGGGCGTATAGTACCTGCTGATCAACCAGAGCGTTTAAGCCTGCTGTTTAGTGCCACCAGGGGCGTATAGTACCTGCTGATCAACCAGAGCGTCTAAGCCTGCTGTTTTAGTGCCACCAGGGGCGTATAGTACCTGCTGATCAACCAGAGCGTTTAAGCCTGCTGTTTAGTGCCACCAGGGGCGTATAGTACCTGCTGATCAACCAGAGCGTCTAAGCCTGCTGTTTAGTGCCACCAGGGGCGTATAGTACCTGCTGATCAACCAGAGCGTCTAAGCCTGCTGTTTTAGTGCCACCAGGGGCGTATAGTACCTGCTGATCAACCAGAGCGTTTAAGCCTGCTGTTTAGGGCCACCAGGGGCGTATAGTACCTGCCGATCAACCAGAGCGTCTAAGCCTGCTGTTTTAGTGCCACCAGGGGCGTATAGTACCTGCTGATCAACCAGAGCGTTTAAGCCTGCTGTTTAGTGCCACCAGGGGCGTATAGTACCTGCTGATTAACCAGAGCGTTTAAGCCTGACTGTTTTAGTGCCACCAGGGGCGTATAGTACCTGCTGATCAACCAGAGCGTCTAAGCCTGCTGTTTAGTGCCACCAGGGGCGTATAGTACCTGCCGATCAACCAGAGCGTTTAAGCCTGCTGTTTAGTGCCACCAGGGGCGTATAGTACCTGCTGATCAACCAGAGCGTTTAAGCCTGCTGTTTAGTGCCACCAGGGGCGTATAGTACCTGCTGATCAACCAGAGCGTCTAAGCCTGCTGTTTTAGTGCCACCAGGGGCGTATGGTACCTGCCGATCAGTACAACCAGGGGCGGAACACCGTTGAATCACATCATAAGCCGAATAAGAGGACCAGTTTGAAGCCGAAGTACCAGAAACGAAGTACCAGTAACCGAGTACCAGATTCAAGACAGCCGCAACTAGTACGACCGATACGAAGCACCAAGAATCACGTGGATTATTCAACTACCCAGAATAAGTGAAATATTAGCAGTAGTATATTGTGTGTTATAGATTTAAGAGTTATTTCCAATAAAGATTTTGTAATAAGGCTTGAAGACCTTTAAACCTGGAGTTTCGTGTTTTCTTCAGAAAGACCCTGGCAAGACCGGCGAGCGAAACCTCGGCTGGAAACCAAAAAGCACATCACAAATTGGCGCCCGAGCAGGGACCTGAAAGGTCCAACCCCGTAAGAAACAAAATCTGAAAAACTCAAACTATAACATACAACCGCCGCCGCCGCCGCCCGATAAGAACCAGTTCAACATGTCTGATAGCGAAGAGGAATTCGATTGTTTCGCTAGCCTAGGAGCCATATATCTCTTAAGGAAACAAGAGTTAATGGAGCGAATGAGCCAGCTAGGAATAGAAACAGATGGTTCAATCACCGCGTTAAGAGCCCGCTTCAGCGCTTATATTAAAGAAGCCAGACAGAGGAAGTCCACCCAAAACTTATGCGAGGAAATCGTAAAAACCACTACCGACCGAGAATACAAAGAAGAGGACAACCCAGTCCCAGCAACATATAGTTCGAAAAAGACCGAAGATATTGACATACCGAAATCTCCTAACTACACGGAGATCTTTTTCCAAGTTCCACCTCGTCCTGCTCCAAACATGGCCGGCCCTAGCCAAACACACTCCAAGCCGCCCGAGCCACACCCCACCGCTAACCCAGATGCTATTACCGACCACAGTCGACAGCCTGTAATTCAAACTTCGAGTGCACCCGTCGCCAGACTCACTCCCAGTCACGATGCCGAGGTCATGAATACGGTAAGGAAGTGGGGGTTGAAATTTGATTCTTCGGGAAACGCGTTAGCATTCATGGAGAGGGTTGAGGAACTGACCGAGTGCTACGATATCCGCCCAGACGACCTGATAAAAGCTCTTCCTGAAATTCTAAGAGGAACGGCATTAGAGTGGTTCAGGGTAAATCGAGATAGACTCAGAACATGGCGAGACTTCCGCACATGTTTCTTGGAGCATTACCTGCCAGTCCGTTTCGTTTATAAATTAGAGGACGAGATCATGCGTAGAAAGCAAGGTACCCGAGAAAAAGCCAAAGAGTTTATACAGGCAACTCAATACCTTATACACCAGCACCCCCGTATGAGTCTCTCGGAAAGTGTCGACCGAATATATGATAGCCTTCGTCCAGAATACCACTTGTACATCAAGAGACGAGACTTCCAGAATTTAGATGAACTAATGAAGTTAGCCGAAGAGTACGAGTACATACAGGGCCAAGACCGGAATCAACGCCAACCTGCATTACGACCGAACCCAGGGGTAAACGCAATATCCACAACAAACCAGCGGACGTTTAATAATAACCGTCCCACACCGCCGCCGCCGAGAGTATCATTTAACCGAAGTAATTTTGACCGACCCCCCGTACCCACCGTTCAGTATGATAGATCAACCCACTGCTGGAACTGCAAGCAGCGTGGACATACGAAGAGTAACTGCCGTCGTCCTTTCCGGCTGTTTTGTTCCTTCTGCGGTGAAGATGGCCGCCTGACCGATGATTGTACCTGTCACCCACATCAAGCATCTATACTGAATTCGCTAAGTGAACTACCGATACGACAAGAAAAGAAAAGGAAGTCCAGACACACTAGACCAGCTATAAAAGAACCAGAAGATTTAAGAAGCGATAATGTAGAACCGCTACTAGGAAAACCAAACCAGTACCAGGAAGCCGAAGTACAAGCTTTTAAGCAACAGCCACCGCCAGAGGTGTTGAAGCCAAGGAAAGATCCCAGATGTTTCATACCAGTAAAAATTTATGATCAAATTGTTATGGCATTATTGGATACCGGAGCTACCAAGTCTTTCATTAATCCAAAGACCCGCCGAATTTTACATAGAAACAAAGTACCAACCCAATATCGGAGACAGTTCACGCAGCTAGCAAATGGAGAATCGGTAGCTAGCCGAGAACACTATAATTTTATTTTGTACATCAATGACGAGCCATTTCAGGGTGAACTAACGTACATGAGTCAACTCACCGAGGATATGGTTATTGGTGTAGACCTGCTTTCAAGTGCGAATTTCAAGATGACTCTACGTGGTAAAGAAATTCCTATGATAAGTGACGTTCAAGAACAATGCCGGAACCAACTTTGTCTAGTAAGAGGAAAACGGAAACAAGAAGAATTCCTCGGCGGTATGCTTGATATCGAACTCCAAAAGCTCGACCGTCCGCCCAGTACAAAATTATCACGTCGCTATGATGACCCTTGCGAAGTCACCCGATATGACTCTACGAGTATTATAGTACCGGAAAAATTAATGAGAAGCAGTAAAGTTCGATCAAACTTAAAGAATTTTAAAGGATTAGCCGTACAGGAAAATAAAAAGAACGACAGAGGCAAGCTAGCCACAAGTAAGTTAATAACCGCCGAGCAATCAACAACTCAAATGAAGCAGTCCATTAGCAAAAATACCGACCAGCCATGGAACAGGCAACTTACGCGACCAGCAAAAATGCGACCTGGAGTGAAGTCTAGCCAAGGGAGAACAGTTGGGCCACGCAATAGGCCAACAAAATCGCCCCAGGACCATTCTGCAGCTGAGCTGTCAACTGCTGCTGCTGTTACCAAACCCAAAAAGGTTGGAATAAGGCGCTTTAATCATAAGCCAGATAACGCTGCCCCAACCAAACGTTCAAACGAACCACCCAAGATACAAATGCCCATCGCTGCGGCCACCAGGAAAATCGCTAGTACCAGAAGGCCTCTTTGTTCCATTCTGTCCGCCGCATCTACCGTTACGACTACCTTACCGAAAGCCACTACCCCAAATACCGCCGCCACCTTTGCTGCCAAGGTATCGACCGCCGCTTTATCGGTCCCCTTCGCACCAGCTTCCAGCAACATGATACCCACCGCCAGACACGTTACCAACGATGACATTTATAGTTCAATTCCGTCAACATCCGCCGCCGCCGCCGCTCTTGCAACCGCTACGACCAGATCTTTGACCGTACGGAATCTTAAGTTCCCAACCAGTAAGACCGAGCAACGAGTAAGCAAACCATGTCCGAAAGATGATCCTTTCATGGGAATCTCCATCGAGAAACATCCGACATACAATCCCCGGTATAGACGCCAACGATTTACGTTTATACAGCGCTATGGACGAGTAGACGTCAGAATCATTAAGCCAGGAGTAGCCATTCTGACCCACAGTGAAAATGGCGTCAAGAAGAGAGTAACCTTTTCGCCATGAATTTACCAGACACAAATTTTTTTTCTTTAATTAAGTTTTTTGAGACAATTTTTTTTTTAGAAGTTAATAATGTATAAAGTTTGAAGTTCTAGTTTTAAAGTTGATTTAAGTTTCCGACAATTTTGATTTTTTTTATGAAGTGATTTAAAGTTTTTTGTAATTGTTAAGTTAAAGTATAAAAAAAAAAAAAGATGAATTTAATTTTGTTTTCCAGTTGAAGCGAATTTCAAGACGAGAGGGTTCTCGTCTCCGAAGGAGGAGGGGTATGTAACGAAGCGTTACATGCTACTCCACTCTATACGACTTCTGCATGATACCAAGAATTGTATTTCACTCAAATTCAATTCACAAGCACCATGAGCGTATGACGTCACAGCAAAATCAACTACATGGATATTTTTCGTTCGCCACTTACATAGTTCACATTCGGTTTCTACTGAAAAACCATCAAGAGGACCTACTTGGGTGAACGAAAAGTACCTCTCCACCCATACACACAGTCAGGCGGCACAGTAGATCGATTGAATAAATCTTTTGAAAACCAGTCGTAGACGATTAGTATAGACGAGTTGGTCATTTAGTTTTCCTTGCTTTGTGCGGAACTTCCCCCCACCAGTGGTAATGGGTTTCGTAGGAAGACAAGTTAGGTAGGTGAGATCGTCCAGCTATTTCTTGTTGAGGCTTCCCCCCACCAGTGGTAAGGGGTCTTGACTCGAAGTTTAATGTCCTAATTGCCACCAGGGGCTTCGGTACCTGCTGATCAACCAGAGCGTTTAAGCCTGCTGTTTTAGTGCCACCAGGGGCGTATAGTACCTGCTGATCAACCAGAGCGTTTAAGCCTGCTGTTTAGTGCCACCAGGGGCGTATAGTACCTGCTGATCAACCAGAGCGTCTAAGCCTGCTGTTTTAGTGCCACCAGGGGCGTATAGTACCTGCTGATCAACCAGAGCGTTTAAGCCTGCTGTTTAGTGCCACCAGGGGCGTATAGTACCTGCTGATCAACCAGAGCGTCTAAGCCTGCTGTTTTAGTGCCACCAGGGGCGTATAGTACCTGCTGATCAACCAGAGCGTTTAAGCCTGCTGTTTAGTGCCACCAGGGGCGTATAGTACCTGCTGATCAACCAGAGCGTCTAAGCCTGCTGTTTAGTGCCACCAGGGGCGTATAGTACCTGCTGATCAACCAGAGCGTCTAAGCCTGCTGTTTTAGTGCCACCGGGGGCGTATAGTACCTGCTGATCAACCAGAGCGTTTAAGCCTGCTGTTTAGTGCCACCAGGGGCGTATAGTACCTGCCGATCAACCAGAGCGTCTAAGCCTGCTGTTTTAGTGCCACCAGGGGCGTATAGTACCTGCTGATCAACCAGAGCGTTTAAGCCTGCTGTTTAGTGCCACCAGGGGCGTATAGTACCTGCTGATCAACCAGAGCGTCTAAGCCTGCTGTTTAGTGCCACCAGGGGCGTATAGTACCTGCTGATCAACCAGAGCGTTTAAGCCTGCTGTTTAGTGCCACCAGGGGCGTATAGTACCTGCTGATCAACCAGAGCGTCTAAGCCTGCTGTTTTAGTGCCACCAGGGGCGTATAGTACCTGCTGATCAACCAGAGCGTCTAAGCCTGCTGTTTTAGTGCCACCAGGGGCGTATAGTACCTGCTGATCAACCAGAGCGTTTAAGCCTGCTGTTTAGTGCCACCAGGGGCGTATAGTACCTGCTGATCAACCAGAGCGTCTAAGCCTGCTGTTTTAGTGCCACCAGGGGCGTATAGTACCTGCTGATCAACCAGAGCGTTTAAGCCTGCTGTTTAGTGCCACCAGGGGCGTATAGTACCTGCTGATCAACCAGAGCGTCTAAGCCTGCTGTTTAGTGCCACCAGGGGCGTATAGTACCTGCTGATCAACCAGAGCGTCTAAGCCTGCTGTTTTAGTGCCACCAGGGGCGTATAGTACCTGCTGATCAACCAGAGCGTTTAAGCCTGCTGTTTAGGGCCACCAGGGGCGTATAGTACCTGCCGATCAACCAGAGCGTCTAAGCCTGCTGTTTTAGTGCCACCAGGGGCGTATAGTACCTGCTGATCAACCAGAGCGTTTAAGCCTGCTGTTTAGTGCCACCAGGGGCGTATAGTACCTGCTGATTAACCAGAGCGTTTAAGCCTGACTGTTTTAGTGCCACCAGGGGCGTATAGTACCTGCTGATCAACCAGAGCGTCTAAGCCTGCTGTTTAGTGCCACCAGGGGCGTATAGTACCTGCCGATCAACCAGAGCGTTTAAGCCTGCTGTTTAGTGCCACCAGGGGCGTATAGTACCTGCTGATCAACCAGAGCGTTTAAGCCTGCTGTTTAGTGCCACCAGGGGCGTAGGTTAGGTTAGGTTGGAGTGGCTGTCTAGCTGTTGTTGACTCACTTAGACCTCAAGGGTCCGTTGTGATACCACTAAACCAGGGGCGTATAGTACCTGCTGATCAACCAGAGCGTCTAAGCCTGCTGTTTTAGTGCCACCAGGGGCGTATAGTACCTGCCGATCAGTACAACCAGGGGCGGAACACCGTTGAATCACATCATAAGCCGAATAAGAGGACCAGTTTGAAGCCGAAGTACCAGAAACGAAGTACCAGTAACCGAGTACCAGATTCAAGACAGCCGCAACTAGTACGACCGATACGAAGCACCAAGAATCACGTGGATTATTCAACTACCCAGAATAAGTGAAATATTAGCAGTAGTATATTGTGTGTTATAGATTTAAGAGTTATTTCCAATAAAGATTTTGTAATAAGGCTTGAAGACCTTTAAACCTGGAGTTTCGTGTTTTCTTCAGAAAGACCCTGGCAAGACCGGCGAGCGAAACCTCGGCTGGAAACCAAAAAGCACATCACAAGATCATCAAAATTATGGAGCACTTCCCGACATCGTAGAATCTTGTTATTTTGCAGAACGGTAGGTCTTGCGATGTAAGCAGAGGAAAAAATCGAAAATTTGAAGTTTTCTATTCAGGGGGCGTGGTATCCGTCTTTTTATTGTCATTTTGAAACTATACATGCATCTTGAAAATTCATGACTTCTTAGAACTGGAGTGCTCGATTTGGTACTCTATGTTATGTTTATGTTAACATGAATGAAAAAAGAAAACATTTGCATACCTGAAAAAATTATGAGTTTACATAAAAAAAAATTCTTAGCTGGGATGTGAACTAAAATCGAACCACTAATTAGGCTATTAATTGGTGGGCTAACTTAATTTAAAAAAGAGTTAAAATTGACACAAAAACATCATCGCATCCTCAACAATTATTGCTTTTTTATGACTTTGAGAGGATGTACCTAGGTACTAGTTTTTATAATTAAGATAGGTATGTTAATTGAATTGAAGCGTAAATCAAAACAACCAATAACAAAAAGAAAATATACCAAAAGAAATAGGAAGCTATAAACTAAGTCGATTTTAGTAGGTAGAGTCCACACTTCTATCTTTCCGTATCTTTCGAGATTTTGACATGGCAAAATATTAAAATATTTGCAAAAAGGAGTGAGATCAGACCACAAACATAAATGTTAAAAAAAGAGCCAAGTTCTTCTACACAAAAACCTTTGTGTAACAAGTCAGCCGTGAAAAGTACTGAGATCTAAAAGTACGCCAAGTTCTTACTTCATGAAGGTTTAATACCGAATATTTAAAGTAGAATAATATTGAAACAGCTACAATGTAATAGAGAAATTTTGTTATTTAATGATTACTGACTAAAATGTGATGGGCTTACTTGGCAAGTTTTTTTTATGCCCAATTCGAAATGTTTTAAAAAACTTGACCAGTGAACCCATCAAATTTTAGTCAGTAATCATTAAATAATAAAAGTTCTCTATTACATTGTAGCTGTTTCAATATTATTCTACTTTAAATATTCAGTATTAGACCTTCATGAAGTAAGAACTTGGCGTACTTTTAAATCTCAGTACTTTTCACGGCTGACTTGTTACATAAAGGTTTTTGTATAGAAGAGCTTGGCTCTTTTTTTAACATTTATGTTTTTGGTCTGTAGGTTCTATGCCAGTCAAGGATTTAAAAATCCTTGTCAATGACATCATGGCTTCGTTACTAGACGAGAAATTAAAAGACCTTCCCAACAAGGCAGATGTGGAAAGGATCAGGTCAGAGATAAATACTCTTCAACAGCACAACCTTTCACTACAAAACCAGCTTGCAAAAATGGAGTCTAGATGTACTTCTCTTGAGCGACAAGTCGAGTTTCTGTCAAGAAAGACAAATGAAAAGAACGTTGTTCTCCATTTCGCAGCCAAGCCGGGTGTCTCTGCCGAGGACAAGGCGAAAGCACTTTGTATGGACCTACTTAAAACGAATAACCAAGGGGTCATAACAGGAACGCGAGTAATCCGGTCCAGAAATACGAACACAGAGAACGTTATTGTAGAACTTCATAACAAAGATGACGTCGGGCGAATTCTTCAATCTGCGACGGCTCTTAAAAGCACTGGTATCTCACTACACAGAGATTATCCCGCCGCGGCAAGAGAAAGGAGACGAAAACTTATAAAAATTAAACATCAAGTTTTGGCGAAAAATAAAAATGCTAAAATATTTATTAGAGGAAACGTGATTAAAATCGACGGAAAATCATTTTATTTCAATGTAAATAATCAACTAACATGTGATGTATGTATGTATGTATGTATTCTTTATTGAGATTTAGTCCATTTTACATTTACATTTTTTTACATTTATTTGTACTTAAACTAATATAAAACATTTGCCGACTTAGAATTGGCCGAGCTACACTAGTAATTATTGTCTTTGTTATTATAGTAATTATTGTTAACACTTTTTTAATTAATTGGAAATTTCACAGCAATATATGTATTTTGTATGCGTCCACTCAAAAAGACGCAAGAGTTCAAAGTGACAACTTAACCTAAGATGAGATGGTGAGGAGTAGGGTGGTGGGAATAACAAATGGGAGATAGATAGCTAACACAACGACAGAGTCGACTGAAGGTCTCCTCCGTCTTAACACAGTCAGTGTGCGTATAAAAGAAAAACAAGCTGTTTATATGGCATTGATAAAGTTGAGCGATAGAGTGCACATGAGTGTCTTCAAATTATAAATCTTTAGCTGTCAGTGCAGAATAGTATTTATCTGTTAGTACTAAAGATACATCGAGTAAAAAAAGAGAACTTAGTTGATATTTTCTTATATTGAGTTAAGTTATTTACATAAGCAGATATGATTTTTAAAGTTATTTGTAAAGGACGGTACAGTTAACTATAAGGCACTTTAATTGCTATTCACATGTATGTTGTAATGTATTAATTAGATACTTAAAGTTATTGATCACAATTTTTTTCTTAGCTAAGATAAATTATTTACATGTGTAACCACCTATGTAGATGTTTTTTTTACAAGTGTAATATATACATAATAAATAGAATAAATAATCCAAATTGATTTTGGTGTAATTTTTATTTGAACTTGTGTATTGATATTTTTGTTGGTTATTGATAGATAAGATGTGGGATTAACCTCTATAATTGTTGGTTACATTTTTTTGGTAAAACGGAGGAAGGGAGCTGTTATCATCAGCGTTGAGTCGGAAGTCCAGGTTGGAACCCTCACTGGTGATGCAAACTGGAGACAGGTAGTAGTTCTCATAGATCGAGGGATTAGAGTTATTAAGAACAATGTTGCGTAGAACAGGGTTATCGTGAAATTCTAGCCTGGAGATTCTGTTTTTAGCTAGACTAGTAAGGTAGAAGAGTAGAGGACTGATTTTTGAGTTTTCGTATATGGTTTTGTTACTATACCACTTACCGGATGGCCTTCGATATTTATGGATACATTTTCTAAGAATCTTTCTTTCAAAAATTTGAAGTTCGCGAGCTATATTGGGAGTGATACTAAACCATAGCGGAAACGCGTAGGATATAGTAGGGCGTATAAGAGTCTTATATATAAGCAGTTTAGTATTTGTTTCGACCTCGTTGGAGTTGAGGAACATTTTTAACATTGCGGCAGCATGCTTTACCCTTTTGCAAGGCATATCTGGCATGTCCATTGACTTTCAGTCTCTCATGGAGTTTCACTCCTAGGTATTTAATGGACTGCTTAAGAGGGATCGGTTGACCATTGATGGCTAGTTTTAAGTATTTGCTCTCTCTAACAGCGAGATGGTGTCCCCTGCCAGAGGCATTTCGGAAGCATATTAATTCACATTTGTTTTGGTTCAGATCGATACCCCATTTTTTGTAATACGGGATGATTTCATTCAAATGAGCGCTTATCTCTTTCAGCGCCTCATGAGGTCTTTCGTGGGGGCTAAAGATAATGGTGTCGTCAGCATACAAGATAGAATCGGAGTTATTGCAATGAACAGGAAAATCGGATAGGTATAGATTGGAAATAAATGGACCCAAAATCGATCCTTGAGGGACCCCGGCAAGAATTGGTATGGGATCAGATTTTTCATTATCAAAACACACTGTACAGCTACGGTTACTAAGGAAATTTTTAATGATTTTAATTATATGAGGGGGAAAATTAAGACAATGCAGTTTGTAGATTAACCCATCATGCCAAACCGAGTCAAAGGCTTTGCTCAGGTCTAAGGCACATGCAACTGTACATTTTTTTGATCTTAAGTTATTAAGAATACGGTCCTGCAGATATAATAGGGCGTGCTCCGTTGAGTGACCAGATTTGAACCCGAACTGTTGATTTTGAATTATATTGGACTCTGTGAGAAAAGTGAGAATTTTTGAAAGAAGAACTTTCTCCAAAATTTTTCCTACATTTGAAAGTAAGGATATGGGTCGGAAGTCCTCAAGTTTGTTGGCTCTATTGTTTTTGCGAATAGGGATGAGATTAGCTATTTTCCAGTCAGAGGGGAAGTAGCAATTATTAATACAGTTGTTAAAAATAGGAGTTAGGAGTTTGGCTAAAGTTATTTTGGATTTACGTAGGACGAAGTTAGGTATTTTATCTGGACCGGAAGATTTCTTATTTTTGAGCGTAGAGATCGCAAGCTGAACAGATTCATTAGACGTAAAATGGGAATTAGGCGCTGTGTCAGATTTATTGTGGGGAGAAAAATTTGTTATTGTTAAGTTTGTGTTCCAGATAGAAAAGGAGCAGTTTACCGTGTTGACGGCCAGTAGATTATTCAACTAACATGTGACGAACAAGGAGGAATGACGTTTCTTCAGGAGCTGATCAACAACTTCGATGAATTGTCAGACTATGACGTCCGACCCAGTGGCTCTCAAACTAGTAGAAGCGAGGTGCTGCCAACTCATTCTATTTAATAAAATTGCCGTCAGCCACGTTCACACTAGTAGTTCTATTAAACAAACTTCCAACATTTCATTCAAAATTATGGCATACAATATATCAGGTTTAGGAAATAAGTTGATTTTTAGAAACTTTTTTGAAACTATCAATGAATACGATATTTTTTTATTATTTGAAACTTTTATTGATCGAGAGACAGAGCATTATGAAAACTATTTTGAACAATTTAAATTACAATGGATCCCTGCAACAAGAAATCATGCACAAGGAAGAGCAAGTGAAGGATATCTGTTTGGAATCAAAAAACAATTTGGTGTTTCAACAAAAAGTCGGTTTGTAAACGAAAGAAATAGAATCATGATCGAAATAGAGATAAAGAACGAAGCATTGTACATAGTACCAGTCTATATTAATTGCAACAAATGGATGGAAGAGTTCTCGGATCTTTACGACTTTCTTTTGGAGACACAAAAAGAAAATATAATGGTAATCGGCGACTACAACGGTAGGGTGGGAAATTCCCAACTGTTACAAATGAAACCAGAGTTTACACCAGGAGAAGTTAATCCCATTAGAGAGTCAATGGATACAAAAATTGATGGTAACGGAAGAAGATTGATTGAAATGTGCGAGACTTTGGGGCTCACATTATTGAATGGAAGAACCAAAAGTGATCCGCGAGGTCATTTTACATTCATAAGGGGTACTTCCTGTTCAACAATAGATTACTGCCTCGTAAGAGGAAAATGGTTGGAGTGCGTGGACGATTTAAAGGTGGAAGAACTAGTCTATTCAGATCACCTACCGCTTTCTATCAAATGTCAATTCACCGAAAATCAATCCGTTCGTACAGAAAACATGAATCTTTTGCCGAAACTTCAGTGGAAAAATATGTACATCAACAGATATAAAGATAAGCTCAACTCGCTACTCGAGCCCGTAAGCAACAACCGTCTCAACTCGAACTGTGGCACAGATATACTAGTGGCATGCATAACGGAGGCTGCGCAACCTTTTCAATGCAGACAAAAAAAGAAATGGAAAGACCCTTGGTTCGACGCGGATTGCGAAACGGCTAGGAGAAATTCTTTTGGATTTCTGAGACTCATGAGAAACACAAATTCAAACTTGTCTAAAATATTGTATCGGGAAGCGAACAAAGCCTATAAACAGATATGCAAAGAGAAGAAATACAATTATTCTCAAATGCTAATGCGAAAACTATCAGGGATAATGGACAGCAGGTCATTTTGGAAGCTTGCACGCTTACTAAACGGGATACCTTTTGCAAGGAACATCAAAATAAATAAAAATGTCTTAGCCGAACACTTCGAAAGCCTTTTAAAGCCACAGATAAGCTCAAACCAACTGCTATATGCTAGCCCATACATAGTAAATGAAAGTCTGGACCGTATTTTCTCAGTGCAGGAAGTTACTGAGGTGATACACAGATCCAAACTCAACAAGGCACCAGGTGAAGACAGAGTACCGTATGAATTTTTCATAAACGCCACTGAAAGGTTTTTCGAGAAACTAACGACTGCTTTCAATTATATATTTAACAACGCTGAAGTACCCGAAAGCTTTCGTAAAAACATTATCTTCCCCTTGTTTAAAAAGGGTGATGTAAGTGACCCAAATAATTATCGAGGCATATCATTTATGAATACCAGCATGAAAATCTTTACCGGGGTCATTCTTGATCGACTGTCGAACTGGACACAGCAAAACAAACTACTCAGCGAGTACCAAGCAGGCTTCAGGAAAGAATACTCAACTGTGGATCATATTTTCTCTTTAACATGCATTGCCAGATCTTTTTTAGACAAGAGGAAGAAGCTGTACGCATTTTTCATTGATTTCAAAGCGGCTTTCGACTCAATCGATAGAAACGCTCTTTTTTATAAATTAAGTTGCCTCGGAATATCCTCAAAAATGCTAACTGTGCTCAAACAACTTTACGAAAATAATATGTCAGCTGTATGGGACGGTAACGAAGTGTCAAACTGGTTTCCATCATCCACTGGAGTCAAACAAGGATGCCTGCTAAGTCCGCTTCTATTCTCTCTTTTCCTGGATGACATCCCATCGGCTCTCCCCGGAGGAATAACATTTGCTGGTGTCAACATCAAAGCATTAATGTATGCGGACGATATCGTCATATTAGCTGAATCTCCACAAATGTTGCAAATGATGATAAATAAGCTGCAATTATATTGCAGTCTTTGGAGCCTCAAAGTTAATACCAGCAAATCAAAAGTAATGATCTTTCGAAATGGAACAGGTAGATATGCTAGAGAAGAGAGATGGACCTGGGATAATGTCACACTTGATTTGGTAAATGAGTATAAATACCTCGGAGTTATAATTACACCCAAACTGTCCTTTAAAAAGCACCTGCAGGCAAAACTAACCGAATCGAAAAAAGCCATCAACTGTAATTGGAAGGGAGTACTAGGAAAGAAATATGTGGCTCCAAGTGCAAAATATAAACTTTTCGAAGCTGTGATGAGGTCGATATTATGCTATGCAGGCCAAGTATGGGGTTTTCTTCAATATGAAGAAGTAGAGAAACTATTGAGATATTTCATTAAAAAAATATTTTGGCTTCCTGAAAACACTCCTACCTACATGCTGCACTTGGAAACTGGAGTCTCACAACTTTATACTTTTACGCTGAAGATGCATTTCAATTATACTCTTAAAGTGATGGCTCTCCCAAATCATCGACTACCTAATGTAATTGCGAGACAACTTCTACAAGATAAGTCACAGTTCTTCGAAGAATGGTCACGTTTGGAGCTATTACATAACGTCCAGCTATTAGAAAGAGATTGGAGGACCTGGGAAAAAAAAAATTTCCAAATATTATTGAAACAAATAGAACAGAAAAGTTTCGAGAACTTTACGGAGAGGGCGCATCTCAGTGAATCCCGAAGTATGTACAAGATACTGCAGCACAACCTAGGCGACAAAAACTATTTCCACGATCAGTACTCTTTAAATACCATCTCAACCATTTTTAAAACCAGAGGGGAGCTTATTCGGTTAAATTACCGTCCATATGGGCCCGAAGGAAACACGGAGTGCACTCTTTGCAACCAGAGAGCGACGGAAAACGTACTCCACTTCGTAGCGATTTGTCCAATTTTGTCATCAATCCGATGTGCGCATTGGGGAAAAAGCGTCCTCACCCTAAATGAAACTGTGGAAGTTTTAAATGGATCAGACTGGAATGTTCTAAGTAGCTTTGTCCAATCCGCACAAAGATACAGAAACCAGATTTTGAATGAAGCTTTTTAAATTGTGTCTTAATCATAAAATTATACTCGTAAGTTCCATGATATAATGACCTTTAACTATGTAAATTAGATAAAACAAAATTAAATTAGCTATTTATTCAGAAATGTATGTAAAAGTTAAATTATGTTTAGAGAATACTCTTTTTTTTTCGGGCTGACGGCAAAAGCCAATGCTTTAATATTGTGAAAAATGTAAAACAAAGATCACTTAAAACTGATAAATAAAAACACATTTCTATTCTATTCTATTCTATGTTTTTGGTCTGATTAACACCCCTTCATATATAACCAAAACTTTTGTTTTAAGCAAAATTGATTATGGGTTGAGTATATATGGTCACTGACAAAAGTATGTTTTCAATATCATAAAACCGATCTAACACATAGCAGCAAGAAGAAGCATAAACGCATTTCCAACAACCCCAGCACAATAAATCAAAAACTTACAAAACGAACTCCATCCGCCATCGCTACAAATATTAAACAATCAAAGCTTAACAATCTGCCTACTAAAAGAGAACGGCTCATAGCCCCACGTTACCCACATTGGTTCATCAAACCAGAATCTTTCATATTGGATCTAATCAAACACAAAGAAATAAAAACAGCAAACAACACATACCGCCAACTATACTCAAGTATCGCATCTGACGGATGGCGATTTATCTAATCCGACGGCTCTAAAACTCCAGATACCACATCTTATGCGGTGAAAGATGAAAACGGATCGACCATAAGCATTGGTGTTCTTCCAGACTTTGCCTCGGTCTTCACAGCAGAAGTATTCGCCATACTCCAAGCGACTAAAGCTGCAGCCAATCTTTCGGAAAAATGCATTATATGCTCCGACAGCATTTCAGTAATCTATGCAATCCACAACTAAAACAATAATACGGAAATTATATCAATAATTAGATACCAACTCATCAAATTAAAGAAACATTAGACTAATGTAGACTCCTGGCCATGTTGGAATACGCGGAAACGAATATACCGACAGTGTAGCAAACTCAGTCAAAAATTTACCTTCTTCACCAAAACTGACCTCCTCAAACAAACCGAAAAGATATCTGGAGCAAAATATACCTACTACTGAGGCCTGTATCACCATCTCTACAAGGATATAAATCCCTCAAAATCTACACCGAGATACCCTTCTAACTGTTCAAAACGAAAAATAACGAACTTTGTAAGACTTCAACTTGGACATACCACTGCATCCCATCAACAACTCCTCAACAAAAACAACCCTCCAACCAGCTCTACTTGCAATACCTGCCTGGATCTCAAACATATATTGAACATTGTCCGTTGTCACAGCCCGTAATCGAAATAATATTCAAAAATAATTCAATAAATGATATTCTCAAGAAACCTAGTTTAAAAAATATAATTAACATCATTGTGTTTCTGAATAAAACAAAAATCGTAACTTAAATCATCATCATCGGCTGGACAACCGGGTTCCGGTCCTGGCCTCTTTCAACAAGTCTCTCCACCTATCCCGGTCTCTAGCCGACGCCATCCAGTTGCGCATCCCAAGGCTTCGGGCGTTCTGGTCTACGCCATCTCTCCAGCGCAAGCATGGTCTATTACGCTGTCGTCTACCATAGAATGTACCACAAACAACTTTCCGAGCAGGTTCCTTTTCGCTCATGCGAGCTAGGTGCCCTGCCCACCGCAGTCTATCGAGCTTAATTTTTGTCACGATATCTGCTTCAAGGTAGATTGCGTACAATTCATGATTGTAACGTCTCCGGAATTGTCCTTCCTCACACCATGTACTTTGTTTTACCTTCACTAATGTGCAGCCCCAGATTTTGTGCCGCCTGCTCGATCTGGGTGAAGGAATCGTGTACAGTTCGTTCGGTTCTTCCGATGATGTCGATGTCGTCTGCGTAAGCCAGTAACTGGCTGGACCTGTTGACAATGGTCCCTCTTGTTGCCGTGCCAGAGTCTCGAATTGCTTTCTCCAACGCCAGGTTGAAGAGGAGGCAGGCCAGACCGTCCCCTTGTCGGAGTCCATTAAAGATGTTGATTGGTCTGGATAGCAATCCGGCTATTTTTACTTGGCTTATAGTCGTGTCAAAAGTTCTACCCTGGCTATGCTGTCATAGGCGGCCTTAAAGTCTATAAACAGACATTTTTCCATCGCCTGCCTAAGGGTAAAGATCTGATCAGTTTTTGATTTGCCTGGAATGAAACCACACTGATATTGTCCGATGACGATTTTAGCGTATGGGGTTATCCGGTCTTGTAGGATAGAGGAGAGTATCTTATAGGCGGTACTCAACATCGTGATACCTCTATAATTGCTGCACGTTGTGACATCTCCCTTATTATGTATGGTGCATATTATGCCTTTTCGCCAGTCTTCTGGCATTTTTTCCTGCTCCCATACGTGCACTATAATATCATAAATTGCTTCACGTAAGGCTGGCCCGCCGTGATGAAATACGTAATTCGGCTGGTATGCCATCGGCTCCCGGGGCTTTGTTCTGTTTAAGCCGGCCTATAGCCTTCTCAATCTCTTCTATGCTTGGTGGCGGCAACATAGGGTATTCTTCTTGAAGTAGTGGAGCCTCCACTTCTGCAGTGAGCTGACCATATAGCAATTCATTAAAGTACACTTCCCATCGCTCCAGTATGCTTTCAGGATCGGTGATCAGATTTCCCTCTCCGTCCTTGCAGTATGTGCAAGGTGGTGTGTACTGCGTCATGTTTCGGACGGATTGGTAGAACTTCCGCGCCTGGTGCGGACCTCGCTCTCGGCTATTTTCTATTTCACAGATTAGGTTCTTCTCCCAGGCTGATTTTGTTTGTCTGTGTAGCCGTTTTTCTATCCTTCTGAGCTCTTTATATTCCTCTTCGCGTGCCCGCGTTCTATAAGATTATTGCATTGCTTGGTACGCAATATTCTTACGTTCAGTCGCTAGCTTGCATTCATCATCAAACCAGTCGTTCCGATTTTTACGACTGCTGCCTAAGATGGAGTTGGCAGTACTAATGACAGTAGCTTAAATCACTAAGAAAAAAAAAACCAATAGTCCCCGCAGCAAGGCTTGTTAAATTCATATATAATATTATTATGTTAGCTTGTAATTTTAATAGCTTGTTAATAAATAATAAATAAAAACATGAAAACAGAAAAACACCAAGCTTCAACACTTTTTTCTTTAAAGAAGAAATAAAAGCTCTAAAAAAAAGCTTGAATTCTGAAAGTTACACAGCAAAAACCAAAGAAAATGCCATATGAATTTTCATCAATGGTAACTCTGATTCACTGTGTTTTTTTTTAATAACACAATGTCAATAAGGGTTGGTTGCAAATTGGCGATCAGTCTCCTTTCACCCGGGAAGCGGAAAGAAGATTACAAAAGCAATTTCAATGTAACAAAATGGCGCAAAATTTTAAACAGAATGGCGCAAAATTTTAATTGAATTAGTACGATGCTAAGGCTGTTTTAGTATGATACTAGGTTAAAACAACGAATTTGCAAGTTTTAATGGAATATAGCATCATACTTTCTCTACCCTTTTATTAAAGTTAAAATCATCGAATACCTACTTTATTTTTTTAGTATCGTGCTAGCTTCATGTGAATCTTTGACATTTGCAAACATCAAAAAAGGTTCGTGTACTTACTTTTTAATACGAAATGTCATTGTTTTAGGTGTGTTCAGAAGTAATTTATGAAGAAAATTGGCTTAGTACGATACTAGTTAGAAAATGTTTGAAATTAAGAATGAATTAGTAAAGTACTTTAAAGTTAGCAAATTGCTAAGTAGTATCATACTAATACCTTAATAATATGCTGTTTAAAATTTTGCGCCACTATTATTAAGTTATTAGTATGACATTAGTTAACACTTTGCCAACTTTATAGTAGTTTACTAACTCATTCTCAATTTTAAACATTTTCTAACTAGTATCGTACTAAAAGAATTTTCCTAATAAATTGCTTCGGAACACACCTAAAACAATGACATTTCGTGTAAAAAAGTAAGTACACGAACCTTCAAATAGTCATATGAAGCTAGTACGATACTAAAAAAATAAAGTAGGTATTCGATGATTTTAAATTTAATAAAAGGGTAGAGAAAGTATGATGCTATATTCGATTAAAATTTACAAATTCGTTGTTTTAACCTAGTATCATACTAAAACAGCTTTAGCATCCTACTAATTCAATTAAAATTTTGCGCCAATGATTCTGTTTCTTATTTCAGTGGCAATTTCTTAGACACCAGTGTTTCTGAAAAAGCTCTCCCATAAGGCCAGTACTGCAAATATAAATTGAACAGAGTATAGTTATGCCATTTGGATTATGCATATATTTTATAGTTTTTCAAAAACTAATCGATAGTCTTTTAACCACGAATTTAAAAAAAAAAAGTAGTTTCAATTTACATGTATTGACGCCATCATATTACGTGCTAAAAGCTTTAACGATGCATTTGCCTTTCTTCGAAGACTTTTTGAGTTAGGTGTTAGTCTTTGACTTCGTTTTAAATGAAAGAAATGCCAGTTTATGTGTACCAAAACAGAGTATCTGGGGTACATTATAGAACCCAAGGACTGGAAATGTGCCCAAAGCTGCTTCCTTAGTTTTGCGGGTTATTTAAAAAAAAAAATCATTCTCAATTTTGGAATATAAAGGAGAACTTTTTAGATGCTGATTTATAATCCAAAAGCTGAGACTGAGTTGCATACAGACACGTCCAAATTTGGATTTGGTGCTATTTTAAAGAAAAATTCGTGTAACGATTCTTTATTCCATACAGAATGCGCAACAAAAATGATGTCCGGATTTCCGAAGTAATTGCCGTAGTGTTGCTAGAAGCATTTGTCAAGCAAAACACGATATAAGATATACGGCTGGAGTATTAAAAAACTTTCAATAAGAAGCGAAAGCCTGTATTTCAAAACAAATCAGGAGGTTTGGTTGCGATTAAACGAAAGCACTTTGGAAACGCAATTAAAATTTTAAATAAAATTTGTGGTAATTTTAGGATAACTACCATTCGAATGAATAATAGATATAATCTGGAAAAACTGAGATAAACAGATGGCCCGAGAAAAACCTGGGCTGATAATGTGAAACCATGGAATCTACCCACAACGGAAAAGACTATCACTAAAATTTTAATCTTTTTCGTAGAGAGACACAATCATATTGATTACCATGAGCTAATTTTTTCCAGAGATGACCAATATTACCTTAGCATCAGAGAAGACCAACATTACCGATCTATGATTACCATAGACTATGGCTAAACTAAAGATGATCATCTGAGATGGTAACATGAATTACAGAACATGGTTCTAAATTTAACAGCAAAACTACCAGATGTGACTCAATGGCCGATTTTGTAGGTTCAATTTTAATCAATTTGGCACATTCAATCGTCTAGCAACACTATTAGCAATGCGGCACTACTTCGTTTTTTAAATTAAACAATTTTCCTAAAATACCGAATTATATTAAAAGGTGACTTTAAATCCCACAAACATATACATATGTTTCTAATTAGAGGAACTAGTTTGTATGTAGATTAAAATGTATTAAATGTTCGATGAAATGGATGCAATTAATAAAAAACTAATTCATATTACGTTACCCTACGTTTCGCTGGCTTTTTTCCGGCTTCTTCAGGTTTTTTTTTTCTTTTCATTTATCTAAAACAACCAATGATACAATATTATTTTAAATACTACTTATGAACATAAGTATGTAATTATTATATGAATGAATGAATGTGGAATATTTTAAATTAAAACTTACTTCTCACGTGGAAAATAATGTTTTACATTTTATTTTATGAAAGCTTTGAAATTTACGTTAAATTTTTTTTAATAAATTAACCAATAAATAAATTAACATTAACATTAACATTAACTATTGGAAACAAAAAAATTAAAACTATTATTATATTGGAGAGCTTTTTCAAAATCAGTAGCGTGTTATATTTTTGCACCATACTTAATAGAAAAAACTCCTCCATAAAAAAGTGTTTGTGCGCCCGTAAATTTTCGATTGCATCTGACGCAGACCCGACGTCCTATTGACCGCACATCTGAGTGTGCAGGTGTGCACTGAATTGCTGTGACAGTGTGGCCTATGGCTGTTGGTGCTATTCAATTTCAACCCCCATTAAATATTGATGTGCATTCAGAGTTACCCTTGTGTATTTGGTAACTTGTTCAGTTTTTTTTCCTTGGGTTTCTGTTGAGCTGCTTCTTATTTTAGAGCTTTAAAAAAAGGGTCCATTTAAAATCAACACTACGACAACCCTGTGAGAGCTTTAATGAAGGACATATTTATGAAATCCACTGTAGCCAGAATGCGATCCAAACGTCCCATCTTGCCCACACTGCATATTTTTGTTAAACAGAGTATAGGTATATAATATTGCATTTTTTGCATGGAATTTGGTATACAACGTTGTTTTGATCTTTCTTGCCTATTATTGGTTTAGTGTTTGTGAATATTGTATTGAGTGTTAAATTAGATTTGTGTGCGAATGATGTTTTTTCTCTTTCATTTGGTATTGTGTTGTTTAGTGTTAAATTATCGGTGAGATGCGGGACGTACAGTGGGGAGCAAAAATGAAACCATGTTTTAAGAAAATGAAACAAAAGGATAGAATTTTATGTTTTTTTTTATAAACAATTGAAACAAATTATTTTTATTATGAAATTTAAGTATATACACTGCCGCTCATCTGAATAGGTTCACTGTTTTTCGTAACTTACTGTAAGACTATCTGCATATATATGGCAATGACTCGTCTGTATTATGTATGTAATGAAAGAGCATTATTATGCGCTTAGTTTGGGAAAAAAAGTTTTCTCTTAAAGCTTACCGTTATTCTCACACGCTAGCTAAACTTAATTCATTAAAAAAAACTAAGTGTTTTTTTGGCTCATCTGAATAGGTTCAAAAGCAAAAAATGGAGGAAAACAAGAAAAATAACTGTAATTAAATGATTTATTTTGCACATTGAATAGGTAGAGACATAATAATTCATATTAATAATGTGTATCGCCACCTTTTTTTTGAAACTGTTTCGAAAATTGGAATTGGAATGAAGTCATACAGCCTTATTTTGACATTCGAATGAATAGCTAATTCGTTAGAATAGATACTTTCATTCGAATGAACTTTCCATATTTTGACATTCGAACGAAAAATGTTCATTGTCGAATGATTGCATAAAATGAACCTCAATTAAATTCATTTTCGAAATCAGCTGTTTGAAATTTACTGACATTTCTATCTGATTTAGTATGACCAAGCTGTTTTTTTTTGATAATTTTTATTTCAAAAAAAAAAATATGGTCTAAAAATAAAACTTTATTATTTAAGAAAAATAAAGTAAAGATAAGTGATGCTAACGGCCCGGCAAAGTTTGAATTTGAATACACCAATAAAAACTGACATTTTCAAATTTTGGAGCATTTAGAAAACAGTATGGTAAGTTTATTGATATTAAAAAGATGTTAAATAAGGGTAAAATTTCCCTGAATAATAAAATGCTTGATTTATGTTTAAATTTTCATTGTGTTCTAAAGTGATAAGCAAAAGAAAACAGGTATTCAGAAGGTAACTTCAAAGCCTATTTAATTTACACATGTCTGGTCACACTTGAATTTTGAATTATAATTTGCAAATTGTTTCAAAAAAATATTGATAAATTCAAGTGAAACGTTAAGAAACAAAATGGCAATTGTTTTATTTATGAATATTGAAGACGGTGAGGAGCAGTTGTATAGGAGAAGGATAATGGATGCATCAAATCCCTTTGAATTAAGCAATACGAAGTAAGTATATTTATGTGAAATCAGAAACTTTTTCAATTCCTGATACATTTCTATCATTTCCTTGTAGATTTGTAAAAAACTTTCGATTGAATAAAAGTGCGTTCAAATACGTGCTGGACGAGTTGGAAATTCAAAGGGGGACATCTTTGTCTATTCCTCCCATCATAATGTTAGCTGCCACACTGCGATTTTTCGCGGAAGGTGGTTATCAATTTGGGGTAGGAAAGGATGCGACCATTAAATTATCGCAATCATCTGTGTCAAAAAGCATTACAAAAGTGATCTCTGTATTAGAGACAACACTTTGCCCCAAATGGATAAATTTTAAATCCAACGACCAAGAAAAGGAAGAAATTAAAGGACATTTTTACCAAAAATTTGGTTTTCCGGGTGTAATCGGATGTGTAGATGGTTCGCACGTTGCCATTAAGACCCCTCCTCCAGAAATAAGACATTTATTTTACAACAGAAAGGGATTCTATAGCTTAAATGTATTAATTGTAAGTATTTGAATTAATTTGTGTATATTATTTAAGTAACATAACAAATATGCACGTACATTTAATTATGATAGATCTGCGACCAAAACATGCGGATTAGATATATAGATGCCTCTCACCCTGGTGCCACTCACGATGCTTTAGCGTGGAAAGTATCTTCTGTGAGAAACTATCTTCTGCTACAGCATACTGAAGGACAAAGAAATTCGTGGCTGCTAGGTGAGAAACACTATACATTTTTGGAAACACATATGTAACTATATATTTATATTCAGGTGACGCAGGATATCCCCTTGAGCCGTGGTTAATGACACCGTATCGGACACCAATTACCGGAAGTCCTGAAAGCAAGTACAATATTCAACATTCCAAGGCACGTAATATTATTGAGAGGACTATCGGCTTACTGAAGAATAGATTCAGGTGTTGTCTTAAAGCTAGGCAAATGCATTATTCGGCGGAAAAGGCAGCTCAAATAGTGAACGTTTGTGCAGCTTTGCACAACATCTGCATTCACTATAAAGTTTCCGATAATTTGGAAAATTTCCAAATTCAAGAACGCACAGAAAATACAACCGGTGACGTGGATGCTGAAAGTGAAAATACATACATTCATGAAGCTCGAAACGCTCGTGATAGAATCACTGGATTATTTTAATCAGTCTCATTTATTTCAATTGTATCTGTTTGTAACAAAATAAAAAAAATCATTAAAAAGAAAAAAAAACACTTAATTATATCACAAGTTGAGGAAGGAACTTGTTGTACGTAGCACTTTTTCAGTTTTCTAGGATAGTGCCCTTAAATTAAGTTTCGGCTAGTTTAGAAATCACCTGGTCAAGTTGCACTTCTAAGACCTTTTTTTTCAGCTCCAACTTCTCGCGCATTATTTTTTCCACGGCGAGATTATGCCGACGATTCTCTTCATACATTTTTTTTTGTATGTCATCGGATCTCTGTAGACTCTTGTTCATGCGGTGAAGTTCATATTTTATATCATCAAGAGTTGAGGATAATTTTGCAAAAAAAACTTCCTGCACATCATTTTGTTTTTGCAGTATTTGCACTGGTGTGTCTTTTTTTGGTCTGTTGCGAGATAGTGCAGACTGCTCCTCTGTGCTTTCATTTACAGCATCTGTGTCCAAGTATTCTTCATGGTATGAAGTCATGGACGCATCCTTAGATGTTGTGACCGCCGACGTCGCAGACTCCTCCTCCTGGGTTATCCCAAATACCCTAGCACTTATACCTGCAACGGACTGGTTAAGCGAAGTGACTCTAACGATTGCTTGCTCCAATTCGGTTAGTGCAACTAAATTGTTGTCGTTGAAGCCCGACTGTTTTCTTTTGACTTCATTTTCCACCAGTTTCTTTTTCGTATTGGATTTAAAATCGGCCCAAACCTTTAACCCAAACATTGTTATTTTAAAATTTTGTTGTAAAAATTTTATTTATACACCTTTTTCCAAGTAGCACCGTCTTTAGAAGGAGGTCCATAGCTATTCAGCTTCTCCGCAACATCTCTCCAAAAACGATCGGTGTCAACCCGGTTTGTTGAAAATCCCTTGGCTTTATCAGGATTTTCTTCCATGAATCTGATCAGAACTTCTTTCTGCTGCAGGTTTGTCCAATTGGAATGTGATTGCGACCTTCATCAAAAACACCAACAAATAATTCAAAAAGTAATTTATTTTATGTATCTTTCAACAAAAATACTAAACTTACATGTTTGATAAATCTATTCGCCAGAAAAAATTGAACGAGAATGAAATGACATTTCTTTCGAACGATTCGAAAGTGAAAATTTGCTTAGTTTTCGAAAGATAAATGAACTTTCCATTGATAAGGTGAACTTTCGAATCGTTCGAATCTCAAAATACAAATTATTCGAATTCGACATACTTTCTAATGAAACCGAATGTCAAAATAAGGCTGATACAGTTTTTCTAGATATTGCAGCAAAATCTCTGCCCACGCTTTCTTAATTCCCTCGATTAAGGACAACTTGTCTTCATATTGTCTCCCCGACTCATACACCTTACGGAAAAGAAGTCCCCAAACATTTTCAATTATGTTAAGGTCAGGTGAGTATGGAAGCCATTCCAACACCTCTACATTTTGGTTCTCGATCCATTGTTTTACCGACCTCGCTGTATGGATAGGGGCATTATCATGCTAGAATGACAATGGTATTGGTCTGAAAAGGTTAGAGATTTGTGGGAAGACCTTTTCAAACACAACTTTGTACACATTGATATTCATTCGCGATGTAAGAAATTGCAGCTCAAAGGTTCCATAATATGAAATTGCTCTTCACACCATGACACTGCCTTCACCTGCAGACGGCTTATATAATGTTCTTCTTTACGAAGGTCATGAAAGTAATAGTTGTAGCCATCTGGGCCCTCTAAGTTGTATTTTTTTCATCTGAAAATATAACTCGCCTCCACTCCGATTTCAACGACATGTATTTTTTTTTGCAAAATTGGAGACGATTTTCTTTTCGTTTTTCGTTCAAAGGTGTTTTTTCGGTATTTTTTTCTTTTTGAATGCTTAGTACTCTTAATAACGCGTTTCACCATCACCAAACTACACTTAACACCAGTTTTGAGTCTAATTTTTGACGCGGAATCATGCGAATTAGAAGCAGCTGTTATGATTGCGCGTCTATCGGCCATTGATGTGGCCTTATAAGTGTAACCTTTCATATTTTTCCCGTAGTTTTCGATGTTCCGCAAATATTTACCCACTAAATTTTGGCTTCTTTCTATTTTTTCTTGCGATTTTTCTTTGGCTTATCCCTAATTCAATAAATGCTTTTATTTTTCGTTTTTCTTCCTATTTTAAGGATTTTCCGCGACCCATTTTTCTTGTTAAACGTTTTAAAACAATTCGATTTACCAAAAAACTTAACTTTCAGTACACATCCGCCGCGCACATCAATTAAAAATGATTTTTTTGCTTTCGAACCTATTCAGATGAGCTAAAAAAAAATGAATTAAGTTTAGCTAGCGTGTGAGAATAACGGTAAGCTTTAAGAGAAAACTTTTTTTCCCAAACTAAGCGCATAATAATGCTCTTTCATTACATACATAACACAGACGAGTCATTGCCATCTATATGTAGATAGTCTTACAGTAAGTTACGAAAAACAGTGAACCTATTCAGATGAGCGGCAGTGTAATTGACAACTTGGGAAAAAAAACAAGCAATGTTTAAAAAATAACAGTTATACTCTGTTCAATTTATATTTGCAGTACAGGCCTTATGGAGAGCTTTTTCAGAAACAATGGTGCCTGCTGCTGTTTGCACGGCACCTTAACTTAAGAAATTGCCACTGAAATAAGAAAGAGAATCACTGAGTTACATTCAAATTGTTTGTGTAATCTTCTTTAATATCACGTACAACCCAACATGGGTGAAAGGAGACTGATCGCCAATTTGCAACCAACCCTTATTGTGTTTATTAAAAAAAAAACACTGAATCAGAGTTACCATTGCCAAGTTAATAGAAATTCATATGGCGTTTTCTTTGGTTTGTGCTATGTAACTTTTAGGATTTAAGCTTTTTCTAGCTTTTGGTAGCAAATATTTTTCTGAGATTTGCGGCAATTTTTAATGCTCACGACGTCAATCCTGTAAGAGCTTTAAATTAAAGATAGCTTATTGAAATTCAAAATGGTCAGACTGAAAGGCAAATATCCTATCTTCCCTGTACTGCAAATATAAATTGAACAGAGTATAGTAAAATGTTTATTAATGGAAACCCCCATGTACTCAAATTTGCACGTTTCAGATTTTTTTTTGAATCGATTTTTTAAGTATCCTGCACATACCCTAGACTAAATTTTCGATATGAGCATGTGAAATATGTTGCCACTGCTCCTAAACTTGCTCCCATAAGTCATTCAAGTTTCATGAAGGATTATCGTAAGATGCCAAGCGTCTTTTGAGAATTTCCCACAAGTCTCGATCTGGTTTAAATCTGGACCAGGTGCTGGCCACTTAATGGTTGGAAATAGCTGCATTCCAATCCAGCTCTGGATAATTCGTGCAGTGTGCTTGGGATCACAGTCTTGTTAGAAAATGATCTCCTCAGTGGAATAAGCGCATTCGTCTCCAAATTCTGGCAAGTTATTATGCAGAATAGACAAATATTGTTCCTTCTTCATTATTCCTTCGATTTTAATCAGTAAGCATTTTCTGTATGCCTGGGCGATTGCTGGTGCAAAGCACATTTAACTTTTTTTTATCAAAAGGACACTGCGTTGGCAGATTTTCATTCTCTCAGCACTTTTTCTTGAAGATAGTCTTAGTCTTACTTCAAGTTGAGAAACTATGTCTTTTTCCGATTCAAGTACAATTTTTTTCATTCACCCCAATTACCTATGTCGTCTCGTTTTTTCGATGTCTCTCGTTTTCTCTGTCGTCTCGTTTTTTAAATGGCATTCCATAACTTCTTCGACGCGATGATTTTGTAACAGATTTAAAAACGATGAAAAAGTAACAAACATCTGTCAAATTCAAAGGAAAATCTACATCAGTGTTGGGACTTCGCAGAAGCTAAAGAGTGGTAGAAAGGTTGTCAAAAAAGTGGTAGAAATTAAAAGCCATTTTTATGTAGCAAATCGTATATTGAAAATAAATTTATTGAAAATAATTCAAATACAAAAATAAAAGAAATAATATTTCGGTTCTTTATGTTTCAAAGATCACATTATTATCTGGAAGAAGTGAAATCTGAGTTGCAAAAAGTGGTAGAATTAGATTTTTAGGTGGTAGGTTTTCATGAACAGCAAAAAGTGGTAGAAATACCACTTAAGTGGTAGAAGTCCCAACACTGGTCTACATACAATATTATTGCTCGATGTTCAATTAATGAACAAATGCAGTTTTTTTTTAATTATTAGAAAATAAATAAGTAAATAAAATGATAAGTGTTGAAATGTATTACATTTATTAGTTTCTTTTCTTTCCATCCCATGTTTATAAATTACAAGTGTTTCCTCTTGGATCTTAAGATGTGTTGTGTCTCTCCTAGCAGTGTGCTCCTTTAATTTGTATGACTTATATTCCTCTTTTCTTCCTTTGTTTATACTTTCATTGATACAATTTAAGGTTATTTCTTGGAGTACACACTGCTTCTTCGAAAGCGTAGCTCTTTTTTGTTTAATAGCAAAAGCTTGCCGTTATAGAATAAGCGATTCAAAACTTTTGCCAAGCATCTCCATCTCTTACTGGAGGACGTTTTTTGTATCCCCTTCAAAAAAAAAACCCTAACTGCTCGTCTTCTTCCTAAAATCTACGAGCGTCTGGAATTGGTTTTTACTTGTTAATTACAACATTTAAGTATATAGTATAGTACAACAATTTTAGACAAATATGTACTTGTTTTATTTATCGTAAAAAAATTCGATAAAATAAATTATTTAACAAGAATACTTGCAGTTTTGCGACCTTCTATGTCTCTGTCGTGTGTAAATTTCTGAACGAGAGATATCGTGGTTTTTTTTCTTAGTCGTCGTATTTTTTCGTCTTACAGAATGCAGAAAGAAAGTGTTCAACGACGTTTGACATTTACAGACGACAACAAAACGAGTGACAAAAGTTGGAAACGACTTATGGAATGCAGATCGTGTCAGGTCGTATATTTCGCTGTCGTTTACGACATCGGTAATCGGGGTGATTTTTATTTATCTTTTCTGTAAATCGGTGAATATTTATTTGTTAAGCACTAATTAATTGGCGTACAACTTTGAAAACAGTACATTTCCCCGCCACAATATGTTATTTTTAAGGAAACGCAAAATAAACAAAGTAATATAACCGAATAAGAGATAACGGTGAAACGTGCAAATTTGAGTACATGGGGATTTCCATTAATAAACATTTTATTAACTGTTATTTTTAAGGCAATGTTTGTTTTTTTTCCTAAGTTGTAAATTATATACTTAACTTTCATAGTAAAAATAATTTGTTTATAAAAAAAACATAAAATTCTATCCTTTTATTTCATTTTCTTAAAACATGTACTCATTTTTGCTCCCCACTGTAGGTTACGGAGTAATATTTAGAGTTGCCAGATTTTGCTTTTGATGATTGTTGTATATTATTTTGATTTTGTAATTGTTGAAGTTTGTTATTTATGAGTTCGTTGATTATTGTGTTTGGGTAGTTGTTCATTTGTAAAATATTTCGTAATTTTTAGGTGTTATTTTTATGGTAAATGTTGTCACTGATATCAAATACTTTATTAATGAGATTTTTAGCTGTATTTATTTTGTATTTAATTGGTTGACAAGACATATAGTTAATCATTCTACATGATGAAATCGGTTCACTATACCAGTCGAACGAAATTTGATTGTTGTTTTTTATTAGTTTTGTCTCCAGGAATGGAAGTTGGTTCTTAATTTCTGTTTCTATTGTAAATTTTAATTTTGAGTGGTATTCGTTTAATGTTTTTAGTATTATATCTGTATCTTTTTTATTAATTATTGCAATCATGTCATCAACGTAGTTAACGATAAATTTAATTTTGGTGTTTGGCTTTATATTTTTTATCGTATTTAAAATAGTTGTTATCTGTCAAGCAAAATTGAAGTATTTTAAGAAACTGTGATTTTGGCCTGGCGACTTTACATACCCGAAGCGGAGCAACGAAAATGCGTGAGCGGGTGTGGCCCCCGAAAAGGGGGTTAAAATCCTGCGAACCCTTTGCATACCCAAAGAGGTATTAAATATCGAAATCTGGCCACTTTCAGTACTTTTAGTCAAGAAAACACTAAAAAAAAAGTGAGGTTAAAACTGAAAAATAAAACATTTTTTTTATGATTTAACGGTGTTTCCCCACTTTAATATTTTAAATCTAACTAGCTAACTGTAAAAAATAAAATGCACGACTGGATCGCACGAACTTTCTCTTTATGTAAAAGTAGTTTGGAATTTAAGATACATTTTATAAATATAAAACATGAATTTAAAATGAAATTGCCGTCTGATTTCTAGAAAAGTATGAATTTATGCAAACGAACTTTAAAAAATCGTTTTATTATTAAATATATTTTTTATACAAGAAATTTCTTTAAAATTTTTCAAGAATAAAATGTTGGATGCGAATTTTAAGTATTTGATAATATTGATTTTAGGAAATAATTTCAAAAAATAATCGTTCATAGGTTTTGAAGATATTGATTTTTCAAAAAAAAAAATTTAAAAAAAAACCTAACAAATAATTTTTCGAATATTTTTATATACAATATTATTTTAAACTTAGGGGGACTCCTGCTGAAAATTTTTGGTTAAAATCGTTAGAGCCGTTAATGAGAAAGTCGAAAATCAAAAAAACGGTTCTATGACAGGTACCGTTAATAACATTTTGCCCCAAATTTTTTTTCTACCAAAACGTAATCCATGTCCATAATATCACACCTAATTGTTTTTATCAAAATCGTTAGAGCCGTTTTCGAGATAAATAAGATTTTGCATTACGGGTGTATGGGGGGTACCGTTAGTTTAAGAGCTAAAAAAAAAATTCTATTTCCCCTCTAGGGAATCACCGAAGACCCTTAACTACCGAGTTTGAAGAAAATAGGTCCAGTGGCTTAGGCTCTAGATCGAGGTACAGACATACAGACATACAGACAGACAGACATACAGACATACAGACAGACAGACATACAGACAGACAGACATACAGACAGACAGACGGAATTGCCGGACCACTTTATTCGTCTTCGCTATCATCGTAATGTCAACTTTGATCAAAATCTCGAGTTCGATTTTTTTTTCCAAATGCAGAACTTGCCCTATAGTACCTATGTATATCGCAAGTAAAAATCTATACTATACGCGCGCTACCTTAACCCTAGAAAGAATCTTCGTCGATTAGACGAACATCATTTTTTCTTTTTAAAATTTCTCATAGATTCTTCATAGATCTTTAAGGAGAATATAAAGTCACAAATCTAAAAAAATAAAATGAAGTGTGTTTTTATTAAAAGAAAGGTTTGATAAAAATAAATTATTAACATCTACAAGAATTTGTTAATAACTTTTCGAAAAAATTGCATTTAAATTTTACTTCGTCGATTCGACGAATGATTACCTTTAACGTACTAAAAAAATATGATTACCTTTCTAGGGTTAAAGGAAATACGCCTCAGTAAAACTTCTTTTATCTCAGGCAAAGCCTCTTTAAGATTGGAACCTATAAACGTACAAACATTTTGTACAAACCACATAACAACTAATTGTTGACTATGATTGTAATGTATTTCATCATCATCATCATCGGCTCGACAACCGGGTTCCGGTCCTGGCCTCTTTCAACAAGTCTCTCCACCTATCCCGGTCTCTAGCCGACGCCATCCAGTTGCGCACCCCAAGGCTTCGGGCGTCCTGGTCTACGCCATCTCTCCAGCGCAAGCATGGTCTACCACGCTGTCGTCTACCATAGAATGTACCACAAAGAACTTTCCGAGCAGGTTCCTCTTCGCTCATGCGAGCTAGGTGCCCTGCCCACCGGAGTCTACCGAGCTTAATTTTTGTCACGATATCTGCTTCAAGGTAGATTGCGTACAGTTCGTGATTGTACCGTCTCCGGAATCGTCCTTCCTCACATATGGGACCAACAATTCTCCTTAAGACTTTTCTCTCGCAGCTAAGAGGTCGGAGTGCCTTTTGCTAAGCACCCAAGTCTCGGATCCATATGTGAGTACTGGCAGGACCACTTCAAATTCGTGCTCCGCAACCTTGATTGTTTGACCAACTGTTCCTCTCGCATTCGACGCCACCATGTACTTTGTTTTACCTTCACTAATGTGCAGCCCCAGATTTTGTGCCGCCTGCTCGATCTGGATGAAGGAATCGTGTACAGCTTGTTCGGTTCTTCCGATGATGTCGATGTCGTCTGCGTAAGCCAGTAACTGGCTGGACCTGTTGACGATGGTCCCTCTTGTTGCCGTGCCAGAGTCACGGATTGCTTTCTCCAACGCCAGGTTGAAGAGGAGGCAGGCCAAACCGTCCCCTTGTCGGAGTCCATTAAAGATGTTGATTGGTCTGGATAGCAATCCGGCTATTTTTACTTGGCTTGTTACGTTGGTCATGGTCAACCTACATAGTCGTGTCAATTTATTTGGGATGCCGAATTCTCTCATGGCTTTGTAAAGTTCTACCCTGGCTATGCTATCATAGGCGGCCTTAAAGTCTATAAACAGATGCAGGCGAATCTATAAACAAATCTTAAAGGTTACTTAACTTTAAAATACATCTAAGCAGCTCTTAAGTATGAAATCGGTATCTATAATCAATTTTCACATTTAAGTAACGTTACTTAAAGGCCTCTTAACTTAAACGCCATCAACCGCGTTTAAGGGTCACTTAAAGGCATTTTAAAATGTATTTTGACATATCGATTGTCATCTTTGAAATTTTGAAGTTTCAAATTGTGTGTTTGTAGGTATTGTTTGTTGTGATATTATATTAGAACTATAAAGTGCAACGATTTAAGAAACATAAAATTTATATTGATTAAAGTATGTGTACGTGCAAAGAAATTTCGTCCAAGCTTCCCTCTTAGCCTTTGAAGTGTTTGTGTCGACACTTTCTTCCTCGTTGTTGGAAGAGAATTGGCGTTTTCCTAAACGCAGTGTTGCAGCGCATCGTGGATTTTGATGCCCTTGCAACGTTTTTCTTCACTCTAAAATTTACTTTTACAATTCATTAAAAAAAAACTCTAAAATTTAGAATTCGTATTTAATAACGTTATTTTATTGAAGCAAGTGAATAAAAAAAAGCATCAAAATTCATGATGCGCTGCAACACTGCATTTAGGAAAACGCTCAATCTGTGTATAAAATAATTCTGTTTTGTAGTGTATTATTGCAAATTCTAAAATAAAAAAGTTTCCTTGTAGGAGGCATCCCAATTTTTAGATCTTTTTCTTTTATTTGTGGCGGCGGATGTGGGTGTGTGTTCGATAGCCATTTTTTTTTTATTTCACAAATAAAAAAATGTGTCTTCCAATTATTTACTGAAAGAAGGTGTCACAAAACAGCTGTGTTGTATAAAATGAAGCAGCATTTGTTTTTTTTTGTACTAGATTTTCACATTCTTTTACGTTACGTGACACAACCATTGTTTAGTTAAGTACCAATGAAAAATCGATTATAGATACGAATTGAAGTTTCGTCATTTAAAGCCAAATTAAATATTTAAGTATGCTTAACTAAATAACCTCTAAGATGCAGTTTAAGAAAATCTTATAGATACGGCTGATGGTATGTTGGGATGTTAAATTCTAGACATTTTTCCATCGCCTGCCTAAAGGTAAAGATCTGATCAGTTGTTGATTTGCCTGGAATGAAACCACACTGATATTGTCCGATGACGGTTTTAGCGTATGGGGTTATCCGGTCTTGTAGGATAGAGGAGTGTATCTTATAGGCGGTACTCAACAACGTGATACCTCTATAATTGCTGCACGTTGTGACATCTCCCTTCTTATGTATGGGGCATATTATGCCTTTTCGCCAGTCTTCTGGCATTTCTTCTTGCTCCCATACGTGCACTATAATATCATGAATTGCTTGACGTAAGGCTGGCCCGCCGTGATGAAATAATTCGGCTGGTATGCCATCGGCTCCCGGGGATTTGTTCTGTTTAAGCCGGCCTATAGCCTTCTCAACCTCTTCTATGCTTGGTGGCGGCAACATAGGGTATTCTTCTGGAAGTAGTGGAGCCTACACTTCTGCAGTGAGCTGACCATTTAGCAATTCATTGAAATACACTTCCCATCGCTCCAGTATGCTTTCAGGATCGGTGATCAGATTTCCCTCTCCGTCCTTGCAGTATGTGCAGCGTGGTGTGTACTGCGTCATGTTTCGGACGGATTGGTAGAACTTCCGCGCCTGGTGCGGACCTCGCTCTCGGCTGTTTTCTATTTCACAGATTAGGTTCTTCTCCCAGGCTGATTTCTTTTGTCTGTGAAGTCGTTTTTCTGTTCTTCTGAGCTCTTTATATTCCTCTTCGCGTGCCCGCGTTCTATGAGATTGTTGCATTGCTCGGTACGCAACATTCTTACGTTCAGTCGCTAGATTGCATTCATCATCAAACCAGTCGTTCCGATTTTTACGACTGCTGCCTAAGATGGAGTTGGCAGTACTAATGACAGTATTTTTAAGACTTGTCCACTTTTCATTTACGTCCAGCATACTGGCTCCAGGACTTACTCTCCCTAAGTCAGGTGTTTCTAGGGCGAGTCCTAACGCATTACCAAAGGTGTTACTGGTGTTTTCATTGCGCAGGGCAGCCGTGTTGATTCGAACCTGATCGGCGGATGCAATGTGTCTTCGCAAGGCAATCCGCCCTCGGAAAACCATACCAACAAGATAGTGATCCGAGTCGATATTGGCACCTCGGTACGTTCGTACCGTCATCAAGTTCGAGTAGTGGCGACGGTCTATCAACACGTGGTCTATTTGGTTACGAGTGACTCCATCAGGTGATACCCAGGTGGCTTTGTAGATATCTTTACGCGGGAACCTGGTACTCGCAACGGCCATGTTTTTCGATGCTGCCAATTCTAAGACTCGAAGTCCATTGTCATTAGTGTTCTCATGCAAACTATGGGTGCCTGCGTAATGCCTGAATACCGGCTCCCGACCTATTTTTGCGTTCAAATCCCCAAGGATGATTTTAACATCATACCTTGGACAGGCATTGAGGGCCCTCTCGACTTGTTCGTAGTAAGTCTCTTTTTCTTCGTCTGAGGACTCCTCCGTAGGTCCGTGAACGTTAATGAGGCTGATGTTCGTAAATTTGCCTCGCACGCGAAGGGTGCATAGTAATGAATTTAGAAATTGGTTATATAACCCATTAGTTTTCGAATCGTTAAAAATTGAAATAATTCATTCCTCACTTATCGTCTCTAAAAAAATGAGTTTTGTGACATACATAGATGTAAAGTACTGTTTGGGTGTGTTCCCCTTTTGACGATACGGACCAACTTTTGGTTGGTTTTTGACACTACCTTTCAGTGCTTTTCGGAAACATAAACAAAATTCAATTTAAAAGTAATTTTAGTAGTCTTGCAAATTGAAAGATGTCAAAATCACTTCCGAATAAATTTTTTTGATATATTTCTTTGAATTGAAAATGATTCAAATAAGTTAGCAAGCTCAAAATGGAACTCAAAAATTTTTCCATTATACAAATGATGCAATTAGTTTTGGAATGACAGCTGGGTGTATCTGGCACTTTCTTGAATTTATTGAGAAAATCAAGAAAGTCGTGTATAACTTGTCTGTTACCAAGGTTGAGCAAAAAGGGATGTCGCTCTTTTTGACGCACATGGTTACTAAGCTGGGTGCACATCATCAATTTTGAAAGGACACTGACGATATCAATACTTCAATACTTCATAGTTTGAGACTGATTTTACAACAACGACGATGTTTCATCACGCTCACATCTCTTTTTTCTTATCGCATTCATTGTGTGTGAGCCACAGGATTCTTCCAATTGTAGGCAATGCTTATTTAATTTTGACACCGAATTTAAAATTCTTCGCATATGGCAATGCTAGTTTATATTTGATAACAGAAAGTTTATTTACAAGTGTTTTTTTTTTTATTTCGCATTAATTACATATTTTGTAAATTTTAATGCTTTAATTTCAAGTTTAATATGTAGTATATAAGTATTCAGTATTGCATAGGATAAAGTGTTTATGTTTTAAATAAATAAAAAAGATGTATTTGTTTGTGTTTTTTTTTTGTTGCAAAACGGAGTGGTTTTCGATTGAGAAATTGTTCCGCCACATTATTCATTAAAAAAAAAAGCTTTTATTGTGTGTTTTTTTTTTAATGAAATTATGTTTTTAATTGTTTTGTTGGTTAGTTGTTGCGGTTTTTTCATTAAAAGAACATTTTTTTTCGGCGATAAAAGGTGTTTTTAAAGTGTTTTAAATAACCTCGAACAAAGTTCGAACAATAATTGTAAAAACCATGTCGCTGTCTTTGACGGATAACGTGTCGTTTTGACATGTCACTGAGAACTCCATAGAAAATTTTTTACCCCCAACGCCGGAAAAGAAGTTTTACTACAAAAAAATAAAAACGTAGGGATATAAAAATTATATGTACCACGTTTAAACCAGCCGAGCCGTTAAGGTTGCAGTCAAACAGACAGAATTGCGAAACCTACTTTTTGTTCGTGTTATCTACTATCGTTATGTCAACTTTGATCAAAATCTCGAGTTCGATGTTTTTTACGAATGCATAATGTTTGAGAATGATTAAATTAAAAGACAAGAAATCCAAATTACAATTTAAATCTTGGTTGGGTATAGTTCACATTGGATTTTTGTCAAAAAATCGATGTAAGATGAACTGAATCTAACAAAAATTGTGTATTGACAAGGTTCTCACAGTCAACTGATGAGTCCATGCGAGATAGCCGGGACGAAACGCCAATTTTTGGGGACTAAAGGCCAAAAAAGCTATTTTGAATCAATAATTCTACAAGTCCAATAATATTGCTCTTCTACTTGGCTGATTTATTTCAGTAGTACATATATAGAGTTTGTATTATAAAAACCTTCATATGAAAACATTATGTATAATCGGGAACAATAAAAACAATTTTTAAAAATGAAAACATACCATACGATTCCTTGTGCCCCAGATCCAATAGGCTTTAAATTTTGATATCTATTTAATATTGTAAACTTTGTATCTCCCACCTCCACGGTATACAAAGGATAGCGCCCGCTCATTATAGTTTTGTTTTAGGTTTCACTTTACTTCATCTTAAAATAAATAAAAGAAAAGTTTTTGTTAAGTTATTATTTAAATAAATACAATACATTTTTGGGGGAGATTTTTGTATAATAATATATTAGCAGTTGTAATGAAATTATGCTATTTATTATATCGCATTAATGAAAACTTAACTATCAATTCAGCATTTTTTTGTAATTTTCAAATTCAAATAATGACCCCCGAAAACCGGATTTGCAGAGCATCATCACGAATTCTACCAGCTATGCATATAACCTGATGGTATATTACGTCAAATACCTCAACCCATACTCAAGGGCTAAATGGGGGGGCCAACTTTGCGTTACATTGCTTACACCCCTTACATAAATAAAATGCTTGTCTCGCCCTTACTTGCTCTTGTGCACAAGTACTTTGGGATTTAAAAATTCTATATAAACATTAATTAAACAAAACTGTTCAAACACATACAATTCATTGTTTAAATTACTAAATAAAACTATTAAAATAGTTTGAGTTTAAAAAAAAACATAAATGATAAGCAAACAAAATTAAAAAACCGTTATAGAAATTTTATTAATTAATTAATTTTTTATATACGAATTTTATTTAAAATAAAAAAAAAAATTGGTATGCAAATTTTTAGTATTCAATAATATACATTAAAGGTATTAATAAAAAAAATCATCATTTTACAAAATCTTGAATTTTCCAAAAAAAAAAAAATTTTGTATTTATATTTTTTTTTGTCAAAAATCAAAACAAAAATAAGTTTTGAAAATTTGTATGTACAACATTATTTCAAATAACGTTCTGCGACAGGTACCGTTTATACAAGCCTTTTGTAATTTTTTTAACCATACCTACAATAGTATAGTAAGGAATATTGCGTACTTATTATATCGTGTTAACATTGGGAACTTTGAGTACTGAAATAAAGATTTTGGTACTTTCCATTGCTTGTTAGAACTATATATCATCCCCCAAACATACATATGGGGCATTTCACGTGAAGCGGACAACGAAAAAAGTGATGGGTGTTGAAATTCATTCATCTTTGTATTATTTATACTTCATTTGAATCTAAAAATACGTTTAGAAGGATTTTGAATTTTGAGGTCTGGTACACCAGTTATGGGCTTGTAAACTTTCGACAAGCAATGAGTAATGGTTTTTAAGAAAAATGTTGATAAATTAAAAGAAGTAATATAAAAATAATTTTAATAGTTGAATATATGGTAAAACAGATGTTCTTTTTATTTATGAAATCTAAACCGGAAATGAATTTTTTTCTTATATATAAAACCGGAAGTTAACATTTCAAATAAAATTTTGGTAAACTTGGCCCATTGGTGGGCAAAATCGCATCGTCACCTCCGCGCGGTGCCCGCTGGATAACCGAAAGTTGAACTAACGACGAGCGTTGGATCCATCGGATCCATAGGTTGTAGATACCTGAGTTCTCTTCTCAGGAACTAGGAGCAGGAGAAAAGATGCGCTCTGAAGATCCAACCACCAACACGATCTACACGTCATGCACAGGCCTCACTAGCCGGTCATTAAGGCCAAATTCCACAATATAAGCCTAATAAGCGCCCATGCCCCTACAGAAGAGAAGGATGACGCTACCAAAGAAAGCTTCTATGAGCTCCTCGCCAAAACCTATGAGCAGTGTCCCAAACATGACATTAAAATTCTCTTGGGAGACTTTAATGCCAAGATTGGGAGGGAGGACGTCTTTGGTATGACGATCGGAAAACACAGCCTGCACGACACCACCTCCGATAACGGATTTAGGCTCATCGATTTTGCAGCGGGAAAAAACATGGTGCTGAGCAGCACACGATTCCCACGTCTCGACATCCACAAGGGCACATGGCGATCCCCAGATGGTCGAACCTGCAACCAAATCGACCACGTTGCGATTGATGGAAGACACTCCTCCAGCATTATGAATGTCCGTACTTTCCGAGGAGCAAACATCGACTCGGACCACTACCTAGTCGGTGCCAAACTTAGAGTACGAATCTCCATGGAAGTTCTTAGGCGAACACCGACTACGCCGAGGAAATTCAATGTTGGGCGACTTCAATCGGAAGAGACCGCCGCTGCCTATGCCGACCGCGTATCCCTTGAGCTTGCGAGAAATCCTTCGACTGATGATATGAACCCGGAAGAACAATGGCAGCTATGTCAACAAGCTATAAGAAGTGCTGCGTCAGAGGTGTTGGGCTTCTCACGCCTTCCCGCCAGAAACCCCTGGTTCGACTCCGAATGTGCTCAGGCAAACAAAGCCAAAACGGAGGCATACAAGTCGTGGCTCCAGTGAGATACTAGAGCATCAAGAAATCTCTATGTTGAGCGAAGGAAAGAGGAGAAACGCCTACTAAGGAGGAAGAAAAAAGAACACCAGCAACGCGAAGTCGAGGAGATGCAGAGATGTTTTTGCAGAAAAGAGGTGCGGAACTTCTACAGAAAAGTAAAACAGTCTACATCAGGTTTCACAAACCGCCCTGGGCCCTGCAAAGATCAGGATGGAAATACCATAGTGGAAACGCAGGCGATGTTAGCCATCTGGAGAGACTACTTTAACCAGTTGCTTAATGGCGATGACAGTCAAAATCCCGCCCAAAATCAACTTGTACCAGCGAATCTAGATGACGTCCATGAGTTACATCCACCCGACCAAAATGAAATCAAAGTAGCCATCAACAGACTAAAGATGAACAAAGCAGCTGGATGCGATGGTCTACAAGCGGAGCTTTTTAAGCATGCTGGAGATGACCTGGTCAGGAGCATACACCAACTCATCTGCAAAATATGGTCGGAGGAAAGTATGCCCGATGAATGGAATCTCAGTACCATCTACCCGATCCACAAAAAAGGAGACCGCCTACTCTGCGCCAACTATAGAGGCATAAGTCTTCTAAGCATCGCCTATAAGATCCTGTCCAGCGTTTTATGTGAACGTCTCAAGCCCTTTGCTGATGATCTTATAGGTCCTTACCAATGCGGCTTCAGACCTGGAAAATCTACAACTGACCAAATATTCACATTGCGCCAGATCCTGGAAAAAACCCAAGAATATAGCATCGATACCCACCAACTGTTTGTCGATTTTAAAGCAGCCTACGACAGTGTTAATAGAGCTGAACTTTATCGTACCATGTCCAACTTTGGAATCCCTGCTAAACTGATACGCCTTATCAGGATGACGTTGGAAAATGCTCGCTGTTCCGTCAAAGTTGGTAGGGACTTCACTGAATCCTTCGAAACCACCAGAGGGCTAAGACAAGGTGACGCACTGTCATGCAGCTGTTTTAACATTGTGCTTGAAAATGTCATACGAAACACCCATGCAAGCACATCAGGCACCATCTTCAATAAATCGACACAATTACTTGGGTTTGCGGACGACATTGACGTGATAGGAAGAACAAAGCGAGCAGTAACCGGTGCATTCACTACAATGGAGTCAGCAGCAAGAAGAATGGGACTGAAAATAAACGAGGGCAAGACGAAGTATATGCTTTCATCAACAAAAGTCCAATCCCACCACCGACTGGGTCAGAACGTGACCATTGATAGGTATAACTTCGAGGTAGTCAGTGAATTTGTCTACCTGGGCACTGCTGTAAAGTCAGGCAACATCAGCGCCGAAATCAAACGCAGACTAACTGTTGCTAATCGCTGTTTCTTTGGGCTGAGTAAGCAATTGAGGAATAAAGCCCTATCGAGAAGAACCAAGGTGACACTCTATAAAACACTAATCATCCCGGTCCTGCTATATGGTGCAGAAGCATGGACCCTCTCCCAATCGGATGAAAAATCACTTGGAGTCTTCGAGAGAAAAGTTCTGCGTACGATCTATGGCCCTGTCTGCGTAAATCGAGAAAACAACATTTGGCGAAGAAGATACAACGACGAACTATACGAACTGTACAGCGACATAAGCCTAGCCAGAAAAATTCGAATTCAACGACTAAGATGGCTGGGCCATGTAGAGCGAATGGACAACGACGCTCCAGCTCGTAAAGTCTTCAACGCCAAACCCGAGGGAGTCAGAAGCCAAGGTAGACCTCATCTTCGATGGAGCGACCAAGTAGAAGGAGACCTCCGACAACTTGGAGTGCGAAATTGGAGACGGCAGGCTGGCGATCGAGTCGGCTGGAGGGGCATACTAGTGGCGCCATCGTAAGTAAGTAAGTAAGTAAGTAAACTTGGCCCATTTTTATATTTTTTTTTTATGTCTCAAAATAAAGCCCACATATTAGAGAAAATACGTGCCAAGTTTCAGAGTGGGATACCCATACGTTTAGAAGATACATAATTTTTAAAGCGTGGACCTCGTGCAAAAAACAGATTTATTATACCTATAGAAAACTGGACGTTGGCGATTCAATTTTAATTTTAAGTAGCTTAGACCATTTTGATATTTTTTTCTTTTCTCTTATTGTTCTTTATAATAAAGATTCCAAATACCAAGTTTGAAGATGGGATCTCCATTCATTTAGAAGTTACATATTTTTTAGTGCTAAGGTGGCAACTTCGTGTCATGCGATAAGCCCCTCTTGGTCTAGCTTTCTTGCCTTCTCATAGTATGAAGAGACGCCATCTGTTAGGAGTGTAATTTAAATGCTAGAAAAAGAAAGATATAATATGCGGACACGTTACAATAATTTGTATTGTATGTTTTTTTGATTTAAGTTCTTGCTTTAAATGAATACAACGCTTAGTTAGTTCCCACTTGAATTTAAGTTTAATAATAAATAACACAGACCCACAAAAAAAAAACTTCTCTGACTCTGGGATGTGAACATGTATCTCATAGGTTTTTCGGGTCGCTGATTTCAAATCCGGGGTCCGTTTGACTCAATCAGGTCAGGTTTAAGGGCATTTGAAGGTCAAATCGCTAAATATTCGTTTACAAATCTGAAAACCTATATATATATGTTTTTGGCATCGCTGAATTCGAATTTGGGCTTTTTTTGACCCCAAAATGTAAAGGTCAAGGTCAAACGAAGGTCAAACCTCTGCAATCTAACGATATGATATTTTTGACCCCAGATTCTGAAAGAGCGTAAAATTTTACCGACCTCTGTCATGTAGCGGTCATCCAAAATAAGACTCGTTTTTTAGATTTTGGCCTATGTATTGGCTGTGAATTGGCTACTTCTGAAGTTATATGGATACCTACAAATGACCTAGAGTCTGCAAAATGGTATTAAACGCACCTTATATTCGGATTCAGTGACTCCAAAAACATAAGAATCAACTGGTTTCTGAGCCCAAATCCCGATTTACTGTCGATACATCAGCCGAGAGATCCAAAAGGAGTATTTGACCTTGGAATATCTTCCAGTGGTCATTCCAAACAACAGATCTAGATGAATTTAGATGTAAAATTTTACGCTCTTTCAGAATCTGGGGTCAAAAATATCATATCGTTAGATTGCAGAGGTTTGACGTTCGTTTGATATGACCTTTACATTTTGGGGTCAAAAAAAGCCCAAATTCGAATTCAGCGATGCCAAAAACATATATATATAGGTTTTCAGATTTGTAAACGAATATTTAGCGATTTGACCTTCAAATGCCCTTAAACCTGACCTGATTGAGTCAAACGGACCCCGGATTTGAAATCAGCGACCCGAAAAACCTATGAGACACATGTTCACATCCCAGAGTCAGAGAAGTTTTTTTTTTGTGGGTCTGTGTTATTTATTATTAAACTTAAATTCAAGTGGGAACTAACTAAACGTTGTATTCATTTAAAGCAAGAACTTAAATCAAAAAAACATACAATACAAATTATTGTAACGTGTCCGCATATTATATCTTTCTTTTTCTAGCATTTAAATTACACTCCTAACAGATGGCGTCTCTTCATACTATGAGAAGGCAAGAAAGCTAGACCAAGAGGGGCTTATCGCATGACACGAAGTTGCCACCTTAGCACTAAAAAATATGTAACTTCTAAATGAATGGAGATCCCATCTTCAAACTTGGTATTTGGAATCTTTATTATATAAAGAACAATAAGAGAAAAGAAAAAAAATATCAAAATGGTCTAAGCTACTTAAAATTAAAATTGAATCGCCAGCGTCCGGTTTTCTATAGGTATAATAAATCTGTTTTTTGCACGAGGTCCACGCACTAAAAATTATGTATCTTCTAAACGTATGGGTATCCCACTCTGAAACTTGGCACGTATTTTCTCTAATATGTGGGCTTTATTTTGAGACATAAAAAAAAAATATAAAAATGGGCCAAGTTTACCAAAATTTTATTTGAAATGTTAACTTCCGGTTTTATATATAAGAAAAAAATTCATTTCCGGTTTAGATTTCATAAATAAAAAGAACATCTGTTTTACCATATATTCAACTATTAAAATTATTTTTATATTACTTCTTTTAATTTATCAACATTTTTCTTAAAAACCATTACTCATTGCTTGTCGAAAGTTTACAAGCCCATAACTGGAGTACCAGACCTCAAAATTCAAAATTCTTCTAAACGTATTTTTAGATTCAAATGAAGTATAAATAATACAAAGATGAATGAATTTCAACACCCATCACTTTTTTCGTTGTCCGCTTCACGTTAAATGCCCCATATGTCAAAAAGACGAAACAGCAATGTTTAAAAACAAATCCCCTTCACGTTAGAGATGGACGATTGCTTTTTCTTTAATGCTCCGGAAAATGTATTTTCATAGTCGACATTTAAAAAATCAGATAAATGTTGGTTTTTGTTGTCTGCTTCCAAAAAAGCATTTGCAGGGCAATCTTTCGACATTAGCAACGAAATACTCTCGATACGTCAAATTTTAATTTGTCCCTTATCTGTCATCACATTAAATGCAAAGCAGGAAGAATAAACTTATATTTGAAAAATTAAGCATGCTTGAGCCTAAGACTCATACATCCAAGAATAAATTATGAAAATGGATGAGCTGTTTAAAATTTTTTCATGGAATGCGAATGGATTATTATCAAAAATTGATGAACTAGAAATACTTCTACAAAATGAAAAAATTGACATATGCTTGGTTACCGACTCATTTAAAAAATGACTGCGATGTAAAAATTAAAGGATTCTGTGCTTATCATGTGCTATGCATTCCATCCATCTGACAGAGCAAGAGGCGGATCCTCTCTATTTATTAAGGATACTATCGAACATTCAATTAGAACTATAATTGAGATCGATATAATGCAAATAAGTTCAGTAACTGTTAAATTTAGAAATTCGTACTATAGTGTTGCGTCAATCTACTGTCCTCCTAGGAATAAAATTGCGACAAACGACTTTATAAATCTATTTGAAGTTCTCGGGCCGAAATTTATCATTGGTGGCGACTTCAATTCGAAACACACTTTCTGGGGATCAAGGTGCATCTCAACTAAAGGTAGGCAGCTTTTCAAAGCTAGTATGGCATCTTGTGTTGATTTTTTCTCGACAGGTAAACCAACATACTGGCCAACTGATAGAACGAAAATGCCAGACCTTGTAGACTTCTTTATCGCAAAAGGACTAGATAAAATTTACACGAAAATCGAAGAAAACTTTGACCTTTCCACCGATAATTCAAAAGTCATGTTGACAGTAAGTGAAAAGCTAGTCAGAAAGGAAAGAGCTCCATTTTTATGTAACAACAGAACTAACTGGGATAAATTCAGAGAACATTGCGAAGACAATATTGCGCTTAATATATCTTTGAAAACGCCTTTAGACCTAGAAGATGAAGTCGATATATTTATTAAAGTCATACCAGACGCTGCATGGAAAAACACTCCACACAACTTTAGACAACCAATAAGAAGCATAGATACAATTCCACCGGAAATAAAAGATCTGCTTCACGAAAAAAAAACCGTTCGAAAAAGATGGCATCAATCCCGAGCACCTCAGGACAAAACCATCCTAAACCGCCTCTCGAATGAACTCAAATATGCTATCCGCGACTCAAAAAATCGGAAGATTTCTACCTATCTTGAAGGTCGGACTGCAGATAAAAATACGAACTATTCATTGTGGAAAGCTATAAAAGATGTTAAAAAGCCGCAAATACATTCAGCACCAATCAGACAAAATGATGGTGGATGGGCTAAGTCCGATAGAGAAAAAGCCGATTTATTTGCTGAGCATCTAGAGGAAACTATTAAACTATTTCACGGTCAGGCGTTGATAAATTAACATGGTGATATCCAACGGCTATCTGAAAACTTTCTTATTCGGAATATCACGTTATCAGAACTTTATCAAGCTATTAAAAAACTTAAAAATAATAAAGCTTCCTAGAGGGAAAAAAAGTATGTTCAAGCGGATTTCTAGACGTCTCTCAAGCCTTCGACAAGGTCTGGCACGATGGCCTTAAGTTTAAACTGCAACAGGTCTTTCCGGATCAAATATATTACATCCTTGAGTCCTACCCCGAAAATAGGCTATTTCGAGTTAAGCAAGGGAGGGAATATTCGGATTTTAAGGAAATCAATGCTGGGAAGTGTTCTCGATCAATCTGTTCATACTATGCACTAGCGATATTCCTCAAGAAGAAGATACCATAATAGGTACTTTTGCAGACGATACGGCTATACTTGCAATATCCGATTCAATTGAATCTGCAACCGAGAAGCTCCAACGAGCTCTAGATAAAATTTCGGTATGGACTAAGTTGGTGAATTAATGAGTCCAAATCAACACATTGTAATTTTACTTACAAAAAAATTACCAATCTGTCCACTTACATTAATTCGGTGCAAATACCATATGCTAATCAAGCAAAGTACATAGGAATGACACTAGACGCTAAACTTAAAAGGAAAACTCACGTTAAAAAGAAACGAGATCAACTTGAAAATAATTTACGTAAAATGAATTGGCTTATTGGAAGATTCTCCAAACTCAGCATCTACAATAAATTGCTTATCTATAAGCAAGTGATAAAACCAGTATGGACGTACGGTATACAACTTTGGCGTTGTACCAAACTAAGCAATAGACAAATATTGTTAAAGAGTTATCAAGTTTGATTCTCATCGGCTGTGTTGGTCGTATTGTTTAATAAATGAAAGATTATTTCATTTTCCTTTTCCCAACGTTTCGACGGTGGTTGCCGTCTTCTTCAGGGGAGATCTTTATTTAGTATACAAAAATTATAGTTATTATACATAAGTGATACAGTGTAGGGCGGACATTATACAAACTTACATGAAAATTGTTGTAGTGATTTTTAAATATACAACTTTAAATGAAAACACAAATATTTTTAAATATGCAATTTTAAATAAAAACACAAATATTTTTGAATTTAAATAAATTATTTTGAAATAAATGTTTTGATTTATAGACTTCTGAAGAAGTTTAGTCTAAGTTGTGCAGAGTTCTCGATGTCTTTTCCGAAACAAGGGAGCAATATACCGCTGAAATATTTTGTGTGTCTTGTTTGCGGTTCATATTGTTTTTGTTGTTAATTATGTGTAATGTCTCTAGCGTGTAACGTTTGGATGAGTATTTCTCTGTGGCAAGGATTTCTACCCCTTCAAAGTCCAGTTGGTGGCCAGTCTCGACGCTGTGGCAAGCCAGTGCCGTCTTCCCAGAATTTTTTAGGCGAATGTCCGATTTGTGATTTGCCATTCTTTGACGAAGGAGTTGTTTTGTCGTTCCGACGTAGCAAAGGTTACATGTTTCGTTTGGTTTTCCTTTGCAGTTTATTTTATATACTACGTCAGTACGTCGGTCCTTTTCCGTCTTATTTTTTAAACATGTAAAGAGGGAAGCCATGGTCTGGTTTGACTTATACGCTAAGTTGACTTCGATGTTATTTTTAGCGACTATCTCTTTAAAATTTTCGGAAAGCTTAGGGACATAAACAACACTTTTGTACGTACCTCTTCTTTCATCTAATCTTCTTTCCGATGGAGCTTTATGCTTTTGACGAAGTATCAAGCTTCTTATTATTTCTATCGGAAAGCCGTTGTCTAAGAGGATTTTGGTGACCTTTTCCTCATTGGCGGAGTGAAATTCCCGGTCACTCAACGCAAAGACTTTGTTTATAAGGTTAGATGCAGTGTTTATTCGTATGTGTTTAGCCTGGCTTGATCGAAAATTTACGAGTCTTCCTGATGCCATGTCTTTTTGATACCAGTTGAAGGAAAGCTGGTAATTTTTGCGATGGACTTCTACATCCAGAAATGATATTGAGTTACTTTTTTCTCTCTCAACTGTAAATTGAATTTTCCCATGAAATTGGTTGAGGCATTTCAGCACATTATCAATTTCTTCTCTGTCCACAATTGCAAAAATGTCATCAACGTATTTCACAATGAACTTTGGTTTGTAACTCTCTTTGAAACATTCATCGAGTAGGAAGTCTAAAACCAAATCTGCGATTGTCGGCGAAAGTGGATTTCCCATTGGCATTCCGTGTACTTGCTTGAACAAATTCTCTTTGAATTGTAGATAATTGTTTTCCTTGATACAAAAATCTAACAATTCAAGAAATTTGCTCTGACTCAGTTTGGTAACTTTGCTTATTATTTCCCTTTTTACCAATGTTCCTACGCAGCTCGCTATCAACATAATCAAAAAGAAGTGGGAAATAATAAGCAAAGTTACCAAACTGAGTCAGAGCAAATTTCTTGAATTGTTAGATTTTTGTATCAAGGAAAACAATTATCTACAATTCAAAGAGAATTTGTTCAAGCAAGTACACGGAATGCCAATGGGAAATCCACTTTCGCCGACAATCGCAGATTTGGTTTTAGACTTCCTACTCGATGAATGTTTCAAAGAGAGTTACAAACCAAAGTTCATTGTGAAATACGTTGATGACATTTTTGCAATTGTGGACAGAGAAGAAATTGATAATGTGCTGAAATGCCTCAACCAATTTCATGGGAAAATTCAATTTACAGTTGAGAGAGAAAAAAGTAACTCAATATCATTTCTGGATGTAGAAGTCCATCGCAAAAATTACCAGCTTTCCTTCAACTGGTATCAAAAAGACATGGCATCAGGAAGACTCGTAAATTTTCGATCAAGCCAGGCTAAACACATACGAATAAACACTGCATCTAACCTTATAAACAAAGTCTTTGCGTTGAGTGACCGGGAATTTCACTCCGCCAATGAGGAAAAGGTCACCAAAATCCTCTTAGACAACGGCTTTCCGATAGAAATAATAAGAAGCTTGATACTTCGTCAAAAGCATAAAGCTCCATCGGAAAGAAGATTAGATGAAAGAAGAGGTACGTACAAAAGTGTTGTTTATGTCCCTAAGCTTTCCGAAAATTTTAAAGAGATAGTCGCTAAAAATAACATCGAAGTCAACTTAGCGTATAAGTCAAACCAGACCATGGCTTCCCTCTTTACATGTTTAAAAAATAAGACGGAAAAGGACCGACGTACTGACGTAGTATATAAAATAAACTGCAAAGGAAAACCAAACGAAACATGTAACCTTTGCTACGTCGGAACGACAAAACAACTCCTTCGTCAAAGAATGGCAAATCACAAATCGGACATTCGCCTAAAAAATTCTGGGAAGACGGCACTGGCTTGCCACAGCGTCGAGACTGGCCACCAACTGGACTTTGAAGGGGTAGAAATCCTTGCCACAGAGAAATACTCATCCAAACGTTACACGCTAGAGACATTACACATAATTAACAACAAAAACAATATGAACCGCAAACAAGACACACAAAATATTTCAGCGGTATATTGCTCCCTTGTTTCGGAAAAGACATCGAGAACTCTGCACAACTTAGACTAAACTTCTTCAGAAGTCTATAAATCAAAACATTTATTTCAAAATAATTTATTTAAATTCAAAAATATTTGTGTTTTTATTTAAAATTGCATATTTAAAAATATTTGTGTTTTCATTTAAAGTTGTATATTTAAAAATCACTACAACAATTTTCATGTAAGTTTGTATAATGTCCGCCCTACACTGTATCACTTATGTATAATAACTATAATTTTTGTATACTAAATAAAGATCTCCCCTGAAGAAGACGGCAACCACCGTCGAAACGTTGGGAAAAGGAAAATGAAATAATCTTTCATTTATTAAACAATACGACCAACACAGCCGATGAGAATCAAACTTGATAACTCTTTAACAAAATTTAATATTGAACTTGGTCAACAAAATTCATAAATAACTATCATTCGGACGGCTAGCCGATATTTCTTTATTTATAAACATGAGAAATTATTATCAACATATGCTTTACAAGTATGGCGAACACGTATGTATACATCTTAAGGAATATAGTAATGTCAAACGCTGTTCAGCGAATCTTAAACAAACTCTAAAGTTTCTATTAACATGCCGACAATATGGACTTATTCCAAATCATTTGAATAGATCAACAAAAAACACCAAAGCACTTTTTTCTAGCAAAGAATCACAAGGCTCATTTAATAAAATAGAACTCAAATTTCATTACAAAGTTCTAAATCTAGAGATCTCCGAAATATGTCAAAAAATAAAACAATGCAACAACACACTCAGAATGCTTAACAAACGAATAAAAGAAAATATATCATCAGAAGAACACAAACAATTCATCACTAAACAACAACAAACTTTTGTAGTCATTTGCATGAAAAAACAACAAATCCACATGGAAAAAATTAATAAACTCAAATCTGCTCTTTGGAAGGATTTAAATATCAAAATGCATGATAAATGGTTTGTCAATAAAACCAATACAGAATTTCCCATAGAAATCAAATGGCTTTTCTCTTTGGGAAAAAAATTTTCGTTGCCCATCGGCAAACACACATTCCCTCTTTTCCAACTTATTGCTGACGGTGAAGAAATCATAAGAAATGTGAAGGATGAAATGGAACAGGAAATTACAAGAGCAAAGTATAGTAATATGCTTCACTCTTTCCAACGTCACCAACACAACGACAGATTCGAAAAATACATTTTGAAGGTACACAAAGATGCTGCAAACTTTCTGAAAAAGCACAAAAACATTGTTATTGTACCAGCTGACAAAGGGAATGTGACGGTTGCAATGAGTCGGACTGAATACGAAGAAAAGATGACAGATCTATTGTCTGATCGCTCAACATATAGAGTTATAAGGGCAACTCCTCTCACTTCTCTTCAAAACAAAAACAATGACTTTGTGAAATGGTTACACACCAACAAGTTCATCGATGACAAGGACAAACTTAGAATGACTACTTACACAGCACAAATACCCGCTATATATGGATTACCAAAAATCCACAAGCATAACATGCCTCTCAGACCGATTACGTCATCAATGAAGGTACCATGCTATGAACTTTCCAAGTACCTAGGAAAAATATTACAGTGTGTGACGAAAGAATCTTCCTACTCTGTAAAAAATTCGTTTGAGTTTAAGAACAAAGCAAAAAGTTTGAAACTTGACAAAAACGATGTTTTGGTTTCTTATGATGCTATTTCTCTTTTTACCAATGTTCCTACGCAGCTCGCTATCAACATAATCAAAAAGAAGTGGGAAATAATAAGCAAAGTTACCAAACTGAGTCAGAGCAAATTTCTTGAATTGTTAGATTTTTGTATCAAGGAAAACAATTATCTACAATTCAAAGAGAATTTGTTCAAGCAAGTACACGGAATGCCAATGGGAAATCCACTTTCGCCGACAATCGCAGATTTGGTTTTAGACTTCCTACTCGATGAATGTTTCAAAGAGAGTTACAAACCAAAGTTCATTGTGAAATACGTTGATGACATTTTTGCAATTGTGGACAGAGAAGAAATTGATAATGTGCTGAAATGCCTCAACCAATTTCATGGGAAAATTCAATTTACAGTTGAGAGAGAAAAAAGTAACTCAATATCATTTCTGGATGTAGAAGTCCATCGCAAAAATTACCAGCTTTCCTTCAACTGGTATCAAAAAGACATGGCATCAGGAAGACTCGTAAATTTTCGATCAAGCCAGGCTAAACACATACGAATAAACACTGCATCTAACCTTATAAACAAAGTCTTTGCGTTGAGTGACCGGGAATTTCACTCCGCCAATGAGGAAAAGGTCACCAAAATCCTCTTAGACAACGGCTTTCCGATAGAAATAATAAGAAGCTTGATACTTCGTCAAAAGCATAAAGCTCCATCGGAAAGAAGATTAGATGAAAGAAGAGGTACGTACAAAAGTGTTGTTTATGTCCCTAAGCTTTCCGAAAATTTTAAAGAGATAGTCGCTAAAAATAACATCGAAGTCAACTTAGCGTATAAGTCAAACCAGACCATGGCTTCCCTCTTTACATGTTTAAAAAATAAGACGGAAAAGGACCGACGTACTGACGTAGTATATAAAATAAACTGCAAAGGAAAACCAAACGAAACATGTAACCTTTGCTACGTCGGAACGACAAAACAACTCCTTCGTCAAAGAATGGCAAATCACAAATCGGACATTCGCCTAAAAAATTCTGGGAAGACGGCACTGGCTTGCCACAGCGTCGAGACTGGCCACCAACTGGACTTTGAAGGGGTAGAAATCCTTGCCACAGAGAAATACTCATCCAAACGTTACACGCTAGAGACATTACACATAATTAACAACAAAAACAATATGAACCGCAAACAAGACACACAAAATATTTCAGCGGTATATTGCTCCCTTGTTTCGGAAAAGACATCGAGAACTCTGCACAACTTAGACTAAACTTCTTCAGAAGTCTATAAATCAAAACATTTATTTCAAAATAATTTATTTAAATTCAAAAATATTTGTGTTTTTATTTAAAATTGCATATTTAAAAATATTTGTGTTTTCATTTAAAGTTGTATATTTAAAAATCACTACAACAATTTTCATGTAAGTTTGTATAATGTCCGCCCTACACTGTATCACTTATGTATAATAACTATAATTTTTGTATACTAAATAAAGATCTCCCCTGAAGAAGACGGCAACCACCGTCGAAACGTTGGGAAAAGGAAAATGAAATAATCTTTCATTTATTAAACAATACGACCAACACAGCCGATGAGAATCAAACTTGATAACTCTTTAACAAAATTTAATATTGAACTTGGTCAACAAAATTCATAAATAACTATCATTCGGACGGCTAGCCGATATTTCTTTATTTATAAACATGAGAAATTATTATCAACATATGCTTTACAAGTATGGCGAACACGTATGTATACATCTTAAGGAATATAGTAATGTCAAACGCTGTTCAGCGAATCTTAAACAAACTCTAAAGTTTCTATTAACATGCCGACAATATGGACTTATTCCAAATCATTTGAATAGATCAACAAAAAACACCAAAGCACTTTTTTCTAGCAAAGAATCACAAGGCTCATTTAATAAAATAGAACTCAAATTTCATTACAAAGTTCTAAATCTAGAGATCTCCGAAATATGTCAAAAAATAAAACAATGCAACAACACACTCAGAATGCTTAACAAACGAATAAAAGAAAATATATCATCAGAAGAACACAAACAATTCATCACTAAACAACAACAAACTTTTGTAGTCATTTGCATGAAAAAACAACAAATCCACATGGAAAAAATTAATAAACTCAAATCTGCTCTTTGGAAGGATTTAAATATCAAAATGCATGATAAATGGTTTGTCAATAAAACCAATACAGAATTTCCCATAGAAATCAAATGGCTTTTCTCTTTGGGAAAAAAATTTTCGTTGCCCATCGGCAAACACACATTCCCTCTTTTCCAACTTATTGCTGACGGTGAAGAAATCATAAGAAATGTGAAGGATGAAATGGAACAGGAAATTACAAGAGCAAAGTATAGTAATATGCTTCACTCTTTCCAACGTCACCAACACAACGACAGATTCGAAAAATACATTTTGAAGGTACACAAAGATGCTGCAAACTTTCTGAAAAAGCACAAAAACATTGTTATTGTACCAGCTGACAAAGGGAATGTGACGGTTGCAATGAGTCGGACTGAATACGAAGAAAAGATGACAGATCTATTGTCTGATCGCTCAACATATAGAGTTATAAGGGCAACTCCTCTCACTTCTCTTCAAAACAAAAACAATGACTTTGTGAAATGGTTACACACCAACAAGTTCATCGATGACAAGGACAAACTTAGAATGACTACTTACACAGCACAAATACCCGCTATATATGGATTACCAAAAATCCACAAGCATAACATGCCTCTCAGACCGATTACGTCATCAATGAAGGTACCATGCTATGAACTTTCCAAGTACCTAGGAAAAATATTACAGTGTGTGACGAAAGAATCTTCCTACTCTGTAAAAAATTCGTTTGAGTTTAAGAACAAAGCAAAAAGTTTGAAACTTGACAAAAACGATGTTTTGGTTTCTTATGATGCTATTTCTCTTTTTACCAATGTTCCTACGCAGCTCGCTATCAACATAATCAAAAAGAAGTGGGAAATAATAAGCAAAGTTACCAAACTGAGTCAGAGCAAATTTCTTGAATTGTTAGATTTTTGTATCAAGGAAAACAATTATCTACAATTCAAAGAGAATTTGTTCAAGCAAGTACACGGAATGCCAATGGGAAATCCACTTTCGCCGACAATCGCAGATTTGGTTTTAGACTTCCTACTCGATGAATGTTTCAAAGAGAGTTACAAACCAAAGTTCATTGTGAAATACGTTGATGACATTTTTGCAATTGTGGACAGAGAAGAAATTGATAATGTGCTGAAATGCCTCAACCAATTTCATGGGAAAATTCAATTTACAGTTGAGAGAGAAAAAAGTAACTCAATATCATTTCTGGATGTAGAAGTCCATCGCAAAAATTACCAGCTTTCCTTCAACTGGTATCAAAAAAGACATGGCATCAGGAAGACTCGTAAATTTTCGATCAAGCCAGGCTAAACACATACGAATAAACACTGCATCTAACCTTATAAACAAAGTCTTTGCGTTGAGTGACCGGGAATTTCACTCCGCCAATGAGGAAAAGGTCACCAAAATCCTCTTAGACAACGGCTTTCCGATAGAAATAATAAGAAGCTTGATACTTCGTCAAAAGCATAAAGCTCCATCGGAAAGAAGATTAGATGAAAGAAGAGGTACGTACAAAAGTGTTGTTTATGTCCCTAAGCTTTCCGAAAATTTTAAAGAGATAGTCGCTAAAAATAACATCGAAGTCAACTTAGCGTATAAGTCAAACCAGACCATGGCTTCCCTCTTTACATGTTTAAAAAATAAGACGGAAAAGGACCGACGTACTGACGTAGTATATAAAATAAACTGCAAAGGAAAACCAAACGAAACATGTAACCTTTGCTACGTCGGAACGACAAAACAACTCCTTCGTCAAAGAATGGCAAATCACAAATCGGACATTCGCCTAAAAAATTCTGGGAAGACGGCACTGGCTTGCCACAGCGTCGAGACTGGCCACCAACTGGACTTTGAAGGGGTAGAAATCCTTGCCACAGAGAAATACTCATCCAAACGTTACACGCTAGAGACATTACACATAATTAACAACAAAAACAATATGAACCGCAAACAAGACACACAAAATATTTCAGCGGTATATTGCTCCCTTGTTTCGGAAAAGACATCGAGAACTCTGCACAACTTAGACTAAACTTCTTCAGAAGTCTATAAATCAAAACATTTATTTCAAAATAATTTATTTAAATTCAAAAATATTTGTGTTTTTATTTAAAATTGCATATTTAAAAATATTTGTGTTTTCATTTAAAGTTGTATATTTAAAAATCACTACAACAATTTTCATGTAAGTTTGTATAATGTCCGCCCTACACTGTATCACTTATGTATAATAACTATAATTTTTGTATACTAAATAAAGATCTCCCCTGAAGAAGACGGCAACCACCGTCGAAACGTTGGGAAAAGGAAAATGAAATAATCTTTCATTTATTAAACAATACGACCAACACAGCCGATGAGAATCAAACTTGATAACTCTTTAACAAAATTTAATATTGAACTTGGTCAACAAAATTCATAAATAACAATAGACAAATATTACAATCTTATCAGAACAAAGTTCTCAGAGAAATCGTCAATGCTCCGTGGTACATTAGAAACAATGATTTACACAGACTTACGATTACCAACTGTTGAAGATGAAATAGCAGTTTTCGCTACGAAATCACCTAAATGACCATAGTAATAGAATTATTCGACAAACAATTGATGAGACAAACTTTGTGCGCCGACTTCGAAGAACGAAACCGTTCGACCTAGCGTTATAAGGAATATCCGCTTTCAAATGCAGTTTCCACAGGTCCTCTCAGTGGGAAGCCACCTGCCAAACGTGATTATATTATGAAATTAAAACTACTTGATAAGGTAACTTAGTTGTAATCGCACGAATAAAAGGGAGGTGTTTTTTAGTGAGTAAGAATCTCACAATACTATGAGTACCGGGCTCGTAGTGTCTATGAAGATTCTTCACCTACCCACGGAAAAAAACATATAATGCCAAATTTAGAATAATTCGTTCTTCATCTGTCAAGCCATGAACTGGATGATGACTTATATTTACTTTGACAATTTGCATTACAAGATGGGAATATTGTCAATAGGTTTATAAATCTCTCACAGATGGAGTAAGATAAAGTACAGAAACCTAAAAACAAAGACATCAAGAGTCTGATTACACGGTTCTTTTTTTTTGTCTTTTGGCTTTTTGACATATTGGGTGAGATGAAAAAATGTTGCGGAATGAAGCTACGTTTCTAAAAGAAAGAAGAAAAAGAAACATTTAAAAATAATCGTGTAATCAGGATCCAAAAGTAAAACTGAAGTATTATATTTTCGTCCACCATTAGGGGGCGGTCACATTCTTAAATATGTTTGACGAGAACGGCATGATTGGCTTGATTTTGATAATGTGAACCTTCCATCCAGCGCCAGCGGCTTGTCAAACATGCTGGTTGGATTTCATAATGGTCCTCATCTAAAATTTCATTTTCGCTCTTAGTTGTTCCGCCATGGTCAAAATTCTAATAAGAGGTGATGTTTGACAGCATGCTTGACGAATATGAATGCTCCTGTTTTCCATCCATCTGATCATGCCGTGCTTGTCAAACATATTTGAAAATTTGAAAGCTCTTATTTACAAGGGCGGTCCGATAAGTACTTAGCCTCACCGCCCGATGGTGCCAGTGTCGCAAGAGAGATTTACTATCGTCTAGTACAGGAGTCTGGGAAAAAGAGCAATATCGGTCGTTGATTCGATTCTTGTTTTTGGAAGGGAAATCGTGCAGCGAATTCAAAGAGCGCTTGGATGCTGTGTACGGTAGCTCTTCTCTTTCGATGGTGACCGTCAAAAATTTTTATAATGAGTTCAACGTGGTCGCACATCGGTTTTTGATGAGCCCCGCCCAGGTGCCCCGATTGAAGGTGCGCGAGATAGCTGAAATTTTGGGCATGAGAAAGCTGTGGGCTCGATGGAATCAGCATTTGCTTACTCAGGATAAGAAGCGCAACCGTGAGACCACTTCAGAGAAGTGTTTGAAATTGGAAGAATTGAACTACGAACTGCTGCCCCATCCACCATATTCTCCAGATTTGGCCCCGTGCGACTTTTTTTGTTTGCAAACTTGAAAAAATCACTCGCCTGGCAGAAATTTGAGTCGAATGAGGAGGTCATCGCTGCCACAGAGGCCTACTTTGAGACCTCGAGAAAACTATTTTTCGGATGGGTTCAAGAAGTTGGAGCATCGCTGGATCAAGTGTATCGAGTTAAAAGGAGACTATGTTGAGAAATAACTTGCCACTTTTCCCTCGTATGGTCCGAGCAAATACTTGTGGTATGACTGGCAATTTTTAAGCATGTTGGCGATAGACGTGTCTGGTGGCGGGGATAAACGCATTTGCTGAGGCGGAGGAAATTGGGGAGTTATCGTTCTTTTTTTTCTGATTTCCTTTATTTCTCGATTGTGGATCATTTTCTATTTGGCGTTCGCTCAGTGAAATTTGCTTAACTGAGTAGACTAAGGAGTGCAATGAGATAACTCCTTTGCGCTTGAACAAAGTTAAATAGAGAAACAGAGATTAAAAATCGTGTTCGTACAACAGCGGTCTACTTCGTATCCAATAACCTCTGTTGGAATATAGGTGGAAAGTAATGTTGTATCAAGCAACATAAGTCTCAACAAACTTTACGTTACGTAGCAGATTCTAGTGGTGTGTTCTGTTTTTTACATTATTTAACTTTTGAAATAAATAGGTTAATTCATTTACTTTGAAACTCTACTACAGAGACGTAAAAATAAGACGGAGGAGGTAGTCCAATGTGAACACTGTTTTGGAATTAACGATTAAAAGGTCAATGATAAGTTTAAATGAAAGCTTCGTATGCATGTGTATAACTGGCGCCTTAGTCGCCAATATTTGCGATATTTACAGGACATGGTCTGTTGCAGCGCAACGATTGATGGTCCACCAAGTAGATGACGTTGGATAGCAGCAAAAATGAAGAATGAATGAATGAATTCGTGTTATTAAGACAAAAACTTAAGCAAAATAAAACAAATTTGGGTCCTTATTCGGAATCCCCCCCCCCCCCCCCCCACAATGCACTTTTTTTTAATGAATCGATAAAAAAAGTGTGCTGTTGATAAAAAAACATCAAATTATATAGGAGAAACACTTTTTAATGGTAAAAAAGTGAACTATAAAAAAATGAATATAGGCCATAGGGTAAATTCAAAGTTTCTTTAAATCCAGATTCTGTAAATGTAAAAGAAACCTTGCATACACCCAACCTCGCACCTACCCCAAATCCTATAGTGTGCCCAAGCAGGGGGGTTGCAGGGGGGCAGCATGCCCCCCGATACATATCTCACTGTTTATACGCCGTAATGCATAAGCAAGCAAAAAAAGCAAATATCCCATAATAAAAAAGTAGTTTTAGTTATAGTACTGTGGGTGGTCCGCTTATAACTCACTTTTTTACCATAAAAAGGTGTTTCTCCTCCATAATTTGATGTTTTTTATCAACAGCAATAACTTTTTTATCGATTCGTTAAAAAAAAAAGTTCATTTTGGTGGGGGGGTTATTCCGAATAAGGGCCAACAGTACTGTGGGTGGTCCGCTTATACTTCACCTTTTTACCATAAAAAAGTGTTTCTCCTCCATAATTTGATGTTTGTTATCACCAGCAAACACTTTTTTATCGACTCGTTAAAAAAAAGTTCATTTTGGTGGGGGGGGGGGGGGGGGGGAGGAATTCCGAATAAGGTCCCAAATTTGTTAATCCTTTTGAAAGGAAAATCTTCGTCTTTTAATTTAAGAAACTTAAATTAGTAAAGCTTGTTGGTGGCGGTCGGTGTATGCATTCGTGCTAAACTTTATTTGAGTGTTCTTAACATACACCGTAAATAAATTTTAGATTTGACTTCGCAACGGGTTGACTGCGGCGAATACAATCATTTGATTTTGTTCTTTTCTTTTTTTTGCTAATTGTCCTTGCGGCACACATTGGTCCTTCGAGCCGGATTGTAAAAGATTTTTAAAATAATCGCTTAGTACTAAAAACAATCATTTAAAGTGAATTAAACAAAAATATACGAGTACGGGTGCGTAGTTTTATTAATAAAACTGAAAAACAATCTTGTTTGTGTCGTGTGAGAGACATTAATAGTTCGTTCGGTCGATTTGCATTACATTCTGAAAGTATCTGGAGCTGAGGGAGTTCACGCATTGTGGGAGCAACGCATTAAAACAGGTGTGTGGCATTTATTAAATTTTGTTTCACTTTAAAACATATTCTAACGTAACAAAATTGTGTGTTGTGGGTTCTCCGAATATTATATTATCAAACATTTGTCTTCAATATGAGTAAGAGCAAACTTCCGGGCTTAATAGATGCGGTTCAAACCATACCGCAAGATATAGAAGCAGATTATAATGCTTACACTAAGTTAGAAATTGCAAAAAAATCTGTGCACATGAATGAAGCGCGTTTATGTAATTTAGAAAGATCGTTTGAAGAGGCTAGAGTCCATCATCAAAAAATTGTTGAAGCTCCTACTGAAGAAGCAAAAGTGAAATATATGGAGGCACTCACGTTCCACAAATTAAAAGAAGTTTTTTTCAATTATTCTTCCGATTTAAAAGAAAAATTATCAATAAACGAAAGCCAAATTTGTCATAACAAATCTTTAAGTGGTTCAAGCACACCGTTGGTAGAACTTAAGCTCCCTCCAATTAAAATCCCTACCTTTGATGGCTCACTTAAAATGTGGCCAGAATTCAAGGGACTGTTCGAAGCTATGGTAAACAAAAATGTTTCAATATCCGACGCTCATAAATTACAGTATTTAAAAGGTAATTTAACCGGTGAGGTGGCTCGAATCCTTAGAAATACAGACACAAACTTTGAATCTGCATGGGCTTTGTTAGTGAAAAGGTTTTAGAACATAAGGTTATTGAAAGATAACCAGTTCAAACTTCTCTTTGACCAACCTAAAATGACCCTGGAGTCATCAGATGATCTGAAACTATTATAAGACACGACGAACGAGGCGAAACAATCCTTAAGAAATCTTGCGCAGCTGTAGATGCGTGGGAAGATGTTCTCATCTTCCATACTGTGCAGAAACTTCCACTTACAACTCGTGGTCTTTGGGAATCCCATATTTCTACACACGTAGACTACCCAAAATGCACCGTTCTAGAAAATTGTATTCTAATGAGGTCGCGCACATTGGATGTCATTCGGCAATCCTCTTCAGATGTAAATCAACACAAAGGTAAAAAATCTTCTTCAATTACAGTTCCAGTTCGTGTTCACAATTCTGCTATTGCCAATAAGTGTTCTATGTGTCATGGCTCACATCCCATTCGCAGTTGCTTTAGGTTTAAAGCACTGAATGTTAAAAAACGACATGAACTGGTTAAAAAGAACAAATTATGTTTTAACTGCTTGTCAAGCGCACATTTTACTCAAAATTGCACAAGTATGGTACATTTACTTGCTCTACATGCCATCAAAAGCATCATTCTTTACTTCACTTGAACGATGTAGCTAACGCAATGCATTCTCCGCATCCAATAAAAAACAGCTTCCTTTTCCGCGGACAACTCCAAATCAGTAATGTTAGAACAATCTGCACCCTCAACAGGAGTTGCTTCAGCTAATAACGCGTTTCTAGTAGGCTTGTGTAGTTCGCGAACGAACTAGTTCAATGAACTAGTTCATTTAAGTGAACTAGTGAACTTAGTTCACATACTTAGTTCACTAGTTCATTGAGTTCTCGAAAAGTGAGAAAGTATATTTTTCGATTTCATATTTTTCTTCTATTTAATAACATTTATGTGGACCCATTTGCAGACAGAGACAACAGAAGTCTTTTATGACATGGCAGAACGCAGAACTGCTCAAACTCATCTGACTCAATAATCTAGTTTTATGTTTTCTCTGGATGAAATAAGTTCCTATCTATAGGGAATTTCCATGATTAGTTCTTGTATTCTCTTTCTAGACATGGATCCTCTCAAATGGTGGGAACACCGGCGTACTAATTATCCTCATATATACAAGTACGTTTTAAAAAGATTTTGTTTTCAAGCTACTTCCGTTCCATGCGAGCGTGTTTTCTCAGCAACTGGCCAAATAATTAATGACAGACGAACATTGCTAAGCCCAGAGAATGTCAAAACCTTGGGATTTTTGCATTCAAATATGTAGATTATTAATAGTAAATAATGTTTATATTAATATATTTTAATATAACATAAGACTTTATAAACCAGGTTCCTAGATATATATACATAATGTATGTGCATATAAAGATATATTATGTAGCATTTTATTTTCATTACGAGCTGTAAATTAAACTATGTATCTGTGAATATTTTATTTGCTTAATTCTAGCATTTTTCAATATAATAATATGATGAGGTACATATTTTGATACAAAACAAAAGGTTTATGTATATTTTTGTTTATGGGAAGCAAAATATTTATTTTTATTAACTTGGTGTTTGGCTTAAATGTAAAATGCTTCAATTTAACTCAAATTTGGATGCAAGCTAAAGTTTTTTTTTCTTATTCTTTGTATTATGGAAAATTTTGAACTAAACTGAACTAAATTGAACTAAAATGAACGAACTAGTTCAGTAGCATGATTTGAACTAAATTGATCGATCACTCAAATGAACTAAATTGCCCAACTCTAGTTTCTAGCCGAAAACAACCAAGCACCCGTTCTTCTGGCTACGGCCCTTATCAAGGTTTTGACACCTGCTGGCCAACCGTTGCTGTTGCGAGCTTTACTAGATCCTGGGTCTCTAGCTTCCTTTATCACTGAGCCTGCAGCTCAACTTCTCAATTTGAAAAGAGAAAGAAATTGCGTTAACATTATAGGGTTTGGAGAAACTACTACAAGCATCTCAAAGTGGAAAGTAAGTTTTACGGTTTTATCAAACGTAAACGCAAACTTTAGTCTTCAACTTAATGCTTTGGTCCTTCCCAAACTGACAGCTGTCCTTCCTACACAAAAGATACACAATGCAAATTGGAATCATCTCAAAAACATAGAGCTTGCTGATCCCCGGTTCCACAAACCCAAAAAAATCGACGTCTTATTGGGCAGTGATGCTTATCCATCAATTATCCTTGAAGGCATAATAAAAGGAGAACCGGGCACACCTATGGCACAAAGGACGGAACTAGGATGGGTGCTTTCTGGAGGTGTTTCATCCAACAGCCAATCACGAATAACATCCCTTCATACTAAAACAGAGCCTCATACCTTAGATTCCCTGATAAGTAGATTTTGGGAACTTGAAGAGGTTCAGAGACGAAATTTCCTATCACCGGAGGAAGAAAAATGTGAAACACATTATTGCAGAACGCATCAACGACAACTCAACGGAAAATATGTCGTCCAACTTCCGTTCAAAGAAGGAAAGTATCCTTCGATTGGTTTGTCTCAGAGATCAGCTCTTGTAAGATTCCTTCAATTGGAAAGGAAATTCCAAACAAATCCGTTATTTAACGAAAATTACAGAAAAGTTTTCAACGAATACAAAGAGCTTGGACACATGACTGTGGTACAACCTAATGATTTGAATTCACTATTTCCTACCTCACCACGCAGTGTTAAAGGCATCGAGTTCAACTACAAAACTCCGAATTGTGTTTGAAGCGTCCTACAAAACATCTGACGGGACGTCGCTCAACGACCATCTTTTTGTTGGCCCTAGGTTACAAGATGATATTTTCGACCACGTCGCACGATTCAGGAAATATAAAATTGCATTTACAGCGGACATAAACAAAATGTACAGACAAATATGGGTCACTCCAAATGATTCGTTGTATCAACTTGTATTATGGCGAGATGTTGAGGGAGAAGAAATGAAAGTACACCGTCTCAATACGGTTACCTTTGGCACTGCTGCTGCACCCTATTTAGCTTAAAAAGAATAAACCTTGATATCACACATATCCACGAAAAAAATATAGAAAACTTCGTGAGTAGTAATTCCTTAAAATTCTTCCAGATCCTAGGTATTTCATCAAATTTTTTGAAAAAAAGACGTGGAAACTTGGAACGAAGACACTGATTATGTAGCTGTCAAAAATATCGTTCATTATTTGCGGGTAGTGAACTACGTAGATGAGCGCGGTGTTGCTTTAATGGAGGGATATAATAAATTAATTACAACCAATGAAGAACAAAAGCAATATTTGCTTTTGTTGGTAAGAGTATAGCAAAAAGTACCCTAATACTAACAAGTTAACCCTTGTATCTTAAAAATAAATGATTCAAATATCTACATAATATCTTAATTTATAACAACAATAATTTTGTAATATTTTGTATGTCCTGGCTATAAAAATAAAAGAATCTAACAAATACAGATTTTGAGTTTTTATTTAAAATTCAAACCTTGGTAGCGACCTCTAAATGTCATTTAAAAAATTCCAAAAAAAAATACTGAAAAACTTTCTTATGGTATATAATCAAATTACGTGGTGCCCCGCGAATTTAAAGAAAAACATTTTTTTTCTTAGGAATAAGGACCACCCTAATAGGTATATTAAATTACTTATAGCACTTTTCTGTTATTATGCATGTATGTATATAGTTATGTGGTTTATAATTTCCTTGAGAATGAAAACCACAATTTATTTTAATTTTAATTTTATGAACTTTATTTAAATTAACGCTACGAACAACTTTACAAAGGTACTTAACTTACGAGCTACGAATTACGATATTAGAATAAGATCTCTGCAGCATTGTCTTCTTTAGAAGATAATGTTGGAAAAATGAGATTAAGTTAACAATTTTGAATGCACTCTTCATGTTTGCTTTGCAAACTAGAAGAAGTGTGGTGAACAAAAATGGACTTTTACTTACTGGAATTAGGTTACGCTCTAAGAGAATCTGAGGAACATTTCTTTTTTTTTTTATTTTCGCAGGATATTGGCCATTTTGACAGGTTATATTTCCTCCAGTTTTTGTCGCACATAAAAAATGTAGGATCTATAAAAAAAACTTAAGTATTTTTTCGATCACATGAACATGAGGCGAGATAAACGTTTAAAAACATTTTTTACTTCAAAATCTCGACAGTTTTTCGTCGATAACTTTTTTTTGGAAAGAGGTTTCAAATTTTTTTCTAACAAAAGTTAAAGAAGATATTTTAACGTACAAACCTAAAAAAAAATACAGCTCTACTGTATGATAGGAGCCGATAAAATCGAGTTCACGCTTTCCAAAGCTTTTTTCAAAATGGCGGACAACGCATGGGCGCTTTTTGTTCGAACTTTTTGGATTTACACTCTCCAATAGGTACTCTTTAAGAAACAAAAAAAAATTCGACGCAGTATTTTGTGTAGATATTTCGAATTAATTAATTTAATTTTACTAGACTAAAACGAATATAAGTTTTTTGAGTTTGATCTATTTTTTACTTATAAGCCACGATTTATGAGCGAAAGTTATCTTTTAAAAATTTATCCGTGTTTGAAAAAAAAAAAATATGTATCGCAAAAGATTTTTAAAAGCCAAAGAACTTGAAGAGTTGTTGATGAATCTAAGCTCAGGCGAAGAAGACGAAATCAAATTAAATTTAGGTGGTGCACTTGAAACAAGTTATAATTTTGCCACCTAAAAATTATGCTGTGAGTGATAACGAAGATATCGATGATAATGTGCAACTTTTGGAAGATGGAAATATGGTATGTATCCAAAAGAATTAGCAGGTAAAATTGAGTTAGAATACACCTTTGATGATGTAAGTGCTAAAAAGCCACAGGAAAAATACGATGATTCTCTAACAGTGCATCAACATAATATCGTTTCAACATCAAAAAAGCATTACCATGTTTCCAGTATGACATGCCAAAGTGGTCTAAAAGCCACGCTAACAACACTAATGAACAGTTTGAAAACTTCAGTGAGTGACAAAACATGCGTAAAACCCAAGCTTTACGTCAAAGTACAGGGAGCACTACGCTTCTTTTTGCAGAAAAAATGAATCTGAAAGGTGAAGTTACTCGTAAGCTTGATGCTTCAAAAGAAATAAGATTTTTTATTAAAATACCATGAAAAAGCAAAAGACATTTTGCTTGTACATATATTATATAGAACAATAGGTATTCAATATAAATAATATTCAAATTAAATTGTGAACGATGTCTCGAAATACATATTTAAAAGAAGTACAAAAATGCACATCAAACTTGTAATATGAATTAAGAGCAATAAATATTAATTGGTTTTTCCTCCATAAAATTAATTTTATTTGCCTAAAGCTGTACATTTTGGAAAATTCTTAGTTTCAGGGATTATGTTAATACTTTTTTTTGGAAAATTGCTTATTTTTTCAGATTTTTTGAAATAAAGTATGAAACTATAATTTTTCAAGTACAAAATAGTGAAAACCGTTTCAAAATCCATCCATTATTTCAAAAGTTACAGCCCGATGACCACTTTTTCATGTTTTCGTTCCACTGTGCGTTGAATTTTCGAATTTTCGCAAATTCCAACAGACGTATCAATGACAAGATACGATTAATTTATGACAAAATCGGTAAGCTTACAATATTTATCATATTCCTAATATATGCTGTTCTTCCAATATTATAAGATAATCCAACTTTCGAAAAAAATTTCAATGAAATCCGCAAATTCATTGGAATTTTTAATTTTTTTTTTGGGAATACATACAGTTCCCCAGTTGGATCTTTATTAGTCTAATCAACCAGTATTTCGCTGCGTGATAATCATGTGATAAAAAATGTCGAGGGCAGAAGATCGATTCAAAACTCTAAAAGCATATTTACATGTCTGTGATAACCGTAAAATCGATTCCGGCTACAAGTTTGCTTAGACTACCGACCTGAACAACTTGCAAACGCAAAATTTATGCAATTTGGGATATTCGCCCATCATCTTTCAATAGATGAGCAGATCATTCATTATTATGGACGACAATTGGCCAAAATGTTTATAAAAGTAAAACTCATATGCTTTGTGTATAAATATTGGAACTAGTGCTCACATGAAGTATAACTGTTCCAATTTATCCCGTATGGTGGTGCATCAACCGAGAATTCCTCAGATTTTTGTTTGGGCGAAAACGGTGTACTGAGGTTACATTCAAAAGTCGATATACCAGGTCAGCATACGGTAACCTTCGACAATTTCTTTACAGCACATAAACTTATGTGTCGTTTATCTACACTGGGCTGATTCGCAACAGGTAATTTGTATTACTTGTTTTTTTATAGAGAATCATCAGTTTTTATTGTCTTTTAGACATGTGTAACGCAGCGCTGCGTTTGCGCAATGCGTTGAAGCAGCAGCTGCGTTACGTGCGCTGATACATCAGTTTGTAACTCAGTGACGCAGTGACGCAATAGCGCAGTTCATCAACTCATAACTCAATAATCGAATAGCGCTTTTGACAAGCGCAGCGCCGCGCTGCAAAGACAAAAACCATTCAAGCAGATACAAAAAGCGCTGACTTCCTTGTAGCGCTCCCATATTTTTCACATTTTTGACGGAATTCAATAAAATTCCATGATGTGGTATATGGTATTTTTGCATTTTAAGGAAAAAAATGTTTGTATTGCAGAAGACTTATTGCAGTTTGTGGGTAACGTTAGAAAATGTGGGCAGAATTGTCAATTCTGCCTAGGATTTCTTTTCTGATCCAACCTACAATTTTTTTTTAATATTCATATTTGAGATATTTTAACCTATGCGTGGACACCTCAATCTTATAGATGGAAGAAGTATTTCTCTAGTTATAGTCAAAAGAGTGCAGCAAAATCGAACATTTTGAAAATTTTCTTGCATGGAAAATAAAAAAATTGAAGAAATTTTTTTTGAATTTTTCCACATTTAGATACTATAACTAAGCTTTTAGGCTATGCACATGCACATGCATGTTGTATATATCAATATAAGCGCTTACTTGTTCTTAATTGAATGAAAGATATTTTGTAAAAATCCGTTAAAATGCCAAAAGTAATGAGTGATATCTGAAGCAAGCGTTGTGTAAAATATACAAGTCTTAAAAAAAATGTATGTTGGACTGAGAGCTTTTCAATTTTCTTCATATATTTAGAAAATATATTGAATAATAATACAAAATAGTTTTAATTTTCTATGTTCAGGTTTTGTATTTATTTAAATTTTTTCCACAATTAAGTGGGAGAAAAAATAATCACTACTCCAGATTATTTTTACATTTTTTTTCAGTGTAGTCGGGTAAAACTTGATTTTTTTTTTCATAAATTGTATGCATGTCTAATGTCTACAGTATTTTAAGACTTTAATCTTAAAGATCTGTATGATATTTTCGAAGTAAAAAAATAGTTTATGAAACCATCCCTATTTTTTTTTTGGATGAAAATCTATTTTTTCGTTTCAAATCCTTTCAACCAATTTTAGCGTGTTTCCTGTCGAATTAACTGTAAAACTTTGTTCAGCATTATTTTAGAAGAGGATTGGGGCAATAAGTAGGTGGTAATTTTATTTCAAAATTCTGAAAATTTTCATCAACTTTTGAATTTTGAGTGATTTGAGTCGAATTGATTTTTGCGTCATTAACTCTTTAGTATGAAATTTTTTGTTTTTTTGAATCTTTTTTTACACAGAAATAAAGTTTGACATTTCTCATTTAAATATATACTTTAATAATTAAGATCTGAGAACTAATAATCAAGTTAGAAGAACTAGAACGTATGTAAATCGGCATATTTTTAAGATTTTAATTAAATTTTTAATCAAAATTTAATTTTTACTGAAAATTTGAGAAAAGTCACCCTACCTTCTCTCCTGTTTCATATTTTCCATAATGACCTATGACGCATTTGTAGAATAGCATTATTGGAATTAATTTACATCTTTAGTTTTTTTAAATTGTAAAATTTTTCATCAACATTTGAATTTAGAGTTCTTAAAATCGAATCGAAAGGAACTCCTTGCACACTTTTAGTAAGAAAAACTTTGTCCCTCCTCAAAAGACCAGTATTTAGGAAAACATTCTATCTTTCATTTAAGACATTAATCTTGAAGATTGGTCTATCAAAACAAAAGATATAAGTACAAACGTATCCACACCTCAAACGAAAAAAAAAAATTTTTTGAAAAGACACCCCCATTCTCACTCAGACTGTTTGGTCGGCGATGAACAACTTGTGTGCGCTTGTGCGCTACGAAGTTTGTATGATGATGAGTTAAAAATACAGCTGCGTTGCGCTGCGCTGTTTTGCTTCAAATGAGTTAAAACAAAAATTGCGTTATGGCGCAAACTGCGTTATGGCGCAAACTGCGTTAACGCATTTCGCTGATACAGTGAAGTGCGCTTGAGTTAGTGTATCAACGCACAAATTTTTACTGCGTTACCCATGTCTACAACAGGAAAAGTTCGTGAAAAAAGAACTGCTAAAGCAGTCTTGACAGACCCAAAAGAAATGTAGAAAAAATGTGTTGAGTCCACCGATTTTGCATTCGAAAACGAAATTGCTGCTGTTCGTTGGAATGATAATTCCATAGTGACAGTTTTGTCAAATCATTTGACTGATCAGCCAAGGAAAACGGTTTGATCGCAAAAAGAAGAAGAATGTCAACATTCCGATGCCAAATACAATCCGATAATATAATATAACGATGGGTGGAATTGACTTGTTTGATAAAGCCACAAGCAGCTATCGAATAAGAATTCGAGGAAATAAGTGGTATTGGCCACTTTTAGCCAATGGACTCGATGCAGCACTAGTAAATTCATAGAAAATACATTGCGTCGGCAGAAAAATTTGACAAAGAAGCACCTCTTTCACAATGAGTTCAGAACATTTGTTGTCGATTCTTTATTGAGGTCGGAGACAAGCTGCAGTCAGTTTGGAAACCCTAATGAAGTGGTTCGTTTCAATGACATGAAACACTGTCATCAAAACAGAAAAACGTCTTCGCTGTCGGAAGTGTTCAAGTCAAACCGTTTTTTTTCTGTAAAAAGTGTAACGTAGCGCTTCATCCAAAATGCTTTGATGGATACCATACCATATACATACATATATATATTGTTTACATTTTTATTTATATGTATTTCATTATTAGTTTGTTTTCTGTTTTAATATGCTTTGTCAAACAAATGTTTGAATAAAGCTGATTTAAACTCCATATCAAAAAAAAAAAATAAAATGCACGACTGGGTCGCACGAACTTGCTCCTATGTATTAGACTAGGAATTTTAAAAACGAAAGTTATTAAAGAAAACTGTTCATAAGGATAAAATTGAAAGAGACAAAACTAGGATTCAATTCTACAAATACACTTAACACATACACATACAATGCACACGAATGGGAAAAAACGAAAGAAGGACGGTAAAACCTTTTTTAATTGAATAAAAATAAATAAATAGCTAACAAACTCAGAAGTGAGATAAAAAACCCTGTAAAAGTGAACAAATAATAAATTTCGAGGAAAAAATAGTAAAATCGTGTGCACCTACGTGACGCCACAGAGAAAAAAAAAAAAAAAAACAATATAAAAAAATAAACCCTTACAAAATGGCGTTGGTAGAGAAATTTCCAACATTTTTCGAAACTTTGGAAAGTATAGAAGATGATTTACTTGAAAAATTACATGAAATATTATTCCTAAAAACAAGTTCGTCAACGCGTGAAACGATCATAAGGAAATATTAAATTTTAATGGCTGGAACCTGGCAAACGATAGGAGCGCAGACGTATGTGCAGAGGTGCTGGAATCAATATCTGAAGACGAGAATGCTTAGTAGAAACTTTTTCTCGATTTGTAATCCTTTTAGATTTTCTCGAAAAAGTTAGTTGAAAGGGGTCTGAACTCGGTCATTTGGATTCGGCAAGTTTTGGAAAGACATCCAACAACTTGTTGAATCAGTGAATGTGTGTGTGAGAGTAAAGTTTCGATGAGATTCGACTACGGAGGAACGGAGGTTTTCGAGGAGAGCACGTAGCTTTCCAGGAAGCCGTGATCTCGTGACTGAAGATCTCGAAAACGATTGGCTGGACGTATGAATGTGTGAGAGAATGGAATGGCCGAGGAAGACAATAGGTTTAGCTTGGAAAGGGACTCTTTGGAGAACTTTTGAAGCAGAAAGTTGATTTTGGCAGTCGAGAAAAATGTAAAGAAAAAAAAATTGAGCAAAAGTTTTTTTCTGTCGTTGCGAAAAAGGAAAGTTGTCGAGGAAATTTTGAAGGACAAGAAAATTGTGATTCAAGGCGGAGAACAAGATTTTGGAAGAAACAGGAGGATAGTCGAGGTGACAGAGGAAAAGCGGCGGATAGGAGATCCGTAGTTTTGAAAAAAAAAGAAGATAAGTAGTGTTTTTTTTTGAGTGTCAATTTTAGAAGATTTTGTTAGGTTTGCTAATTATTCCGAGTTTTATTCCTGTAAATTGAAGGACACGGTTTTTTTATTTATTCGCTAACGACCCAATTGCGTTTTTCACTTGCGTTTCATTTACTTGCGGTTTTGTTTTTTTTTACAGTTTAAATTTGTGAGACTTCCTTGTTCATAAAATTCGGAAAAGATCTTGAGTTTTCATCCTGCTTGCAAGGTTTCCCAAGCAAAGATCGATAGAAATTAAAAATTGTTCAAAACAAATTGTATACTTCTTTTTTTCAATTTATTCAAACAAAATTCTGTGGTTCCGCTCCAAAAGGTTTGTAATTTCCTTTAATTCAAAAAAAAATTACTGGCGCCCATTTTCTTTTATTTTCTTTAATTTTAATTTTCCTATTCTAGGAACACCCTATTCCTATTTTCCCTTATCAAAAATAATTTTTGATTAATCAAAAGATTAATCAACTTCCCCAATTATTCAATTAAACCCACCCCAAACTGAGCTATCGGGTGGCAGCACTGTGTTTGCTGTCGGTGGTGGAAATTTCCGAACAATTCCATCGGTTGACATTCGTACGTCATACGTCATTTGCAATCTAACTTTATTCTTCGCGACGCGCGCCGGTATTATCTTATCCGTGATTGTTTTATTATCAAATTAATTATTTTGAGTCTGCATATTGTTGTCCGCCTTCATAAATTATTAAATACATTCATCCTAAAGATAATTTGTTCGTTCGGGAATTTTCATTACAAATGTCACAGTTGTTGGCTTGACAATCCGTAAGCACAGAATTAATCCGATTTAGTGGCAACACATTGGAATGGTTAACGTTTATACGTGACGTCAGACAATCGTCGTTAATATGGAATTTTGAATTACAACAAAATTGTTATTATGTACTGGAAGAAAAACACACAGCGTCGCTTTGAAGAATGGTTCGTGTAACTTACCCCTTAAACATCTTAGTTTCATAAATGTTCTGCCTATCGCCTGCAATGCCACCTGTTCCAGCCACAAGCAAGTGCCTGTGACTTCTGTCATCTCATAGCGTCTTCACTAGGAAGATATTCCTGCGACGCTGTGTGTTTTTCTTCCAGCACATAATAACAATTTTGTTGTAATTCAAAATTCCATATTATGTGCTTTTCGAAAAACACACAGCGTCGCTTTGAAGACGTGTTTGATATCTGCTGGTGATAAGGCACAAAACGCTATGTGAAAAAGGTTTTATTTTTATTAAAAATTTAACCAAAAGTAATTCATTTTATTTTATATATATATATTTTTTAAACATATATGTAGCTATTTATTAAAATATAATAATCCAGAATACATTTTTAATCTGGACGAAAATTCGAAAATAAAAGTTTCGATTCATTTCTATCTTTCTTTTGTATCTCCTTACAGTAAAATTTCTTGAATGTGTTTACGCTTTTCCAATTGCCTCTGGCAAGTATATCTTGAATAGAATGATTTTCTACCTAACTGGCTGAAGCTATAGCTGATCTGATGCTTCCCGGTGATGCCTCAATACCAGCATCTCTGAGAACTGATCGAACCCATCCACCAATTGCAGTCCTAGATGCTGGTTTTGGATCACCTGTTAAGGTTATAAACAGATTTGCCAATCCGTTTACCATTGCTCTTCTTTTATCCGAAACAGCCATGAGTTTATTAATCCAAAATACAGGACAGACATTTTGATTAGGATGATTGGATAAAAGCCACCCAGATTGCCTATGGGTAGAAGAATCGGTTTTGGATCCAAAAACTGGCCAAAATATTACATCTCCATCCACTGAACACATATTATCCTTTGAAATCCGCAGTAAAGTTAGATCGTGCACTCTGCGACCTGATGCTAACAAGAGAATTGTAGCCGTTCTTCTAGATGCCTCAAACAAAGTATTCTTAGCATTAGATGAAGCCAACCAATCAAATACAATCTGGGGATCCCAAATTGGCCATTGTACTTCTCGGTTGAGCAGATGAAATTGCTTTAAGCACTTGTTTAACCAAAATATTTTCGGATTCTTCAGGTAATTGAACACAGAAAGTAACTATGGCTGACTTGTGAACCAAAATTGTACTGTACGATAGATTTTCGTCTAAAAACAAATGCGCTAGAAACCTTGCAATGTTTTGAGATTGAGGTGAATTCGGTTTTACTGTATTTTCTTCGCACCAGTCTAGCCACCGTTTAATTGCCGGATAATATGTATTTAGAGTAGAAATCCTCCAGCTCTAATTGAAAAGTTGTTTTTCAGGAGTAGACCATTTGTCTATTAATTTGCCCCACCGGAAGGTTGGTTGACACATCCACTAAAACTTGTTGTAGATTTTCTATTTCTATTGGATTTGTTAGGGCTCGTGACCTCAAATCTGCCATCCAAAACGTTTTCTCCCAAACAGGTGCCACTATTATGTAGCGCCCTTTTGCTGAATTCAAGTGGTCTAAAACTCTGGGCATTACATTGGGTGGTGGAAATATCCATCCCAGCGGGAAGTCCCACTGATGGCTGAAGGCGTTTGAAAAGAGAGCTAATTGATCTTTGCAGTCTAATGACACGTAGCTGTTGACGACGGTTGTTTCTGCAGACGCGAACAAATCTACGTCTGGAGTGCCCCAATGATTGAAAATTTTGTTTGTTGCCGGAGACAACAGGTGCCACTCTTGCGGACGCCGTCCCCGAGACAGAATATCCGCAATGCAATTGTACCTCCCCGGAAGGTATTGTGCTGACAGACGAATCTTCAAGCGGTCTGCCAGAATCAATAATTTTCGTGTTAGTGCCAGTAGACTCAAAGAGTGTGTTACGCCTTCTTTTCGAATGTATGCTATTAATGTTCTGTTGTCTGACTGAACAAGAATGTGGGCATTCCTCAGACGATGTTTTTCTGCGCTCAAGGCCGCATAAACCGCAAACAATTCTTTTCGATTTGAATGCCACTTTTTTTGTTCGTAGGTCCAGAGGCCGGACAATAGCTTTTCATTTATCTGCGCTCCCCAACCTGTGTCCGCTGCATCCGTTGTCAGGAAATTGGTGTAGGGCTTTGGATGCAAGCCTGACTTCATTTGAATGGCTCCGCGCCACCATTTTAAGTCGCCAACTACTTGTGGTGGAGCTTTTTGTTTCTTTGTTGGCTTTCGATTGAAGCGGCGGCAAAATATTTGCAATTGACGGCAGTACAGGCGACCTCTCGGAACTACAAACGTTGCGAAATTCAATTGGCCTAGTAATCTTTGGACTTGCTTCTGGCTGTGGAGATGTTTGGTCAAAAAGTTTTCTATTGCATGTACTATTTTTTCTGTTTTCTTTTTCAAAAGGGAAATTGTACTGGCCTTGGTATCCCATGTCACTCCAAGATACTCGAGATTCTCCATTGAATTTAGTACAGCTTTTTGACAGTTTATCCACCATCCCAGATACTCCAAAGTATTCACAACCTCCGCGGCTTGCGAAATTAATTTGTTTTTGTCCTGATGGGCAACCAAAAAGTCGTCTAGATAGACTAAAACTCGAATGCCACGCTTTCGAAGGATCTCTGCGATCAAATTCGTTAAAGCGGCAAATATTTGAGGAGATGGGGAAAGGCCGAATGGCAGAGCTGTCATTTCGAGTATGGTATTGTGCTGACAGACGAATCTTCAAGCGGTCTGCCAGAATCAATTAGTGCCAGTAGACTCAAAGAGTGTGTTCCGCCTTCTTTTCGAATGTATGCTATTAATGTTCTGTTGTCTGACTGAACAAGAATGTGGGCATTCCTCAGACGATGTTTTTCTGCGCTCAAGGCCGCATAAACCGCATACAATTCTTTTCGATTTGAATGCCACTTTTTTTGTTCGTTGGTCCAGAGGCCGGACAATAGCTTTTCATCTATCTGCGCTCCCCAACCTGTGTCCGCTGCATCCGTTGTCAGGAAATTGGTGTAGGGCTTTGGATGCAAGCCTGACTTCATTTGAATGGCTCCGCGCCACCATTTTAAGTCGCCAACTACTTGTGGTGGAGCTTTTTGTTTCTTTGTTGGCTTTCGATTGAAGCGGCGACAAAATATTTGCAATTGACGGCAGTACAGGCGACCTCTCGGAACTACAAACGTTGCGAAATTCAATTGGCCTAGTAATCTTTGGACTTGCTTCTGGCTGTGGAGATGTTTGGTCAAAAAGTTTTCTATTGCATGTACTATTTTTTCTGTTTTCTTTTTCAAAAGGGAAATTGTACTGGCCTTGGTATCCCATGTCACTCCAAGATACTCGAGATTCTGCATTGAATTTAGTACAGCTTTTTGACAGTTTATCCACCATCCCAGATACTCCAAAGTATTCACAACCTCCGCGGCTTGCGAAATTAATTTGTTTTTGTCCTGATGGGCAACCAAAAAGTCGTCTAGATAGACTAAAACTCGAATGCCACGCTTTCGAAGGATCTCCGCGATCCAATTCGTTAAAGCGGCAAATATTTGAGGAGATGGAGAAAGGCCGAATGGCAGAGCTGTCATTTCGAGTATGGTTCACCGATATGGGAACATGGAAGTATGCTTGAGATAAATCGATTTTTACCACCCAGTCGAGTTTTTGGAGGAACTCTGGGACTACTGCATGGGAAATTAGTTGAAAATGCTTTGTCCTTATATATGAATTCAGACCTCGAAGGTCGAATATGGGACGAAAACTTTCGTCGCTTTTTTGAACAAGAAACATTTTGGACAAGAAGCTTGGCCCTGCGATGTTCGGCTTTTCCAATATATTTTGAAGCTTCAACTCGTTTATTAATTTCGTCATATTTGGAGAAGTGGTAGTTGAAAATTTTTGTATTAATTCCGGTGTTGTAAAGTTTAAGGGGGGCTTGCGGCAAAAGGGAATTCGAACACCAAAGATGATTTTCATTATGAAATTGTTTGCTCCCAAGGAAAGCCAGTTTGTCTGAAATTCCTGAAGACAGCCCCCCTTGAATGATTTGTTTTGATCGTCACTTCTTGTCTTTTGTACGAAAGGAATTATTCTTTGAATCCCTTTTAAATTTCTTGGGAACCGCTCTGCCTCTGTTAGACGAACGAAAATCATTACGAAAAGTACGAGATGAATGAGAAGTACTTGCAGACGGCTCTTGAAAATTCGTATTTCGCTTAGATTCTCTCTTATCTTTAAAGTAGGTGGGCGGATTAAGCCACATAGATGTACCACCAAGCGAATTAATTATTGAGCCCAAATTGTTCTGATCAAAAAGATGTTCAGTACTTGGGGGTACTTTTCGCAATGCCGACTGCAAGTTTTTATTTCCCATTTCGGATAGAATGCGCTCACGTCTAATCTCGATGCACTCAGCTCTTTTTCCGCATACTACTTGTAACATTTGTTCCATAACTCTTTAATTTTCAGAACTCGGTCCAAACAATTCTACAAACTTATCCAGTAAGTTAGAAGGAGTAAACTCACTGGAAGAATTATTTGCCCAGTTAATTATAGATTGTAAACCTGGGGTGGAATCGGCTAAGGTGATAGTTGATTGTGATTGTCATTTTGACTATAGCTGTCTCCATCATATCAATAAAGAAATATAGAGAGAGCGATTGTCAAAATGACAATCACAATCAACTATCACCTTAGCCGATACCACCCCAGATCGCATTAAATCTTTAGAATCCAACAAGCCATTTGTCACACCCGCCATTACTCTTTCAGTTGATGCTAAATAGTCTTTCCTCTATTCAAATGACACAACTCATCATTGACTTTTAATTCGATAAAGCCAGGAGTAGCTAAGAAACCCTGGAGTGACTTCGAGTATTTAACATCTTTCCATGAATCAGAAAGAAAATGCTGGAGCTTAATCACAGACTCCACTTTAGCATGAGGTGCTTGCTTAATAGCATATTTGTTGTCGACGCGGGTTTTTGCGTCACCAAAATCGAGCATTCTTGTCTGAACAGGACCAATCAAGAAAGGTGTATTGCCATCTCGTTCTCTACTGGTTGATGGTAAATTTGATTCGTTCCATTCAACCGAGGATGGAAATTGTTGGGATGTTATAAAATTGGTTAAAAAACTTACTTGATTAATCAGAGCATCAATCCTTGGATCTTGTTTTGCTCTTTTGTTTGGAGGTCTCGAAGAATTCCAATCAGATTCCGAGTCGGACGAGGTGTAATTTCTACTAACCTCACTTTCTGGAGCACGCTGTCGTTTCCTTTCATGCTCACTGTCTTTGATGTGAAAATCTGCATCAGAAACTTCTTTTTGGATTTCACTATTTAAAACTTTTTCTAGATTTTCACTCATAATTATTTAATAACAGCACTGAGTATATATTTTCTTGTAATTAATTATTTCAACTTTGGTCTATATGAAAGAAATGACCGTTCACGGGGAATACACAAAACGCTATGAGATGACAGAAGTCACAAACACTTGCTTGTGGCTGGAACAGGTGGCATTGCAGGCGATAGGCAGAACATTTATGAAACTAAGATGTTTAAGGGGTAAGTTACACGAACCATTCTTCAAAGCGACGCTGTGTGTTTTTCGAAAAACACATAATGTGTGGTTTTTCACCCCAAGAAAATATTTCACGTATTCGGAAAGCCTTATTTGGACCAGTCCTCGAGTCAGTCCGTATGATGCTGCTAACAAGCGAAGATCCGGAAGAAATTCTTGGTGTTTTGGAAGAGAATTTCGGTAGACCAGAAATGCTGATCCAGTGTTTTAAGGAAGAAGTTTCCAAAATACCAATGGTTGAAGGTTGGGCAGATTTTATAAAGTACTCAAATGCCCTTCGTGGAATCTACTCGAGTATTTTAAGCGCCAAAATAGGTATAAATAGTTGCAATGGACTTTTACCTTCGCTAATAAATAAACTTCCACCATTCATTTCGTTACAATGGGGTAATTACATGATGTCCAACGATATTATTCAACCCGACATCCAGAAGTTCACCGAGTGGATTAAATCTATGAGCTCTTCTGTAATGCGACTAAGTTTTTCTGCTAATTTAAATGTTTATCAACAAAAATACACAACCTGGAACAACGTAGCTCCGACACAAAGAAACACATCTGCACGAACAAATGAAGCACTGACACGACTCCCCGATCGCAATAGAGAAAACCAGCCACTATGTTTCAAATGTCGAAACTATGGACACGTTGCAAAGTATTGCAACACATTTTCTTTGCAGCTAAACACATCTCAAACAGTAGAAAATCCATGTTGATGTTTTGTCTCATCTCTGCTATCTATTGTTCTCTCGTCTCATCTTCATAAATGTCATTCCAATAGTTTCTTGGTTGTTTTTTCGTTTTTCTTTTTTTTAGACTCAACTTCATTTGAAGTGCTATATTTTATTTTAATGATATAACAATCACATTAGGTGTGTTTTTTTGGGAAAATTATCCGTAGTGAAGTAGGATTTCCCAAAAAAACGTATCCGCAGTTGTGCGATTTTTCTACTTTAAAGTTGGTATCACTGACTAGTTGTCAAATATTTAATTGAAAAAAAAAACAACCAATAACTTTTTGCCAAGTAATTTTCTTGTTTCTGAAAATATATATGGAGGTTTTTATTTATGAATTTTAATTTTAATCATTTTGTATTTACTTTTTCTGTTCACCAGCCATTCTTCATAAAGCAGAAGTTTTGTTTGTGAATTTTTTTTTGTTGACAATTATCACCACAAAAGTCAAGGAATCTGTTCGCAGACTTTAGTTAGTTTTGGATTTCTCAACAGCTTTTTTCATAAGAAGGCTTTGTCGCGCTAGTAACTCTTAAATGTCGCTGTTTAACTAAAGCATAACAGCTGACCACGACATTTCGCTCCTAAAAAAATGCATTAGTTATTAAACAGCTTTCTATAAGAGTTCGACACCAACACGATACAAAATGCAGCGTTTTTCTTATAAAAATGGTTTTCTAAAAAAAGACGTAAACTTCCAATGGAAAATGCTAAACAACAAACTACTTTTCGTACTCTACGAACATGCCTTCGAGATACAAAAGAGTTTTCAATTGTACCAACATTTGTATTCGAGACTCGAGCAAACGTCAACATTCTATCCGCAGTTGGATTCTACTTCTACTTTTATCGGCAGTGAAAACTTTGTATTTGTAATAAGTATAAAATCCTACTTCACTACGGATAATTTTCCCAAAAAAACACACCTATTAATTTTAAAACTTAATAATTTACAAATAGTGTGTATTTTTTATTGTTTTAATTGTTATTACACATTAAATTGTAACTTTTGTATTTTTTGTCTCAATTAAGTTCCCCTGAAGAAGACAGCAACCCCTGTTGAAACGTCGGGAAAGCGAATGTAACTTCGTTGTTTCATTGCAAAAAATACAGTGACCAAAAAAAGCCGAAGGAAAGATTTTATTAATCACTTCCACTCATCTATGATACTCCAAATTGGTCAATAAATCATCTTAAGTATAAAAAGATTGTTTATATTGACGGCAAGACTGTTACTGCGTTAGTCGACACTGGAAGCAGTACAAATATAATCCGAGAAGACATCGTCGATAGTTCAAAGACCGATAAAATTTCTTGTTCTTTGGTAGGACTAAATCAGTCGAAAATAACATGCGAAGCCGGAATCACCACTAGTGCAAACATCGACGGGAAAACTTATGGGCTTAAACTTATAGTAGTACCTAAAACAGCAATCGAAGATGAATTAATTTTAGGACAAGATTTTCTAAATACAGTACGCTGGAGCTGTGATGGCAGAAATATTGTATTCGAGAGCTCTCCTCAAGTGGAAAATCATGATGTCAATATTGATAACCAGTTTATGAGAATTGAAGTTGAGCCGACAGAGTTGGAGCGGAAAATAAACCCTATCATTAAACCAAAACTTATGACAAAGATCCAGACTGTAATACGTGACTTTTAAAACAATAATCCAAAAGCGCATCGTACAACTGGCTCAACGCCTTTTCATCTTATGTTCAACTATACTCCAAGAAGTTATGATGGGCATATATTTAGTGATGAAGTTCTAAATTGTCCACGAAATGAACATGGCGGTGATGGTTAGCACTAAAAAATATTGAAAAAGACCAAGAAAATCAACGAAGAAGATTTAAAGCAAAGAGATACATCAGAAAACATAAAATCGGTGACTTAATCCTTGCCAAGCGTTATTCTCCTGCTACTGGACATTCAAGAAAATTAGACCAAAAGTTCAGCGGTCCATACATCGCAACGAAAGAATTACCAAACGATCGAGATGTGGTGTCAGATATTCCAGGACACCGAATATCTCAGAAGTTTTTTGAAGTAGTAGCTGCCGTTGACAAAATGAAACCGTACATATGTCAAACGGAGAAGATTGTGAGAACAAGTTTATGGGATATGAAGATGTTGAGAACATACGAAGTGAAGTGGAGAGAAAACTTAATTTGCTCGAGGACTTGCAACAGTCAGGAAAGGCCGACTGAAAGAGACAAAACTAAGATTCAATTCCAAAAATACACTTAACACACATACACATACAATGCACACGAATAGGAAAAAAACGAAAGAAGGACGAAAAGAAAGCGGAACATTCAATTTGAGACGAGACGATCGAGCAGACCTTTTTTTCACGAGTAGTTTCCTTTATAATTTGTTAAAACCTTTTTTAATTGAATGAAAATAAATAAATAGCTAACAAAATGAAGTTTTTAAATTCTTTTAGTAGTAAGAGATAAAAACAGAATGCTATGCAAATATGAATTTATGCAAGAACAAAAATTATAAGTCGTTGTAGCGGTTCATTAAAAAATAAGCTTTTATGTACAAAGTTTTTAAAACATTTTTAAGAAAAAATTTTGGTACGCCAACTTTAAGTTTTATTACTGTATGAATAAGAGTTGAATTTCCAAGAAAAATATTAAGCCGTTCTTGAGATATCGAATTTTCCAAAAAAAAAACGACTTTTTTATCGTAAAAATTAATCATAAGAAAAAAAGAAAAATACGATTTTCGAAAACCATTTTTTAACATTTGTATGGAAGGTACCGTTAGTTTTAGATAAAACAAATTTTTTTTCTCAAATCTTGTAAACTATTTTAAGAAACTTTTATTTGTCAAGTTTGAAAAAAAATGATCTTGGGGTTTTCGAAATATTGAGTTTTCAAAAAAATTTTTGAATTTTTTTTTTTCAAATCCAAAAAATGAAAAATTGAAAATTTGAATATGTAATAATATTTAAACTTTGGAGGAGCTTTAGCATAAAAAAAAATGGTTTAAATCGGCTGCACCGTTTTCGAGAAAATCAAAAACGAAAAAAATGGACCCAGGGGGGCTACCAAAAATAACAATTTTTTGGAAATTTTTTCAACCATTACATAGTTTTAACTAAATGAAATTTTTCAAATTTTTTTTTTAATTCTGTGTGACAGTTTTTGAGAAAAAAAAATATTTATAAAATTTCGAAAAAATCCGTACGGTAGGTACCGTTATTTTTGGTCTAAAAAAAAGAAAAAAACGTGTGGGGGGAAAAAATCAAAACCCATATCAACCAAGTTTGAAGAAAATCGGCCGGGCCGTTTAGGCTGTAGTCGAACCGACAAACAGACAGAATTGCGAGACCCACTTTTTTGGTCTTCTCTATCATCGTAATGTCAACTTTGATCAAAATCTCGAGTTCAATTTTTTTCCGAAAAGAAAATAATCCGCAATTTAAAGGAAATAAAAGCAGCTAGGGAAGTGGTTAAACCCAAATGAAAATTTAATCAGTGTATCCCAGCCCAATTTGTTTCCAAACCCATTGCCAACTTCATCTGAACCTGCATTAACACAAACTCAGGCAGATGCACTAAGGAGCATTTAGCCTCAAAAACCGGACAAAATTATTTTAAGCGATTTTTTAATTGGAAATAGCTTAAAACGCATGTGTGCGTAAAAATGAATTATATTTTGAAATTGTTAACTTAACATAAACTTAAAAAAATAAGATAACATGAACAAAAAGGAAAATATTTCAATGTTGAAATGCTTTAAATCGTGGTTTATTGTTAGAAATTAATTTTGGTGACGTTTCATCATTTTTCGAAGCTTTTGTTCCATAAATGTCACTTTATCACTTAAATTTCTTGCTGTACTTTGTTTAAAAAGCATGAATAATCTTTGCCGAGGTATCTTAATCATATTTGCTGTCAAAAAGGAATTAGGGCGGCATCCACCGTATTTTAATTTTTGGACTTTTGTCCGGTTTTTGAGGCTAAATGCTCCTTAGTGAGATGCAGGCATTTCACTCCAGCATTAAGAAGCAATCACTTTAAATATGGAAGATAATTTCGCCGAATTTGCGAGTGAAGTTCGGGAGCAACAAGAACAGCAACATAAAACTGAAGAACCAGCAGAAAAGAAACGACGGCATGCTTCGGAAAAAAGCGCTACGCTTTTGGAGAAGTAGTGTGTACTGCCAGAAATAACCTTAAATGGTATCAACGAACATATAAACAAAGGAAGAAGAAAGGAATATAAGTCAAAAAAACATCTTAAGATCCAAGAGAAAACACTTATAATTTATAAACATGGGATGGAAAGAAAAGAAACTTATAAATGTAATACATTTCAACACTTCATTTTAACTACTTAATTATTTTCCAAGAATTAAAAAACAAACTGCATTTGTTCTTTAATTGAACATCGAGCAATAATTTTCTATTTTGACTTTTTGACTTTCCTTTGAATTTGACTGATGTTTGTTACTTTTTCATCGTTTTAAAATCTGTTACAAAATCATCGCGTCGAAGAAGTTGTGGAATGCCATTTAAAAAACGAGACGACAAAGAAAACGAGAGACGTCGAAAAAACGAGATGACATCGGTAATTGGGGTGAATACCAAATCTACATTCGCACAACACTTGATAGACAAAAACCATAATTACACTGACTTCGAGACAAACTTAACTCCAATTCACTTTTGCCGAAAAGGAACAAAACTATGTACATATGTAGACGCATTAGAAGAATATGAAATATACAAATCGTACAAGACTGAACAAGTCAATATACTTAACGACAAACTAACAATCAAACCAAATATATTATATAACACCGCAATCAAATACCAAAACAGACAACAAAAATCAAATGAGACGAATGCACTATCAATATAACCAGGATCAACAAAAAATAATACACAACCCCACACATAGTTAAGTTTGGCAAACTACACAAAAAGTCACTAGCAAAGTCCAATGATGGATATATAAAAAATCCGAAACGCGTCGCTTGTAATAAATTATATAAATTAATGTTGTGAAAAATTTGTTTGTTAAAACTAAATTATATACATATAAAAAAAATTTGCTTTTATTATCAATATACATTTATTAAATACTAAAACACAACATGGAGACTACTACACTAAATAACAAAAATTGATATTAGTTGTGAAAATTGCTTAAAAAGATTTATTCGCATTCGCAGATCGCAGCTCATGTGCAAAGCACTTTACTGAAGGACGTTTGTATCCCCTTCAAAAAGAAACCATAACTGCTCGTCCTCTTCATCAGCTCTACGAGCGTCTGGAGTTGGTTTTCATTTGTTAATTACAACATTATAGTATATAGTATAGTATAGTACAGCAAATATAGACAAATATGTACATACTTCTTTTACTTACTTACGGTGGCGCTACAGTCCGGGGTGGACCAGGGCCTCAACCAACAAGCTTCTCCAGCTAGCTCGGTCCCTAACTAGCTGTCTCCAGTTTCGCACACCAAGTTGGTTGAGGTCCTCTCCCACTTGTGTGCGCCACCTGAGTCGCGGTCTTCCTCTACTGCGCCGTCCTTAGGGGTTGGATTCGAAGACTTTCCGGGCCGGAGCATTCGGGTCCATTCGCTCTACATGACCTAGCCATCTCAGTCGTTGGACTTTGATTCGTTTGACTTGGTTAGTTTCGCTGTACAGCCCGTACAGTTCGTGGTTATATCTTCTCCTCCACTCCCCGTCTATGCAGACGGGACCAAAGATCACGCGAAGAATTTTCCTCTGGAAACATCCTAAAGCGCTCTTATCCACTTTCGACAAAGTCCATGGCTCTGCACCATAGACAAGGACCGGGATGATGAGGGTTTTATATAGGGACACTTTAGTTGCTCGAGAGAGGACTTTGCTACTCAATTGCCTTCTTAGTCCAAAGAAACAGCGATTGGCAAGAGTTATTCTCCGTTTGATTTCAGCGCTGGTGTCATTTTCTGAATTTATAGCGGCGCCTAAGTATATAAAGTCCTTAACTACCTCAAAGTTATAACTGTCTATAATGACCTTTTTTCCAAGACGTCGGTGTTGTGTGTCCTTTCTTGATGACAGCATATACTTGGTCTTGCCCTCATTTACTGCTAAACCCATCTTCTTCGCTTCCGTCTCAATGCTCACAAATGCGCCACTGACATCACGCTTTGTTCTTCCAATAATGTCAATATCATCGGCGTATTCGAGTAACTGGATGGACTTTTGAAAGATTGTGTCTCTTGTGTTCGCGCGTGAGTTTTGCACTATTCTTTCAAGAACGATATTGAAGAAATCGCACGACAGAACATCGCCTTGTCTAAAACCTTTTTTGACACCAAATGCATCGGTGAGATCTTTTCCGACCTTGATGGAGCAGCGTGAATTCTCCATCGTCATCCTGCACAAGCGGACAAGTTTGTAGGGATGCCAAAACTAGACATTGCTCTGTATAGTTCGCTCCTATAGATGCTATCGTACGCGGCTTTGAAATCGATGAAATGTGGTAGGTGTCGATTTGTAGCTCCTGGGTTTTTTCCAAGATCTGTCGTAATGTGAATATCTGATCGATGGTGGACTTTCCAGGTCTAAAGCCGCACTGATATGGACCTATCAGGTTGTTGACGAAAGGCTTCAGACGTTCACATAATACGGCAGAAAGAATCTTATACGCGATGTTCAGGAGACTTTTGCCTCTGTAGTTGGCGCAGTTCAAAGGGTCTCCTTTCTTGAGGATCGGACAAACAATGCTGAGATTCCATTCATCGGGGATGCTTTCTTCCGACCATATTTTGCAGATGAGTTGGCGCAAGCTCTCAACCAAGTCATCGCCTGCCGCTTTGAATAGTTCGGCAGCAAGGCCGTAAGCTCCAGCGGCTTTGTTGGACTTGAGCTTCGATATAGCTATCTTCACTTCGTCCAGCTCAGGTGGGCGGTATTGTTGGTCTACGTCGCCTAAGTCGAATGGTAGATATTATCTCTATAGCAGCGGCATTCACTTCTTCATCGCCATTATAAAGATTGGAGAAATGTTCTTTCCATATCCTCAGCACTTCTTACTTATCGTAAATAAATTCGATAAAATAAATTATTTAACAAGAATACTTGCAGTTTTGCGACCTTCCATATCTGTCGGGTGTAAATTTTTGAACGAGAGATATCGTCGTTTTTTTTCTTAGTCGTCGTTTCCTTTCGTCTTACAGAATACAGAACGAAAATGTTCAACAACCTTTAATGTTAACAGACGATAACAAAACAAGTGAAAAAAGTTCGAAACCTACTTATGGAATGCAGATCGTGTCAGGTCGCATATTTCGCTGTCGTTTACGACATCGGTAATCGGGGTGAATAAGTTAAATTCGAACCAAATTCAGTGCGAGCGGTTGAGCATTCAATAATCGCCATCGTTACAAAGTAAAGCTCATAGGCAAACTATTTTCGTTTAAACAAATAATAACGTTTTGGTGAAATAAAACAATACTTTTAAATAAGGGACTTAATAGAAGTCTACATTTGTTTTTGTATAAAACATTCTAAAAATTAAATTTACAACCTGTGAGAAATAAATAAAAAGGTAATTGACTAAATGAAATTTTAGACATTTTGCCATTTTTTTTTCTTTGAAACTTAAATTTACCCCCCTATTATGGAAGACAACTCAACTATAGTTTAGTTGTAATTCTTAAAATTGGTATTATCGATCACAACCAGTTGACTGTCAAAGCACAACCAGTTGTCGATTAGCAGACAACTAACAAAATGGCCGACTTTTCAGTTGTCTCTTCGTATCATGTAAGTAATGTCGTTTTTATTTGGCAATCCGGAATCTCTCTCCGATCCGGAATCCCAATTGAACACTTTTGTTTGCTTCTGATGATTCTGAAGTTTTGTTTGATTGTATATGTGAAACATCAAATGCGTACAATAATCAAAATCAAGAAAAATGTTTTTGAAAGCAGGGTTGGCCGAATTGTCACTTTTTAGAAATAACTACATTTGTTACGTCTGCTACGTAGTTTATGTAGTTAAATGTAGTTAATGTAAGAAATTGTAGCATTGCTGTCAATTAACTGTCAGTTATGCATTTGAAATTTGAATTTTTAAATTAAACGTTCAGTTATTCCTACAATTCTTCATCCTTATGGTAAATGAAACTTTTTTTTTACAAACCTTCATTAGATTATAAAAGTGCAAAATTGTTTTTTTTTCCTTTATTATATTGATTTTTTATGAATTAACTATATACATATGTAGCAGACGTAACAAATTGTAGTAAATTAGGCATGTAGTTTCTTCAATAAACTACGCGTAGTTAAATACTACGTTTATATGCAGTATCGAAAGATCGAGTTGGATTAGGGTCGAATTTTCGACCCACATTTCTACTCCACACCGCTGAGCGATTGGGATCGAGTCGAACGAAACTCATTTCAACTCAATACAGGTATATAAACGTTCGAAGCGAGCTTCAAGCTCGCTTCAACACCTCATATAAACGTAGTAAATCATGTAGAAAATGTAGTGTAGTTAATTCGGCCAACCCTGGTTCGCACAATTTGGATACCAAAAATCACAGCTGTTGAGGTTGACGTTTAAGTATATGAATGTGTGAGTGCTTCTGGTTTTGCTTCTGATTTCAAATCCAGAAGCAAATTTCTCTTCTTTTCAGAATCAGAACTGTCATTTTTTCCCAATTGAACACTTTCAGAAGAGTCCGGAAGGCTTCCGGATTGCCAAATAAAAACGACATAAGTTGAGTTGTGCTTCGGTTGTAATAAGCGTCAAAATCAGACAACTGGTTCGAAGCAGTTGTGTAGAAAATTTTAATGAAAAAATCTGCATTCGGATAAAAAATATGGACACAAAACAGTAAGTTTAACAACAATTTTAATAAAAATAGAATGTAATGAGTGTATTTTAGTTTGAAAACTACATGGCCATCACAATTTGAACGACTTGTTGCTCTATGTTAGCTGAGCATTTATCTATTTTCCACAAATGAGTTCCTCATTCACATCTACCACTGTTTTAATTCAACTGACACTATCGATTGACTCAGTCCTAAATTAAAATATTGCCACTACACTTTTGGCAACTTCCTTCTGAGGAACGTTGGTTGTTTTAGAAAAACTATTTCGAATCAAAAAAATGCCTACTTTAGGAATAGAAGTGTACATAAGTTTATTAAATATACGGATATTCTTTTTTATTTTGGCTACATTAAGGAAATTTTCATCTTCCAAATCACCGAAAAACAAATCGAGAGAACTTTCCATCATACAATTTCTTATTCTTGCTTTTGTATGTATTTCATGAATGAATGAATGAAAATTTTTATTGAGTCTTTAGGTGTCTTTTACAAAGTTGTTTCATCTTATTCTATCTTTAACAAAAGTACAAAAGTGGCTGTAACGTATGGCCTTATTTAACAATTTTACTTATTTAGGGTTAAGCCTCGTGGCATGTCAGTTTTTATATAATAATATGGTTTTGTTCTGCTCGTGCTCATGGGCGAGCGTTATACATTTGCGTGAAATGGAAGTTTCGTTGACTATATACATACGAGGGCGGATCAATAAGTCCGTGACTTTTTGAATTTCTGACCTCTTTACTGAAACAGCAACACTGCTCCTGTCAACAGGCATCTGTCAGTTGACTCCTGTCAAAATTTAAACTTGCTGCGTCAGTTAGTTTGTGTTTGACAGCTATTTTTATCAGACTACTCACTAATTTGACGAGAAAATGGAAAAAAGTGAATTTCGTGTGCTTATTAAGCATTATTTCTTGCGAAAAAAAACCATTACCGAGACCAAGGCTAAGCTTGATAAATACTATGGGGACTCTGCACCATCGATTTCAATGGTAAAAAAGTGGTTTACTGAATTTCGTTGTGGCCGTACAAGCACTGAAGATGCCGAACGTCCTGGACGCCCAGTTGAGGTCTCTACACCCGAAACAATCGAAAAAATTCACGATATGGTGTTGGCCGACCGAAGATTGAAAGTGCGAGAGAGTGGAAGCCGTAGGGATCTCGCTTGGCTCAGTGGTTTCAATTTTGAATGATCACTTGGGCATGAGAAAGCTTTCCGCAAGGTGGATGCCGCGTTTGCTCACAGTCGACCAAAAACGCAATCGTGTAACAACTCCCAAAAATCCATGAATTGGGCTATGAATGGCTCCCTCATCCACCCTATTCTCCAGATTTGGCTCCGAGCGACTACTTCTTGTTCCCAAACCTGAAGAAATGGCTTGGTGGAAAAAGATTTGACTCCAATGATGAAGTCATCTCGCAAACAAAGGCCTATTTTGAGGACCTCGACAAATCATTTTTTTTGGAAGGGATAAAAAAAATTGGAGAAGCGTTGGACAAAGTGTATAGCTCAAGGGAGACTACGTTGAAAAATAAAATTATTTTTTAAAAGTCACGGACTTATTGACCCGCCCTCGTATTTACAATTTTATAAACTAATACTAACTTAAAACTAAAGAACTAAAAACTAAAAAAACAGCGCAGGACGCTATTATATCTTTTCTATTTTTAGATAAAATGATATTTCTTGTCTTTTTGAAAATGAGAGCGAGAACGCTCTTTATGTTTGAATATGCAATTAGTTCACTAGAGGAGTGATAGAGTAAAAAAAAGATAGTCAGATATGAGCGATAGCTCTATACTGCTTACATTTATACATTTAGAATGAGTGAGAAGATTATACGGTTACACTAATATCACATGACAGAGATAATAAGTTGAGAGCGATGGCTCTATACTTATACATTAATATAAATATACGATTATTAGGAGTTGTTTCAACACTGGAACCAAATCCGTTACTTGTTGCATTTGGTTTTAATTTTGTAAGCCCCAGTTGTTGGCTATCGCCGTGAGATCCTCAGTTCCAGACCCAAGATTGAAATTTAGTTGTTGTTCGGCAGACTGTTGCCCGCAGAATTGCAGTTGCGGATTTTTTTTAATGTGCAGGTTCGCTTCCTGCTGGGAATTAGCCATATGTCGGCGTCATCGATTGTTGTTCGGCGGACTGTTGCCCGCAGAACTTCAGTTGCGGATTTTTATTTATGTGCAGGTTCGCTTCCTGCTGGGAGTGAGCCATGTATCGGCGTCGTCGATTTTTGTGTAGTGTATTACACTGTTGCTTAATGCAGGGAGTTAGTGGGCTGCATCAGGCTTCCTTTTTCTGTTGTCCACTTGTTAGGTTATGCCTCATTTTGAGGTTCTACTTTTTGTTATCTCGACATTAAAAACGGAAAAAAAAAATAATTTAAACCGTAACACGTTTTTACTAGATTATGTTAATTTTATTTTTTGGAGAGTGCAGACGCAGAAACACGTCTGCACTCTCGGACACTCCAATCCAAATGTATTTCATGTTGAGCAGCTGATTTTGACAGCAAATCGACTCCTAAAAGACGGCAACGTATTTTTTCATTACAACTGATTTTAGTTGACTTGCATAATACGAAAAATTTGTTTGGTTGCGTAAGAGTTGAGTTGTGTTGATGACAACTGAACTAAGTTGAGTTGTAATCCATAATAGGGGCATTATTTTCCTTGGAAATTTGTTTCAGTAGGATTTGAATAAATCTAGCGGTGTGTGAAATTTTCCACCAATTTACCAATTAAATTACCTGAAAGATTCTACAGAAAACTAAGGAATTTTAATTTAGGAGATTTAGCTAAAGTTGAGAACAACTGTCCAAAGTTCAAATCACCAAATTTTAAAATTATTTTTTTATTGATTGACTTAATTTAAATTTTAACGTAACTTTACTTACCTTGTCACAATTTTAATCGAATAATTTATCCCGCTTATTATGGAAGACAACTCAACTATAGTGAAGTTGTAATTCTTAGAATTGGTATTATCGATCACAACCAGTTGACTGTCAAAGCACAACCAGTTGTCGATTAGCAGACAACTAACAAAATGGCCGACTTTTCAGTTGTCTCTTTGTATTATAGGCGTTTTTCTTTTTTAGTTCAGTATAGAGCTCTGAACAGAGTCCGAGCATGTCGAGCATGTTCCGAACATTCTCTGAACCAAGCATGCTCTGAGCGCTCTGAGTATATTTTGAAACACACCTGAACACTTATGTAGCTGTCGCCATTTTTTTTTAAATTTCCATCTGTCAAATGCTTGTGTTAAGCATTTTACTCTGTCTGTTCAGTTATTTTATTCTGAGCTCATAGAGCGCACTCTGAACACGCTCAGAACATGCTCAGAACGAAAAAAGAAACACATTTTCGAAACTCTGAACACTCTGAACTAAAAAAGAAACACAATTTATTTTTTGACAACTCAGGTTCTGTTCTGAACTAAAAAAGAAAAACGCCTTATGTAAGTAAGTTGAGTTGTGCTTCGGTTGTAAAAAGCGTCAAAATCAAGCAACTGGTTCGAAGCAGTTGTGTAGAACATTTTAATGAAAGAATCTGCATTCGGTTAAAAAATATGGACACAAAACAGTAAGTTAAACAACAATTTTAATAAAAATAGAATGTAATGAGTGTATTTTAGTTTGAAAACTATACATGGCCATCACAATTTGAAGGACTTGTTGCATTATGTTAGCTGAGCATTTATCCATTTTCCACAAATGAGTTCCTCAATCACATCTACCACTTTTTTAATACAACTGACACTATCGATTGAGTCAGTCCTAAATTAAAATCATTGCCACTACACTTTTGGCAACTTCCTTCGCTCATGAAACGAAGAGCAAGTTTAACAATACGAGTTATTATTGAGAAAGTGGAATGATAAAAACAATGTGTTTGGAATATTTTTTTTACAAAAGGGATGATAGAGAGGGATGATTTAGGAGATTGAGAAGAAGTCTAGTCTAGGTGTTCCTTTGGCCAGAAAAGCAACCAAGGAAGGGAGGGTTAAGAAAAATGTCTCGCAATATTCAAATAACACCCTGGATAATCAGATTTAAGACTGGTAATTAAATAATTTTTTTTTGTAAGGAGCATAAGGTCCCAGAACCACTCCCACGGCTGAGCTACGAATCATCATCATCATCATCGGCTCGACAACCGGGTTCCGGTCCTGGCCTCTTTCAACAAGTCTCTCCACCTATCCCGGTCTCTAGCCGACGCCATCCAGTTGCGCACCCCAAGGCTTCGGACGTCCTGGTCTACGCCATCTCTCCAGCGCAAGCATGGTCTACCACGCTGTCGTCTACCATAGAATGTACCACAAAGAACTTTCCGAGCAGGTTCCTCTTCGCTCATGCGAGCTAGGTGCCCTGCCCACCGGAGTCTACCGAGCTTAATTTTTGTCACGATATCTGCTTCTAGGTAGATTGCGTACAATTCATGATTGTACCGTCTCCGGAATCGTCCTTCCTCACATATGGGGCCAACAATTCTCCTTAAGACTTTTCTCTCGAACGCAGCTAAGAGGTCGGAGTGCCTTTTGCTAAGCACCCAAGTCTCGGATCCATATGTGAGTACTGGCAGGACCATGGTCCTGTACAGCAGCAGTTTTGAAGTTATGGTGAGATTTCTGGATTTGAAGAGCTTTGACAGACTATAGTAGGCTCTGTTGGATTTGAGAAGCCGCCCGCGTATTTCTTCTTCTATGTTGTTATCGGCTGCTACTATTGACCCAAGGTATTTAAAGGATTGCACCACTTCAAATTCGTGCTCCGCTACCTTGATTGTTTGACCAACTGTTCCTCTCGCATTCGACGCCACCATGTACTTTGTTTTACCTTCACTAATGTGCAGCCCCAGATTTTGTGCCGCCTGCTCGATCTGGATGAAGGAATCGTGTACAGCTTGTTCGGTTCTTCCGATGATGTCAATGTCGTCTGCGTAAGCCAGTAACTGGCTGGACCTGTTGACGATGGTCCCTCTTGTTGCCGTGCCAGAGTCACGGATTGCTTTCTCCAACGCCAGGTTGAAGAGGAGGCAGGCCAAACCGTCCCCTTGTCGGAGTCCATTAAAGATGTTGATTGGTCTGGATAGCAATCCGGCTATTTTTACTTGGCTTGTTACGTTGGTCATGGTCAACCTACATAGTCGTGTCAATTTATTTGGGATGCCGAATTCTCTCATGGCTTTGTAAAGTTCTACCCTGGCTATGCTATCATAGGCGGCCTTAAAGTCTATAAACAGATGGTATGTTGGGATGTTAAATTCTAGACATTTTTCCATCGCCTGCCTAAGGGTAAAGATCTGATCAGTTGTTGATTTGCCTGGAATGAAACCACACTGATATTGCCCGATGACGGTTTTAGCGTATGGGGTTATCCGGTCTTGTAGGATAGAGGAGAGTATCTTATAGGCGGTACTCAACAACGTGATACCTCTATAATTGCTGCACGTTGTGACATCTCCCTTCTTATGTATGGGGCATATTAAACCTTTTCGCCAGTCTTCTGGCATTTCCTCCTGCTCCCATACCTGTACTATAATATCATGAATTGCTTGACGTAAGGCTGGCCCGCCGTGATGGAATAATTCGGCTGGTATGCCATCGACTCCCGGGGCTTTGTTCTGTTTAAGCCGGCCTATAGCCTTCTCAACCTCTTCTATGCTTGGTGGCGGCAACATAGGGTATTCTTCTTGAAGTAGTGGAGCCTCCACTTCTGCAGTGAGCTGACCATTTAGCAATTCATTAAAGTACACTTCCCATCGCTCCAGTATGCTTTCAGGATCGGTGATCAGATTTCCCTCTCCGTCCTTGCAGTATGTGCAGCGTGGTGTGTACTGCGTCATGTTTCGGACGGATTGGTAGAACTTCCGCGCCTGGTGCGGACCTCGCTCTCGGCTGTTTTCTATTTCACAGATTAGGTTCTTCTCCCAGGCTGATTTCTTTTGTCTGTGAAGCCGTTTTTCTGTTCTTCTGAGCTCTTTATATTCCTCTTCGCGTGCCCGCGTTCTATGAGATTGTTGCATTGCTCGGTACGCAACATTCTTACGTTCAGTCGCTAGCTTGCATTCATCATCAAACCAGTCGTTCCGATTTTTACGACTGCTGCCTAAGATGGAGTTGGCAGTACTAATGACAGTATTTTTAAGACGTGTCCACTTCTCATTTACGCCCAGCATACTGGCTCCAGGACTTACTCTCCCTAAATTAGGTGTTTCTAGGGCGAGTCCTAACGCATTACCAAAGGTGTTACTGGTGTTTTCATTGCGCAGGGCAGCCGTGTTGATTCGAACCTGATCGGCGGATGCAATGCGTCTTCGCAAGGCAATCCGCCCTCGGAAAACCATACCAACAAGATAGTGATCCGAGTCGATATTGGCACCTCGGTACGTTCGTACCGTCATCAAGTTCGAGTAGTGGCGACGGTCTATCAACACGTGGTCTATTTGGTTACGAGTGACTCCATCAGGTGATACCCAGGTGGCTTTGTAGATATCTTTACGCGGGAACCTGGTACTCGCAACTACCATGTTTTTCGATGCTGCCAATTCTAAGACTCGAAGTCCATTGTCATTAGTGTTCTCATGCAAACTATGGGTGCCTGCGTAATGCCTGAATACCGGCTCCCGACCTATTTTTGCGTTCAAATCCCCAAGGATGATTTTAACATCATACCTTGGACAGGCATTGAGGGCCCTCTCGACTTGTTCGTAGTAAGACTCTTTTTCTTCGTCTGAGGACTCCTCCGTAGGTCCGTGAACGTTAATGAGGCTGATGTTCGTAAATTTGCCTCGCACGCGAAGGGTGCATAGCCTTTCGCTTATAGCGTTAAAGCCGATGACAGTAGACTTCATTTTTTCGCTGACTAGGAAGCCTACCCCGAGCACATGGTGTTTTGTATGACAGCTGTAGTATATGTCATATTCTTTCTTCTGTAAAACACCATTCCCTGTCCATCTGATTTCTTGAAGAGCTGTTATGTCAGCTTTATATTTTGACAGGGCATCGGCTAGCTGCTGAGCAGCTCGAGCTCTATAGAGCGATCGTACGTTCCATAAGAAAATTCGTAAATCGTTTTTCCTTTTTCTTTGCGTAGGTTGTCGTCGTGAAATCAGTCCGTTTCCGAGGCTTGTTGTCGTTCTCGAAATTCATTAAGTTTTACGGGACAGGGAATTAACCTGTCGCCAACCTGAGGAACCAGCCTGATCATATTAGCCAAACCTTTTTTAAAAGGCTTGTTTCTAGCGGCCGCCGCGAAGAGGCTATGATCACACTTCCACCAGTCCCGAATAGTTACGGCACGTGCATGTTTTCGTATGCTACATGTTGTTCCCCCTATTCGTCTGATGGCTGACCGCCGAGCTACGAATAGGGGTTTTTTTTTACTACCAGCGAGGACCAAAAAGCATAAGGCTCGTTACAAAATGGCGCTCAACGTGGGACCCATCAACATAAGATGGCGAGGCTCAAATTTTTCTTATTGAGCCAATTCAATTCTTTGTAATAGATTTTTTTAGTCTGTTCTTTTTAATTTTTTTTAATATTTCAATTTTTATTTCCAGTTTTTGTTCGATAGTGGTTGCGTGTAAGGTGGTGGGTGTAAAGCACTTCTTGGTACCGCATTGCAACAAGGAAGATGCAATAATGCAACAAATTAATAGACAGGGTGGGCTAAGTAAACGGAGTCTTCGGTTATCTGTGTAAAAGATGCCCAAATGGCCGGATTAATTAGCACACTCTTGACATTATAATGCGAGAGGCGTTTTGGGAGATTTTTCCCTCAAAGTTTGTATAATATTTATTCTTTACATTCTCCGAGGTCTTCGGATGCCTTCGCTGATGAAAGATTAGTCAGTCGTTGTTCTGAAAACTGAGGAGAATACATTTTTTTTATTTGATTCAGCTAGTATATTTTACATTTTTTTCAGCTTCTTCTCCGTCGTCAATGATCATCCATCTTGAATTTGAACTTTCATCATGATTTTTTACACATTCATGGTTCTAACTCTTGAAATTTTGAAGTTTTTTTTTAATTATATGTATTAACATTTTTATTTTATTTTTTTTTTCTGTTAAAAAATAATAATCATTTTATCGATTATATTATACTTTCATTTTATTAATAAATTCATGGTGGCATTGAATACAGTTTTTTTTCAAAGATTCGATTTGAAATTGTGTGATTTTGAACTGGATTTGAAAGATTTTTTATCGAGTTGTTTTAAACTCAGCGATTCACAGGTCTGCAACAAAAATTATGTCTGAATGTTTTGAACTGATTTCTATGTATTTAAGTATTCTGAAAACTAAAAAAATGCTCAAAAGATTCCAGAACGCCAGGTTATTTTGCAAAACGCAAAATTTCATTTGAAAAGGGGTTTTTTCGGGCTAACTTAAAGTCATAAATAATAGGTACAGTTTTATTTTGATTTCTGTATACAGGCCATAACTATCATTTCTTTCTAAATAAAGAACGTCCTGAGTGAGCTAAATTAACAAACATAAACATGTAACCTGAACGTGCGCGCTCTGATAGCGTAGAAAGTGGCGCAGTACAATTACGTATTAACTCGTCATTGTTTTTTAGATCTTGTATAGTGCAATGTCGTCTGTACGGAAGTGTGTGAATTCGTCTGACAGTTTCTATTATATTTATGGCGAATATATGGTATTAAAGCAACAACTTAATATTACGGACTTTGTAAAAAAAAGTATAGGTACTTCGCGTATTTTGGCTTGAAACTTGGAGATCAGGATAAAGTTTGGGCACCTCATAAAGTCTGCAAACGAGCAAAAGAACCATAGTGATGATTGTTACTTTTGTTCGTGTAATGTGAAAGGATATAATTCAAAACGGAAGCAGTCAATTTCATACTCCAATCTGCAATCAGCTATTCGTCCCATCCCTCATGAGACCAAAATACCAGCGCCCAAAGCCCCTGCTACCTTAGAAGAGATTCCAAGTTCTGACGAAGCTGGTGCTGTACCTGAACCCGATGACAAGCCAAGTTTTGAATTTGAAGATGGCAGCAGTCGGAAATTGTTTTCCCAGGGCGAGCTAAATGATTTGGTAAGAGACTTAAATTTTCCCAAAAACGCTGAGCTGCTTGGATCAAGGCTCAAAAGCAGGAACATACTTTTGCCGGGAGTGTCTTCCTCCTGGCTTAGATATCGTGAGAAGCAGTTCTCTCCCTACTTTGCCCAAGAGGACGAGTTGGTTTATTGTACCAATATTGAAGGTTTGATGGATACATTTAAGATCTCATACGACCTAGCAAAGTGGCGTATTTTCATAGATTCTTCAAAAAGAAGCCTTAATGCAGTTCTGCTTCACAATGGCGGTTTCTATGCTTCCATTTCTGACGGTCATTCCGTACACCTCAAGAAAACCTACGAGAACTTGGAATTGGTTCTTTGCAAATTAAAATATAAAAAACACGGTTGGCAAGTGTGTGGTGATTTCAAAGTCTTAAGCATCTTGCTTCGAAAACAATCTGGGTTTACCAAATTCCCTTGCTTTTTGTGTGTATGGGATAGTAGAGACCGAGCAAATCACTGGACAAAAAGTGATGGCCTCCGAGGGAGCTTAAAGTTGTCGAAAAGAACGTCCTGCATGAAACTTTGGTGCCTCCTCATAAAGTTCTTCTACCACCGCTTCACATAAAGCTGGGATTGATGAAGCAATTTGTAAAGTCACTTCCAAGAGATGGAAATTGCTTCAAATACTTAATATTAAAGTTTCCAGGCCTCTCGGAAGCAAAGTTGAAGGAAGGTGTTTTCGTTAGACCATCAGATATTAGACGACTTATCCACAATTCATCACAACGATGACGGATCCTCTAAGAGAAGGGTGGATTACCTTTGAAGAGGTCATAGAGAAATTTTTAGGCAATAACAAAGACCCTAAATACAAACAAATCGTTAAAAAAATGTGAAAAGCATTTCAAGCTTTAGGTTGCCTAATGAGTTTAAAAGTACATTTTCGTCATTCCCACCAGATTTAGGAGATGTGAGTAAAGAGCAAGGTGAACGATTTCACCAAGATATTAAGGAGATGAAAAAAAGATACAAGGGAAGATGGAGCGTCTCAACGATGGACGCTTCAGAGAGACATTCCAGATGCTTCCCACAAGCGAAAATGTACCAAAAGGAGTCTCACTGGGAAAAAGATATGTATTTAGTTCTTACTAATGAATGTACTTTAGATAAAAAAATAAGTTTTGTTACGCAATTATAGATTTAAAAAATGTTTGTAGTCTTTTATCTTTTATTTTAAGATGATAAATTGTTTAACATAGATACCCACATTGTCAGAAAACGTGACGTTCTATGACAAGAATTACGCAAAAAAAAATAAAACAGCTCTCAATTTTTTTTTCTGCAGACTTGTGTTATTTTTATATTGCTAGTTTTATTTTATTGTTTGTTTTCGAGTTTCGAGGCAACTGCTGTTGTTAACATTGGGAATTTTCGAAGTTCGAAATCTTTCTTCGATTAAGTTTAATTAGTTTAGTTGTCGATTTCATTTTTCAGTCAAGTTATCCATTTACGCCTGAGTTGATCTGGTTTTGGGATTTGCTGAGATAAGATCTGTAAAGGTTTTGGTTGGCATGAGTAGTAGGCGAGTTTCACTTCACGGCGACCTAAGTTTAATTCAAGCTCATTCTGAAGCTAGATCTGAGGAGTTCTAAAGGGGGCTTAGAACTACAATCGAGCGTTTCAACTTGGACACTTCATTCAGTTTTTCAGAAAATTTGAATATTCGGTAGTTTCAAATTCAACTTATTCAGGTATGTCTATAATCTGTTCAATTTATATTTGCAGTACAGGGAAGATAGGATATTGGCCTTTCAGTCTGACCATTATGGATTTCACTAAGCTATTTTTATTTTAAAGCTTTTACGAGGTTGCGCAGTGAGCATTTAAAACTGCCGCAAATCTCACAATATTTATTAAAATATGCACATTTTCTAAACAGAAACAATGATGACCTAAATAAATTGAATCCATCTTTTTCCACACCACCAAGAGGTAAGATAGCAGGTGCGTTTTTTAAGAGTATCCCTAGTAGGCCTAATTCCTTTCTAGGTAAAAAATATATCGCAGAAAAAACCTAATAAAGTAAAAACAAACCACGTCATTACTCCGATGCCGACGAGTAGTTGCTGCTACTGCGTTCTCCATTCAAGCTTATTATCAAACATCAATTTCCTACATCTTTGGCTGAATCACTTTCTCAATGTGTTCGACACAACGATGCCATTTTTCAGCGTCAACCTTCATAAGTCTTAATAAAAACTCTCCCTAAAAGATAATAGCCAACAATTGTATAATTTTTAACTGTTTTTCTATAGATAAAAGGAAAACCAATTTGGTGATCAGTCTCCTTTCACCCGGGGAGCAGATAGGTCGTGGTGGGATGTACGAGAACTCCAAGAAGATTACACAAACAATTTAAATGTAACTCAGTGAATCTGTTTCTTATTTCAGTGGCAATTTCTGAAGTTAGTGTGCCGTGAAAGCAGCAGCAGGCACCAGAGTTTCTTAAAAAGCTCTCTCATAAGTCCTGTACTGCAAATATAAATTGAACAGAGTATAAAAGTAATAATTCGTCGGTTAACGATAACGCCTTGCAAGGTAAGGGAGTAGAAGGAGATGCGTCAGAAGTTCAAGGGGTGGATCGAACGGAAGAATAAGCTGCCAGAATTGAAAGGTGTTCTTTATTACCAGCAAGGACCAAAAGGTATAAGGCTCGTCACATTACCTGAACCAAATCATGGACGATCTTCTCGATGATTATCGTTTTGAAAATTACGGAATGAACCCCCTGAGCTCTCACGTAAGTTATTTAGTTGGGCTTACTTTCTTTGCATCTACTTTGACCTGTTAATTATGGATAGCCAGTCTGCTCAAAAACTTAGCTCTATGTTTCATCGTTTTATGTTCTGTTCAACAAAAATTGTCAGTACAGGCCTTAAGGGAGTTTTTTCCAAAGCAGTGGCGCCTGATGCATCCTCACTACACTGCGTTGCGAAAAATGCCATTTAAAAAAGAGCAAGCCACTGACTTTCTTTAAACAATCATTTTTGTAATTCTTCGCAAAAAGTTGTGCACCCCAACACGACCGTTGTATCCCGCTGCTGATAGATACTCTAAATAGCAATACGATCGTGCGCTTGTTATCTAGATCAAAACAGAGTTACCATTATCATTCTCAATTACAAGCAAGGAGCTTATTCAGAGGATTTTATTAAGGAGCTTTTGGGATTTGAAGCTTTTGAGAACAAATTTTATGAAGTTGAGTGTTGGCGATTTATAATGTAAACTAGGGAAACCCTGTGAGAGCTTTAAAAAGCGACACACTTATGCAAGCCAATCAAACCAGAATGATAGTCAAACGTCCTATTTTCCCTGTACTGACAATTTTTGTTGAACAGAGTATAGTTACCGAAGTCATTCGCTACGTCAATTAACAATAGCGAAAGGACGCATCATGGTTATCATAAAGCCACCATACATGAGTGCATTAATAAGTAGCAAGACCTTAACCCAGAGACAAGCTAAAGTTATAGGTTGTACAGGTTCCTCCATCTAGCTAAGTAGAAGTTAAAATCTAATTCATATTTTCTTTTAACTTTCTCCTTCTACTGATTAAAATTGATGAAGAAAATCACTCATTTCTCAGAAACAAGAACTGTTGCATACATATTTTATCGTCTAGGTTTTTACATAAAAATGTTAACTATTTTAGCTTCGTGCATAAGTTAACAAGTTTCAAAATTTTATTATAGCACGGTAATGGCCCGAAAATTGTTGTTGGCTCGTTTCAAATCATTTTCAGGCTCCTTCTGATGTCAATATTAGTTTATAATAAAAAAGAAATTAATATTTGCTTTGTGTACTTATTAGGATACCGAAAGTTATTTATTCAGAGATATAAATTATAGATATTATTTGAATAAACAATGCAAGCAAAAAATAAAAACCTCATACAGTGATGGAAAAAATAATAGAAACGAATTTTATTTTTACTGATCCAGCCGCATTATTACTTTTGCAGGAAATATTAACTCATGTGCCCCACTGTATATGATCGATCGAAAACGGTACTTTATTATGCTATCGCTTTTAAGCACATTTCGTTGGAATAATTAATTCTTTATGGTCATTTGTTGAACGACCTCGTGTTTGTGCTGGAAAAAAAAATAGAATCGCTTTTTTGCTTAAAAAAAATTCTAGAATAAAAAGTGTTAAAATCTAAAATAAGGTAATTTAATTTGGTTATTTGAAAAAACAAAAGTGTTAAAATAGCATTTATCACGAAATTTGTTTTCTTATTATTATTAACACCTTCAGGATGGGCCGCGGGTTACATTGCTCAAACAAGGAAAGAGAGTTGATTAAAAATCTTAAAAATGAAGGCAAATCAATGGCGGAAATTGCAGGCCTAATGAATTGCTCCAAAAAAAAAGTATTTACAGCCATTCATTTTGAACCACAACAGGAGCAGCGCGGCAGAAAGCGGGCAACCTCCAAAAGGTTCGACGCCTTATTGGTACGAAAATCGAAGAGGAATCAATTTTTATCGTCGGAGGACCTTAGAAAGGAGTTAAATGCACCAGTCACAAGCCGGCCGATTAGAAATAGGCTTATAGAAATGGATTTGAGGGCGCATTCTGCAAGAAAAGTTCCACTGCTCAGCCAAAGAAATATTAAAAATCGAATCACTTTTGCGAAGACGAATTTAATGCGGCCAAACTGGAAAAATGTCTTGTGGTCAGACAAGACAAAGATAAATTTATTTGGATCCGATGGAAAACCAAAGGTAAGACGCCCAAAGAACACTGCATACGATCCCAAACATACGATAAAGACAGTTAAACATGGTGGTGGCAACATTATGCTTTGGGGATGTTTTTCGGCTTCAGGTGTGGGGCCAATTTATTGGATTAAGGATGTTTTGACCGCCACAGGTTACGTTGATATTCTTAAAAATATAATGTTGCCATTTGCCGAAGAAAACATGCCGTTAGTGTGGGAGTATATGCAGGACAATGATCCCAAACACTCATCCCGACTTGCAAAAAAGTGGTTCAAGGACAACAAAGTCCATCTAATGGAATGGCCGTCACAATCCCCGGACTTAAATCCCATAGAGCATCTATGGGGAATATTAAAAAAAAGACTTGGTGGATTTAAATCCAAAAATAAAGATGATCTGTGGAAAAAAGTCCAGGAAGAGTGGTACGCCATAGAGCCCTTCACTTGTGCCAAATTAGTGGATTCCATGGGTCGCAGGTGCAACGAAGTCTTAAAAAATCGTGGTGGCACAACAAGATATTAGAAAAAAAATTATATCTTATTGTTTTAGTTTAAGAAAAACCGTGTTAACTAGTTTTAAGTCTATTGTTTCTATTTTTTTTTCCAATGGAAATAAATTAAGTTAATTTTTTGTTATTTGAATTTTGAATCAAGTTATTTTTTTCTCTATTATTGAAAGCGTACTTCAATATACTTTAAATAAAAATTGTAACATTTAGGTTCGTATTCACCGAGCGCTCCTAAACGGCTCTTAACTTTACGAGGCTCTTAACTTGAAATTTCTGTGCGGTATTCACCAACCACTCGCAAGTGTTTTTCGAAGTTCGAAAATGAGAGCCACTCTCTCTTGTTCAGGCATACCCAAACTGTGAAATGTTGTGTAATGTTGGTCTTGACAGCAAATGGATACTCTTCTACTTGGCATTGCTCACATGGATTCGAGTCAAATGCGTGCGTGGCACACGCACAAGCGAACAAATTTTCGAAGAGAGCGCTCGTAAGTTAGGAGTGGTCGGGACCACTCCTAACTTTTAAGAGCGCTCGTAGATCTTCACTAATATTGCTTGGTGAATACGTTTATGAGCTTCTTAAGTTATGAGCGCTCGGTGAATACCGGCCTTAAAAAATAATGCATTTCAACGAAGAAAATTTAAACATTACCAACAAAACAAGTCGTTTCTATTATTTTTTCCATGACTGTATATGAACATACATACATAAATATATATTCGTCTAACTTTATAGGTACATACGTTATGGATGTACAAATGCATGTACACATTAGAAAAAAAAATAGAATTCGTTAATAGTTCAAAAGCAACCGGTATTCGAAGTTTGAAAGGTGGGTATCTCTAGTAAAACCTGGTTGAAGTAGAATAAAAACATTCCAACTTTTCCAATAATTTCATTATTTAGGAAAAATTTTAGCCATACTAGAAAAAATAAAAAATAAGTAATTTAAAAATAGCCATTTAAAATAAAACCGTCTATGTTGTTTATACATTTTTTTTACATAGCAAAGAAAATATATTATTGAATAAAAAGTAAATATTTTAAATTAAATCAATATAGGACCCAAATGACAAATTGCATCATCTTAGATACAGACCCAACCCAGGAATAAACGTTCGTTTTAAAAAAGTACAATTCCGGGCTGACAATGCATTTAATATGTGAAAGACACCTCGTTAGCTTCCCATAGACAAAAACTATGCACCTTACCATACATACGCCCGTATTTATTGCAGATATAATGTAATTTGCAATTAAATACTCGCAACAAATTTTATAATTAAAAATATGTGCATAGGTGGACAGGACTATAATCGATTTTTTTTTCTATCTCCCACTTTTATAGGTATATTTTACTCAGTATTAAGAAAAAAAATCAATAAGTAACTTTTCAGGCGTCTTAAAACTGCATTGAAATTTAAATCAGTGCATCTATTTCCGATAAACTTTTGTTTTAAATTTTTTTGATTTCTGAAAACATATAACATAGGTTGTTGCCTTTTATGACCAAGTCGAGACCAAACGGCTATGAAATTTCTAATATTGATCGATGACTTTTTCTTTCACTAACCTTCTAGTTATGTTTAACTCTGCCAGAAATAACTATTTCACTCAAAAATTTACAGATTCAACTATTAAATTTTTAACACTTTATTATCAAAAACAAAACTATATTATTAAGTCAAACATTTAAAATTCCTTTTCGGCATCTGATATCTGAATCTGAGTTCTAAGATTGGAATTGTACATGTACTAAATTTTATATAGCTAGTAAGGCAGAGATTAAGAAATAAAGATTGGAAACCTCGGAACTCGGATGTCAAGAGTTTGCAAATAAACTGCTTTGCTTAGCAATTGACACATGGAGTCACGGCACCTGGCAGTCGGCGCGTGAACCTTCAATTGGAGATAGATTTTTTTTCGATTTGACGTTCAATGTATTTCCCATAAGAAAAAAGCAAAAAGGGGTCGGAAAAACATTGATTTAACTAATCAAATTTATATGAACCGGTATGTATTTTATGATTTTTAAAGAATAGTAATATGTGTTTATTTCTAAATCAGGTTGAAAATATAATAAGAAACTTAATTAATCCTTTGTAATTTGTCTTCAAAAATCGTAAGCATATCGTATGTAAATGACAGATTAAACAATTTTTTTAAGAAGCAACTTGTATCTATTGTCTTCTTTGACTAGCCGTATTTTAGTCTCAAGGTAGAATATTTATCCTTAAATCAATAATTATCTATTTAATTAAAAATAAAACAAACATAAAACCCCTGTGTGGCCATTTTTTTTTTAAGTATTTGTTGTTGTTTTCTTCAATTTCTTTACTTTTTTTTAGTACAAATTGCACAGGATTAATTATGTTTTTGATATATTTTCCACCTGATTTAGAAATAAACACATATTATTATTTTGTTAAAATCATAATATTGATACTCGTTCATATAAAATTAATTAATAAAATTTATGTTTTTCGAGCCCCTTTTCGCTTTTTTCTTATGGGAAATACATTGAACGACAAAGCGTAAAAAATTCTATCTCCATTTGTCAGTACACACACTGACTTCCAGGTGGTGTGGAAAGCAACTTACCAGGTGCCAATAGGCTTCGTCAAAGCATGCACACAAGAACCATTAACTGTTTTCCACCACTGGAAGCCACGTACACTATTGCAAATTCTAGATTTACACCATTGTACTGTCAATCATGTAGGGAAATTAATGGGTAAAACTAATTGACACATGGAGTCACGGCACCTGGCAGTCAGCGCGTGAACCTTCAATTGGAGATAGATTTTCTTTTTCGATTTGACGTTCAATGTATTTCCCATAAGAAAAAAAGCAAAACAGGGTCGGAAAAACATTGATTTAACTAATCAAATTTATATGAACCGGTATTCATTTTATGATTTTAAGAGAATAGTAATATGTGTTTATTTTTAAATCAGGTTGAAAATATAATAAGAAACTTAAATAATCTTTTGTAATTTGTCGTAAAATCGTAAACATATAGTATGTGAATGACATATGAGACAATTTTTACTTTCGACTTATGCTACTGGCGCACTGGCAACTGTGATCGAAATCAAATAGTTTAATCTCCAGTTGAAAGAGAACCGCGCACTGGCAACTCTTTACTCACGCTCACACTCTTTTCTCTCTTGCTCACCGATTTTCTTTAAACTTGGTAGATATCATTTTTAATTTTTTCTCCCCACACGTTTTTTTCTTTTTATTTAAGACCAAAAATAACGGTACCTGCCATACGAATTTTGTTTGGATTTTTAAAAAAAACTTCAAAACTTTTTTTCAAAACCCAATATTTCGAAAACCACATGCTAGATTTTTGTAAACTTGATAAATAAAAGTTACTTAATATAATCTACTAGATATGAGAAAAAAATTTATTTTACCTAAAAATAAAGGAACCTACCACACAAATGCTAAAAAATTAAAAAAAATGGTTTTCAAAAATCGTATTTTTCTCGAAAACGGCGCATACAATTTTGATAAAATTCTTTTTCTTTCAATTAATTTTTACGATCTTTAATTTAATAAAAAAAATTTGAAATTAAGATATCATAGCTAGTACCTACCATAGAACCATTTTTACGAATTGAATTTCTCATTATCCACATAACGGATCTTAATGAAATTTTTTATAGGGAAGCTTCTACAAAGTCTATAGTCCAGTCATTTTAGGTTTTATCTGCGGAAAAATTCCTAGTGAGCTGAATTTTTGTATACACCCTTATTATACGGCATTGTATTGAAGATGTGAAAAATCGACATTGATATCGTGCCGGCTAAAAAAGTTATAGGGGTCAAAAGGTCACAAAAATCAGTTTTTCGCAAATATCTCGCGATCTATTGCTCAGAGGTCAATAAAGCTCATTATAAAAATTGTTTGTCGTGAAATTGTCTACAAAAATTGTCTTTTGCATTTTTCTGTAAAATTAACCGTTTTCGGAGTAGAGCGCTGAGAAAGCGAATATATTATGACGATGCACTCGTTTCCTCACCACATTCGAGCTAGAATGCAGTGCACGTTTTTTTTACATGTTTTCCCCCGTAGGCATAATCCATGATATGTAATCAGAGTTTTTTTTTTATTTACGAGTGAATAATTTTTTATTTGAATACAGAAAAATACAGAAAAATTAAATTTAGTATATAATTTTTTTTATCATTCATTGTCGATACTCGTATCTTCAGTTTCTGTGTCATTAACAATTTATTGCATACCGCAATCTTCGATATTAAAAATGGTCTTTAGCTGTGAAAGTTAACTCGCTGATTCTATTCAGCATTTACACCAGCGATCTAATAGGTAGTCTAACTCGGGCAATTGGTATGCCGTCGACCTAAACGATCAAAGGCCAAACGCAACCTGAACATCAACACAGAATGTTCTGCTGAAAAAGTTTTTGGTATGATGTGGTGTACTGCCACAGATACTTTTACCTACTCAATATCATCGAAGACGTCTTTGAGTGAGTTGCTGTCAAAAGATGAAAGGCCAACTAAACGACAAGTCCTACGAGTTTTGATGTCCATCTTTGACCCTCTAGGTCTAATCGCACATTCTTTAATTTATTTAAAAATATTGATGCAAGATATTTGACGATCTAAAATAGAATGGGACTAGGCAATCGACGGCAAGTTACATGAGAGATGGCGTGTGCGTGTGAACCATCTGAAGAACATCAGCAACTTACAAATTCCTCGATGCTACCTAAAGAACATCAAGTTTGGAGAACATGATGCTTGCCAATTGCATGTCTTCGTAGATGCGAGTATCAATGCCTTTCCCGCCGTAGCATATATTCGTGTGACTAAAGGGAACTTCGTAGAATGCAGAATAGTTTCTTTAAAAACAAGAGTCGCACCTCTCAGCTTGACTTCGATACCACAACTTGAACTCGAAGCTGCAAGACTTGGAGTGCGGTTAGCTAACAGTATAAAGCAGTTTGACAGCATCGTATTCTCTGAAGAGGTTTACTGGACTGATTCAAAAACGGTGCTTTCTTGGATTAAATCCATTCACCGGAACTACATGCAGTACGTTGGATTCAGGGTAAGTGAAATTCTTGAGACAACTGAAATGCAGCAATGGAGATACGTACCTACGAAGATGAATGTAGCCGACGACGCCACAAAATGGCAGAAGATTCCGGATTTTTACTCAAGCAGCCGTTGGTTTGTTGGACCACCGTTTCTTTTACAATCTGAAGACAACTGGCCTGTTAATTTGATGCATATTCAGGACACGTTAGAAGAGCTGAAATCATCTGTTTTATTCCATCATGTAGTACCTAATCGTACATCGATTGATCCAGAACGTTTTTCGGCATGGAAAAGACTAGTACGAACTCAAGCATATATTTCTCTTTTTATATGGAACATAACAGCAAAGAAAAGAAAGGTCCTTAAAAGGAATGATGAATTTCTAACACACGAGGAGTTCGCAGAATCGGAAACTACTCTATACCGACAAGCTCAGCTGGATTCTTTCGGTGACGAAATAGCAGTTTTGAAAAATAATCTCAATCTTCCTATAGAACTTCGCAAGTCTTTCGAAAGATCTAGCCAAATTCGCAAATTATATCCGTATATGGTGTTTTACGACTCCGTGGAAGAATTGATGCTGTTGTTGGAGTAACTTACGAATCGAAGCGGCCGATTTGGCCCAAAAGACGTGTAGTAGATGTCTCACTTGGAAAAAATGAACAAGTTCGTCAGGCAACCGTCCAAACTGCATCAGGGTTATATGAAAGACCTGCGGTAAAGCTAGCAGTCCTCGATGTTTTAGGAGATAAGCCAACCTTGTGAGTCAAGACTCGCTAGTTGCCATACCGGGGGGAGTGTTGGCGACAGTTGTATCGCCGACATCTCTGACTACTATTATTATTTGGTAACACCGTTTTTTTAAATGTCAAACAATTATCCCTTTCGTTAAATAAAACGTTTGTATGTATGTATCTTATTCGTCAAGTAAAAAAAAGAGCTTGATATACCTAATTCAAAAAGCCAGACAAACGAATTTCAGCCACCGCGTACCAAGAAGCAGCTGCAAAGTAAAATATATTGAAACTTAAAATTGTCCAAGTAAAAAACTAAAAGTAAGTTTAAAATTAAGATTTACCATATTATAAAAAGTATTATAACAAACATAACAAACATATTAAATTGCAGGAATTTTGCAGTCCTGTTTTATTTAAATACAATTGATTAAATAAAGAGACTAACAGATTGAACTACTAGGACAAGAGTTTTTTTTTATACTTATTTCCAAAGCAACAAGAAATATACGCAAATATTAAGGAATTTGTATCCGAAAAGCAATAAAATTAATATTTAATAAAGTTTTTATTGATAAAGAGATAAAAAAAGCATAATTAATAAAAAATATTTGTATTTAAAATTTTTTGAATTCAACGGATTCCTTTTTTGAATTTTCAAACGGACCTATTCGACTTATTGCGCAATTGAGCAAAAACCCACAAAATTTGAACAAAAACTGTGTTGGTCCCATTTAAAATGCATGGGCAACTAACACATGTTTGAACTGTAGGTTTTTTCCACTCAATTTAGCTTGTAGGGTTAAAGAGAGCCTCTAACTCTCGAAGTCGTGACTCTAGGTAATATATTTCCTCTATGGTATTTACAATGGTAAGACGCATTGACGTATTATATATGGACTGCTAGTCGTATGAAATTTCTATACACCACCTCTTTCCACCTCTCACTACCGATATTAGAGCTATTGGTGCAAAAGTGGTAAAAATAAATAAATAACAAATTTATAAATAGTCCAGTCAAAGCGTCATTTGACCTTGCGCGCAGAGGCATGGTCAATTTTTTTTTCATGGATCGATAGGTGCTTATGAGAAATGCTTAAAACCAAATTTGCACCACATGACAACTTTTTTTACCAAAGTTATTGGTAAAAATGTATTTTGTGTCATTTTTTGGTCATTTGCGAATATCTCGGCTCCACTATCTCGCACGAACAAAAATTAAACATGTTTTTATTCCTTATAACATTATCTATTATGTTCTAAAAAAAAACCATTTGTTTAAACAAATGAAAAAAAAGTTATAGTAAGTTAAACAAATTTTTTGTTGTTTAAAAATCACTTTTTCGTGATTATTAAGAAAAAAGCTCATTTAACGATGAAGTTTTTATTTTTTATTATTAAAGTTCTTGTAATTCCCTACAATTTAAAAATAAAATCAGCACTCTACGGTGAACGAAAGCCGAGTAATAAATTATTGAACATGGGTAAGTCAGCGCACCCACGCATTTTATGATTTTATGTTTTAATTAATATCTCAGCCCCAGTATGTCGCAAACTGAAAATAAAAAGACTGTATTGCTAATAGCAATATTTTCTATCAACTTGCATTTAATTTAATATGTTTGAGCAAAAACATAAAAAGTTACCGTTGGTTTCAACGTTTTTTTTCTTGTTTTTAATACCTTTTTTTCATAGTTATTGAGAAAAAGACTGTATTTCATGGTAAATATTTTTCAGTTTTGGATTTTTGTCTTATAGTCCTGCTAATTTTCTTCAAACTAAAAAAAAAATTAGTCCATTACGACAAACGGGAGCCAAGATATTCATGATTTAAAAACTTAGGAAAGCTTACAATTTAGTATTTTAACCTTGTAGCTTGTAATTTTGGTGTCGCCAGCAACAAGATTAAATTGGTATCCTTCAAACACCCCACACATACTTACACATATTTGTTGCTTCTTGTTGCTGGCGACACCAAAATTACAAGCTACAAGGTTAAAATACTAAATTGTAAGCTTTCCTAAGTTTTTAAATCATGAATATCTTGGCTCCCGTTTGTCGTAATGGACTAATTTTTTTTTTAGTTTGAAGAAAATTAGCAGGACTATAAGACAAAAATCCAAAACTGAAAAATATTTACCATGAAATACAGTCTTTTTCTCAATAACTATGAAAAAAAGGTATTAAAAACAAGAAAAAAAACGTTGAAACCAACGGTAACTTTTTATGTTTTTGCTCAAACATATTAAATTAAATGCAAGTTGATAGAAAATATTGCTATTAGCAATACAGTCTTTTTATTTTCAGTTTGCGACATACTGGGGCTGAGATATTAATTAAAACATAAAATCATAAAATGCGTGGGTGCGCTGACTTACCCATGTTCAATAATTTATTACTCGGCTTTCGTTCACCGTAGAGTGCTGATTTTTTTTTTAAATTGTAGGGAATTACAAGAACCTTAATAATAAAAAATAAAAACTTCATCGTTAAATGAGCTTTTTTCTTAATAATCACGAAAAAGTGATTTTTAAACAACAAAAAATTTGTTTAACTTACTATAACTTTTTTTTCGTTTGTTTAAATAAATGGTTTTTTTTTTAGAACATAATAGATAATGTTATAAGGAATAAAAACATGTTTTATTTTTGTTTGTGCGAGATAGTGGAGCCGAGATATTCGCAAATGACCAAAAAATGACACAAAATACATTTTTACCAATAACTTTGGTAAAAAAAGTTGTCATGTGGTGCAAATTTGGTTTTAAGCTTTTCTCATAAGCACCTATCGATCTATGAAAAAAAAATTGACCATGCCTCTGCGCGCAAGGTCAGGCCCTTTTTCATGACGCTTTGACTGGACTAAAAGGGCGTTCAGCGAAATTTATGAACACGCGAGAACAAAGCATTTAGTTCAACAAAAACTGCTTTATGGCGGATATTGTCGTCTAGGGCCTGAGTTGCTTGGCGACTGTTGCTGTAAGGTTTCCACAGATAACCTAATTAAAAGGTAGAATGGTGTAAGATCCTGTGACCAGTCCTTGGTAAATTTATATTTATATTTTAAAATGGAATACATTTAAAATCGCATTTTTTCATTATATTTATCTAATTAAGTGAATTTGCTATTATTTAAAAAAAAATCTTCATTTTTTATTTACATAAATTTTAAGTAGAGCAATATGAACTTTATAATTTACCTTTTCATGTTGAACCGTATCCATTTTTACTAGAGATAGTTTTCTTGGTGTTTTGAACACAATGTTCACAATAAATTGAAATTGCGTACAAATTGATAAACTTAATTTTTCCTTTGAATTATATGTTTCCACGTTGTTCGATTTAATATATCTTTTATGACTAAATTATTGTTGAAATAAATTAAACAATGATAGATTTGCATACTTGATTTCATATAAGAAAATAAATCAATTTTTTGTGCCATTTAAATAATTTTTCAAACTCAGCATTTCGACAGTTCTTTATGCTTTCCTACTCTAACGAATTACAGCACTCTTCTCCTGTATATGATAAATGCATATTTTGACTCTTAAATCCGCAAATAAAGTATGAAAATAGCCCTCAAGTTTGTATGTTTTCTTTTTATCAATTTTCTATACAAATAAGTATGAGGTGACATTTTTTGCTTCACGCATAGAGACAAAACGGTATTAGGTTTGATTTTTTTCGTTGTATTTATTTTGGAGCAAATTTAGGATTTTTATTCAAATACACGAATTCTTAAACGGTTACCACTCAGAACAATTATTTTGTGTAGATAGATAATTATTTTTGTAGGCAGATTTTTGAAATGCAGAATTTTGAGTATTATTCTAAAATACAGAACAATTAGGTATATTGAAAGCTAAAATTTTGAAGAGTAGAATTTTGGAATGCAGAATTTTGGGAAATTAAATTTTGAAATGCATAAAAATTAATAAGTAAAATTTTGAAAAGCAGAAGTTTGAAAAAGGAATTTTGAAATGTAGAAAGCTTAATAAGTAAATTTTGAACAGCAGAAGTTTGAAAAAGGAATTTTAAAATGCAGAAAGCTTAATAAGTAAATTTTGAACAGCAGAAGTTTGAAAAAGGAATTTTGAAATGCAGAAAGCTTCGTAAGTAAAATTTTGAAAAGGCAAATTTTGAAATGCAGAATTTTAGGAAATAAAATTTTGAAATGCAGAAACCTTAAAAAGTAAAATTTTGAAAAAGATATTTTGAGAAGTAGAATTCTGAAATGCAGAAAACTTAATAGGTACAATTTGAAAAGCAGGACCCTCATCGCGTAATTTTTAAGATGACCGTCGTCCAAACGATTGTCGAACACGATGTCGTCAAAAGTTTGCTTCGTGTAAAGTTTCAAGCGCATCGTTCGGTCGTGTCGTCCATCGTCCACAGTTTGAGAACATCAAGGAGCAATAAAATGTCATTTGGGCTGTCTGGTTGTAATTAAACTAAGGCTACGCGTACAGTAGTGCGACAAAGCGATGCGATGCGAGAAGCGTTTGCGTGCGAGAAAAATATTTACATTGATTCTTATACACGTGCGCACAGTGGAGCGATATTTGATGCGAGTTTTGCGAGTTTCTCGCATGCCTATCGCAAGCATCTCGCACACAATCTGTTCTGACCACTTTTACAAGTGAGTTCGTGCGAGAAGGCTCATATTGTTTGTTTTGAGGTTTCAAAAAAAAATCAAAAGAGTAAAATTTTGTTATTTCAGTGCTTGTGTTGTGTGGTGCAACTTTTTCCAATTTTGGTGGCAATAATTATAAAGGGATTAACAACATAACTGCAGAAAATATCGCTTCTACTGTGCGCACTATCTCGCATCTAATTCTCGTATCTCGAATCGCTTGTCGCATCGCTTCTCGTATCGCATCGCTTTGTCGCACCACTGTACGCGCAACCTAAACTTTTCGTTGGAAGTGAGAGAGGGTGGGATGCATTCCTTATGTTGATTTCCTTTACACATGAGAAATCAATTTCTGTATGAAGATTTCGGTTAATCGACAGATTTTACGTTCCTTCACACCAAAAAAATTTTTTTTTATAGAGATCAAAATCTTCGAATCCTTATTTGAAGATGGATTTATGTATACGAAATGCGCACACCAAAAGAAAACAAATTATCCCGAATCGAAATCCCTAGTGTTAAATAAAGGAAATCGAAATTAGTGTCCTTCGCATTCGCATTTATTCGATAGTTTCGCTTTCATTTAATTCGCTTTCATTATCATCGAAAAATAACAAATTGTAATGTAGTAACATTTTTTTAAATTAATTTAAATTAAAAAAAAAAACTTTCAAAAAATCCACAAAATGTATGAGACGATTGTAAAATAGCAATCGTTCAATCGCAATCGTTCAGTCGACCATATTTGACAGTTCAACAAGTTACATTAAGCTAAAGTTGAATCGTCTTAACGACATCGTCCAGACGATTCAAGTTTGTATGTGTTACACGAAGCAGTTCGATCGTTCAAACGACGTCGTCAAACTATCGTCGTCAAACTATCGTCGTCTTACGCGATGAAGGCCCAGAATTTTGAGAAGTAGAATTTTGAAATGCAAAATTTTGGGAAATATAATCTTGAAAAATGTACTTTGAGAAGTAGAATTCTCAAATGCAGAAAACTTAATAAGTAAAATTATAAATTAAAAATTTTGAGAAGTAGAATTTCAAAATGTAGAATTTTGAAATGCAAAATAACAAAAAAAATTTTAACTCGCTAAAATGCCTAGTTTAGCCAGAAATCACGTTTGAAAATGTCAACTTTGGGGGGTTTACGGAGCTCCGTTTAGCCGCAAATCGCATTTAAAGATAAACATTTGTTATTCGTTACATGCGATACGTGGATTGAAAGGTGGCACTCCCTAGACCACGAATATGCAATTTTTAATCCTCTAAGATGCCTAGTTTAGCCAGAAATCACGTTAGAAGATGTCAACTTTGGGGGTTCTACGAAGCTCCGTTTAGCCGCAAAACGCATTTAGAGATAAACATTTGTGTTCCGAAAAAAAAAATATTTTCAATTTTTTTACTTCTAATGGAAGAATAATATATGTTTGTATGTATTAAATTTATTTTTTTTTTAGAGGCAAATGGATATGTATAGGTGTTTGAGCAGCATTATACATTCATTGCCAATAAATTTTCGCGTTTTTTTCTCATAATCATTGTCTGTGCGATTGGCAGTGGTTATTTATTTTAAGGTAATGGTTGAAAAAAAGTTTTCAAAAAATGGGTATTTTTTGTACCCCCCATGGAACCATTTTTTTTTTTGTTTTTCATTGTCTCAAAAACGGTACAACCGATTTTGATATTTTTTATTTGCTAAAGCTCCCCAAAAACTTAAATAGAATTGTGTATTAAAATTTTCAAAAAAAAAAATTTGGATTTTTAAAATAAATTTCTCAAAACTCAATATTTCGAAAACCCCATGCTAGATTTTTTTAAACTTGATAAGTAAAAGTTTATCAATATAATCTACAAGATGTGAGAAAAAAAAATGTATTTTACCTAAATATAAAGGTACCCACCATACAAATGTAAAGAAAAAAATAAAAAATGGCTTTCAAAAATCGTATTTTTCTCGAAAACGGCGCCTGGAATTTTAATAATTTTTTTTCTTTGTATGATCTTTAATTTGAAAAAACATCATCATCATCATCGGCTCGACAACCGGGTTCCGGTCCTGGCCTCTTTCAACAAGTCTCTCCACCTATCCCGGTCTCTAGCCGACGCCATCCAGTTGCGCACCCCAAGGCTTCGGGCGTCCTGGTCTACGCCATCTCTCCAGCGCAAGCATGGTCTACCACGCTGTCGTCTACCATAGAATGTACCACAAAGAACTTTCCGAGCAGGTTCCTCTTCGCTCATGCGAGCTAGGTGCCCTGCCCACAAATTTTGAAATTACAGCTTGTACCAACCATAGAACCATTTTTTCAAATTTTGACATTTGACAATTTTCTCATTATCGAAATTTTTTATAGGGATGCGTCCAAAAAGTTTAAAAACATTGCGTCTCAAAGCTTTGAAAAAAATATTTTTTTAATTTTTGTAATAAAAACTAATTTTTTTCTTGGAAAATTCGATATCTCAAAACGGCACAGTATTTTATTTCGAAACCTAATTTCCATTCGTACAATAATAAAAACTTTAGGTTGGCGTACCAAATTTTTTTTTATTTTATTTTCACTTAAAAAATTATGTAATTGCAAGTCTTGCATGTGCAAAAAATTTAGCTCGAGATTTTGATCAAAGTTTACTTTACGATGATAGAAAACACGAAAAAATATTTTTTTATCTAAAAAAATTGTTTTTTAAAAATCAATGTCTTGAAAAAGTTTGAGCGACTAATTTTTGAAAATATTTCCTAGAATATTTATTTTTAAATACTTAAAATTAATATCCCAAATTTTTTTCTAGAAGAATTTTTTAAAGAAATTTCTTATATTCAAAATTAGTTCAATAATAAAAGGTTTTTTAAACTTTGTTTGCATAAATTCGTACTTTTTTATATTTATATTAACAAAATACAAAAAAACAAAATTTTTATTTTAATGAATTAATAATTTCCAAATTTGATAAAAATTCGTAGACAAACATTAAAAGAAATATTTGTTTGTTCAAAATTTGTAGGGCAAATATCTTATATTTTTACAAAATATATGGATAAGAACTATTTTTTGTAAAAAAATGTTCATTTTTATTTTAAAAATTTTTCATGCACCCCACAATAATTTTCTTAAATTGACACCAAATTTCTTTCTTTTTTTTTATTTTTCTAAAATTGCTTATAAGCATTTACAATGCATACAAAATATTTTTTCCCAAAAAGGTATCTGATTTTTTAAAAATATTATGTCAATAATAATTTTATTCTATTTATTCTAATTTTTTTTTAACTAATTTAAGTTTCCTAAAATTATTTTTTTCTCGAAAAACTTATTTGATTTTTTTTCACAATTGCTTTATGTGAATATTTATACATTTCTGAAATTGTTTATATATGTGTATTAAGTATTAAAAATTTCCTATATTTTTTGCAAACAAAGTTTATAGGTATGAATAAATTTTAAAAACTGTTCTATACCTATATCAAATTTCTTTTTTTTTATTTTTAATTATATAAATACCTATCAACGAATACAAATACTTTTTTTTGTAATCAAAATTATTTTCTACCATACCATATTTTATATAGGTATGTACATACCTATCAAAAAGCTATTTTCTTTAATAAAAATATAGGTATACGTACCTATTAAATAGTTTTGTACCTATGTAATATATGTATGTACATAACTATATTAATTGCAAACAAAAACAATTTCCACTACCTAACCACCCACTGCATCTAATATAAGCAGTTAACCTAGTTGATTGCAATTATTCATGCTTATTTTGACATTCTCATGAATAGTCTATTCGTTAGAATTATTCTATTCCTTCGAATGAACTTTCTTAATTTTGAGATTCGAACGAATAACATTCATTTGCGAAAGATAGCATAAAATGAACTTCAAAAAAGATTCATTTTCATTTTCAGCTGTTTGACATTTACTATATTTCTATTTGAATTAGTATGACCGTTTTAAATTTTTTTTGTTTCTAAACATTTTATAGATGTTGGATAAAGAATCAAGAAACAAAATAAATAACACACTTTTTCATTTAAAAGTAAAGTTTAACCATAAGGAACTACATATTCATTACATTTTTTGTGTCAACTCAGCTGTTTTGAAACTATTCTTAAAAAAATAAGTTGTTCATGACGCGTTCTAAACTTTTATTTTGTTTCGTATACACTTGGTCACACTAAAATATCAAAAACAGAAGAGAAGTGTTTGTGAAATGTCTAAACCAAAAAGTGAAGTCTTTGTTTATTTGCAATTGTTTTGTTTATTGTTTAATAATTTAATTTTCTTTGATAAAAACAAAATAATAAATAAAAATATGGCATTTGTGTTGTTTATAAATGAAGATGGTGTTTATTTAATTTCTCCGCGGTTCCCTTCCAAGATCTTTCCGTATCAACGCGGGTGGTAAAAAAACCCTTTGCTACCTCCGTGTTTTTTTTTCCATTATTTTGATTAACTTTTCCTTTTGTTCGCGGCTTGTCCAGTTGTAATGCGACCTTTAAACATAAAACAACAAAAAAATTAATAAAAGTAATTGATTTTCCATGAAATAATTAAAAACTTATATGTTTTGTTGCTTACTCGACAGAAAAATTCAAACGACACAAAAATGACATTTAACTCTATTCTTTCGAATGTCAAAATTGAATTAGCTTTCGCAAATGAATGAACTTTCTATGGATTGGGTAAACTTTCGTTTGTTCGACTAACATTCTAATCGCCGAGTCTCAAAATTAATGTCGATTTCCTTTTACACACTAGGGATTTTAGGGATTTCGATCCCTTGTCAAATTTTGTCAGTTGTCATATGTTGCAAAAAGAAAACAAAAAGAGATTGATTTTTTTTTTTGTTAATGTGTGCGTGACATGTCAAATTAAAAATCAGAATCCATACTTCTATTTACGTTTTGTCTTTTCTCTTTTGATAAGTAGTGATACATCAAAATATTTTTCTCAACTTCAATAATTCTCCTAATCCTCAACGCTCAACGTTGCTTTAAGATTACAAATTAAACAATTTTCTATTTAAATAAATAAACTTTGATTTCCTCAACTATGACTGAAGTCGTTGATATGGCAGCCCGTCTCCATTTAACACTCGACCAGGATTAACCTATCCATTGAGTGTTCCGTATTGTGGCAATGGTTCCATTTCCATGCCCATCGACGACATTGAGACATCGATATAATGAATAAGACCAATTGAATTTGTTGCAAAATCTATTATTCCCATTGCTTAGTATTGCGAATATTATCCTGAATATGAAAAATGCAAACAATGGCTGGAGAAGAACCTTCCAACCGAATTCGAGTGTTTGAAGCTGGAAGATGCTGCGAGCGGCGATGCCGGCGACGATGACAAGAAACGTCAAAAACGCGGTGGCAAGGGCTTGATGAAAATCAAGAAGAAGCAAGATGTCACCAAGAAGATCTGTGTGCCGCGTGTACCTCGTGGCAAGAAGAAGTTCGGCACTGTCGTGACTGGATTGAATACGTTTGGTAAGATTGGTCCAACCACGGCTATGTTGGGAAATTATTAAGTACTGATTGCATTGATTTTCTAGAAATCGACCTCAAAGTAGCTGCTAAGTTCTTCGGGACGAAATTCGCCTGCGGATCATCTGTAAGGTGACGTTAAGGACGATTTGTTTGACATCATTCCAGAAAAATGGCCCGAGATCGATGAAGATTTATTGAGGATTTGGGAGACCAGAAGAGACAGGTTGCTAATGTAATGTGTCCGTATTCAAATGAAAAATAAAAAACTAGGCCTTATTGCGAGTTATAATATCGATTTGGACTCGATGTATTTGGAATACGCCAGCTTTTATCAAGTTAAGCTTGGAAAAAATCCAAAAATTCCTAAGAAGATGTCAGCAAACATGAAGATACAACTCAATAATAATGCTAGAAAATGTCTGCCTGCAAACACAATCAAATTAGATGAATCGCCGCAGAAAATCAAACCTTTTAACGAGAGTTTACAAATCAAGCAAATACCCAATAACAAAGCTCAAGAAGTATCAGTTGCTCCAATTGAACTTGGAGTTCAATTAGATCTTAATATGGACTTGTTAGTGGATGGGTGGAAGGATCTTGAACATTATGTCAAAATGTAGTTAAAATGTTTAAAGAAAACTGTGTATCCTATATAAATGTTTCAATTTTTTAGGACGATTGTAAAGAAAGATCTTGGTGTTCGATGGAAAAACTTTACTTGCAAGAGTTCTTTGTTCGGAAATCCCGTGGTAGGTAAAATTTTGAGTTATTCACCCTTATCACGGAGTCCCTCGTAGCAAGTCCCCAAAAATTTTGTTACGCTACGAATACGAATAAATTTACATCATAGGCCCCGAACGAAATCAAAACAGCATTCCTAAATTCGGAGTTTCAAAATGAGTTGATTTGCCTCAAAATGTGAAAAAATAAATAAATTTTCGTTGTTCTTCTTTTGATTTGATTTTAATTTTGTTGGACGTTAAAACTGGATACCATTGCCATTGCAATCTTTTTTATAAATGTAGAAAATACGCGAAGAAGACCAACACTAAAAATAAGATTCATTATGGAAGGATACCAATATTTATTTGTATTTACTTTATTTGCCTTTCAAACAATAAAAAATTTAAACAAATTCATATGAAAACAATAATAAAACTTGTTTTTATATATCTTATTTACATGTTTTTTTTATCTTCGTTCGCTTAATTGTATTTATGTTTCGTTTTAAGTTGAGCTCCGATCATAGTATCTGTTAGTAGAAAAAACTGTTGTTATTATTGATTGATGTTATGTGTTTGGGATGAAAACTGTTGTAATCCCATTTGCGTTTGGGGCGTTTTATTGGTATCGGTTTCACAAATGCTGTCACATAAAGTGAATCCCGAGAAACATTGTTATCATCCTCGTCATAATAGTCACAATCGACTCTATTGACGTTTTCAGTTGTTGGGCAGGTTCTTGGAGAGTTCTGAGTTTTGCTGATTGGCGGCTGGATTTGCGTTTAGACATGCGGCGGGATTTTGTAAGCTGCTACTTTCCATAATGGTGTAATCGAGTTTAGACCAAATATCATCAATATTTGTTTATGCTCGATCTAAAATGACACGTCCTCCTCTTCCCAGTCGACGTCGCGGCAAAATCGTTGCAAATCCTATACAAAATGGTCTGAAATAGAAAAAAATGCTAAGTGTTAAAAAAATAATAATATGACGTTCAAATTTATTATTAAATTTTATCTTACTAATCGTATTTTACATAATGGGGATGTGTATAATGTTGAATATTCCGAATATTCTTAAAAGTACTTTTGTCATGTTTTTGAAGAATCAAAAATGACAAAATCATTGTTCGATGAATTTTTTTTTAAATGTTTGCGAACATTGAAAATGGTTTTAATAATTAGTTAGGAAACTTAAATTGGAACTGAAAACCGCTCCAACCTTTAAAATGAAGCAACTAGTAACCGAATGCCACTGTGGTTTATGAACCAAATTCAATAAATTAAATTGAAATGAAGCAACTATATTATCCGAAAGCCACTGTGGTTTATGAACCAAATTCTTTTTTATTCTACTTCTTATAATAATTTAAACATACCATAAAAACGACAGGCATTGAACTTCGGCGCTTGTAGCCTCTCTACCAGCGCGGGTAGCTCTTTTTTTGAAGTGTTTGGAAATCTTGAACTGTTCTGTTATAATGGCTGCAGTTCGTCTAGGAACTCTAAAATGGCGACGGAACTAAAAATAAACCAAATAATATTTATTTATTTATTTTTTTTAAATAAACAAAGAACCTACCTCGTCGTCTGTGTAGTTAGAAACTACATCCTGGACAAAATTTACAACCGAATGCCTCACATTGCGATTGTGATTGAAAAATTTATTTATTTCCAAAATATCTCCATCAGAATCAGTTGAAAAGAAACTTTCGGATGATGATGACGAAGAAGAAGACGATGAGGAAGAAATCAATTCTTTCATTACTGCGAGAGAAGCCATTGTAAATATATTTAAAGTTTATTTAATGTTTATTTATTTTCCACAAAAATTTTCACAGCACATGAAATTATCAGAATAAAAATCACAATGACGTCTAAAGCTAAATGTCAATTCCACTTTACTTTGGTATGTGTGCAAGTGCGTGTTTCATGTACGTGTAGATCCCTCTTCAAATAGGGATTTTAAGGATTTGATCCCTGTCAAAGAAAAATCGATTTTTCGGTTTAAAGGAACGTAAAATCTGCCGAGGGATCAAGATCTCCACACAGAAATCGATTCCTGAGTGTAAAAGGAAATCGACATAAGTTTCAACGAATTCGACTCACTTTCGAACGAAAGAGAATGTCAAAATAAGCACCATTTTTGTTCTTCAAAATTACACCAATTATTATACTTTTGAATAACAAAAATAATAATAATTGCAATCAACATAGATAAGTTACCTAATACCTATATTAAGATAAAGTACCTATGTAGGTATACTAAAATTAAAAAAAGCCTAATCCTATCAAGAATCAAATTTCAAAATTATTTCTACTTAAATCTATTCAAATAGGTATGTGTCCATATAAATAAAAGGCAACGTTGTATTTTGGTTAAATATACCGAAATTGTTGCGTATGAAATAGGTAAAACAAAACAAATATTCTTGACAAAAAAATATAACAACAAAACACACAGAAGATCCCTCAAAAGAAAAATGCTACAAAACAAATTTCATTTTCTGATTCTCGTCTTTCTCATTGCCACGTGGCTAAAAAAATTTTCTCGTTCTTTCTTCAATTACCACCCCACCCTAAATCAAAAGTCTCCGCGAAATTTTTTCCTCCGGCAGCGCCATCGGTAGAGTGTATTCCATAACATTTTTTTCTGTTCCTTGAGAGTACTATAGTTTTTATATACAAAGGTAAGATGTACGAAAGCTTCGCATCTTGGTCACCCATAGTCTCTGGCCGAGGCTTAGGATCATTATAATGGAGCATCTCTGACTTGGACATTGATTTTGATATTTGTGAACGCTGAACGGCAATAAATTTTTGCCATTGATAAAGCAAATCATTGTTTTTTTTTTTAATTTGTAACCCCTACACAGCTAAATGAAAATATGATTACCAAAAGGATGCCCGTTAAAGACTCTCACATCGTGAAAATAGCAGTCGAATTTCCTGAAAATGTCGCACAACTTATTAATTTGGATCAAAGACAGCCTTTAGCAGGTACATAGATAATTGATAATAAATTAAGAAAATCCCTTATTTGCGACAAGACATTAATAACTCGCAAATTTTTTGTTTGGATATACATATGTAAATATATGCGTTTCAAAATCTCGTTTTCAGCAAAAGCTATGAAAAACGATGGAAAATACACTCATATGTTAAGAAGTTAAATATTTTGAATATGATACAAGAGTAAATAACGAACAATTTTGCACTTGGCCCAAAATAATGAATTTTTGAGATATGACTAAGCAAATGAGGGATATGTATGTAAGTATATTCTCTTGTCATTAAAATCGTGCCCGATTGAGAAATGATTATTGTTTCCAAATAAAGGTTCACGGGTCAAATAATAGCAATGTTTATTTTCTTTACTCACTAGGGATTTCGATCCCTTGTCAAATTGTTTCTTTTGGTGTGCGTATTTCGGATACATGTAAATCCATCTTCAATTAGGGATTCGAAGAATTTGTTCTCTGTCAAAAAAAAATCTAATTTTTCGGTGTGGAGGAACAAATCTGTCGAGAGATCAAAATTTTCACGCAGAAATTTATTTCTCATTTGTAAAGTAAAATCGACATAAGATATTCATGAAACGAGATAATATTCCGCTACAGTGCCGAGCATTAATGAAGGTTCTCTGTTACTGTTTCTATGAAAACTGAAAAATATACAAAATAAAAATAAAAACGTAGGCGACAATGTTCATTTTAATTTATTTGTTTAGTACAGAATACCATAAGTAACCAAAAAGAAGAAAAAAAAGTAATTGCTTACAAAAGAAATGCATTTTCAAAAATTCAGCCATAATTTCATCGAGCAAAAGTGATCGTACCTTTTAACATATTTGTTAGTTATTTTGTTTCCTTAAAACATTTCAAATTAATACCTAAATAATAATAAAAAAAATAATAATAAAAATAATAAATAATAAATAATAATAAAAAGTAATTGCTTACAAAAGAAATGCATTTTCAAAAATTCAGCCATAATTTCATCGAGCAAAAGTGATCGTACCTTTTAACATATTTGTTAGTTATTTTGTTTCCTTAAAACATTTCAAATTAATACCTAAATAATAATAATACTTAGTTGGAAATCCTTTTAACCTCTAAACCGCTTTGGCATTGAGTGGTCTAGTTTCTTTATGTTCTACTTTTTCCTCTACGTAAACTGTCACATAAGAGTTTATGTGGAACATAAGTACTTATGTTCCACATAAGCTCTTATGTGACAGTTTACGTAGAGGAAAAAGTAGAACATAAGCGCTTAAGTTGAACATAAATATTTAAGTTTTGTAACTAGCCTTGTTGCCTTCTGGTCCTTGCTGGTAATAACGAACCCCTAGCTCAGTCCTGGGAGTGGTTCTTGGACCCTTTCGCTCATTACAAAAAAAATTTATTTAATTACCAGGCTTTATTCTGGTTATCCAGGGTGTAAGTAGGATATCGCGAGTTGTTTTTCTTAACCCTCCCTTCCTTGGTTGCTTTTCTCGCCTAAGCAACCCCTAGACTAGGCTTCCTCTCTATCACCTAAATCATCCTTCTATCATCCCTTCTCTCATCCTTTTTTTAAAAAAAATTTACTCCGAAAACATTGTTCCTATCCTCATTTTAATCTCAATAAAAAACTGAATTTTTCATTTTTACTAAATGATCACAATTTGATTTTTATTCAAAAAAATTTCATAAATTACGTTACTTTAATGTATGTTACTTTAATAGTACGTTAATAAAAAAAAACCAAAACTATATTTCAATCAAAATCTTTCTTTAAATCAATTCGATTTCGCGACGTTAAGTACTTTTCTTTTAATTTTAATATATCACACCTATCAACCCGTATAAATGCGCGTAAATTCAAATAAAATGCAAATATATTTTTCTTTCAATATAATGTAACTCACCCTCTTTACTCCTGGATGCTGTGGCCACTGCAACTGGATACTTTGGATGGTTTAATTTTGATGCACTTTGTTTTCATTTATTTACCTTATACCAATTTGTATAGGTGGATATTCCGGTAAGTTTTGTTTTAAATGGTTTTACGCTTTAATTTCTAAAAACCGATTCTTTAATTTAATCAAAAATTGAAAAAAAAATATTTTGATTCAAATAGCACAAAAGTAAGTTAAGTTAAAATTTAAATCGAAATAAAAAAAAAATAAAAAAAAGTAAATTAAAATTTTTAGTGATTTGAACTTTGCACAGTGGTTCTCAAATTTAGCCGCTTTTGCCACCTAGGCTATGATCGTGTTGAATTTTGGTGCACTAACTGCTTTCTTAATTAGAACTGTTCGGCAAAGGTTTTTCCTGTATACGAAACGGTAGCAACTCCGTTGGCCGTTGTTCCTGATGGTAACAGCAATTTGTAATTCCTGTAGGATTTCATGAATTCCTTGAAATCTCCAAGCAAAAAAAAATGTTTGGTGGAATTTTATTTCCTACCGCCAGATTTATTTAAATCCTATTGAAACAAATTTCAAAGGAAATTAATTTTGAATTTCAAAGAAACTAAAAGGAATTGGCTAGTAGTCTAGCAATTATTTTAATCAATTACCTCGTTATATCTTTTTTACAGGTTATTATTTTAACCTTTAGGGTGTTTTATCCACAAAACGAAAGTAAACTTCTATTAATTTCTTAATAAAAAAAATTTTTTATTACGAGCGGTATTCTTTTGGTTAAGCGAAATTATATAATTTTATGACAGCACTCTACCGATCGCTTTGAATGTAGTTTCGAATTTAACTTATTTAGTTCTCGAGTCTTTTCTCAACTCTCTGCTGCATCATGGAAATTGGATAAAGCTCGCCTTTTCCAGGAGCACATACCCAATTCAGCAACATTTTCATTTTTGAGTCAAAAACTCCAGAAACCCTAGCCACTCGCTCTGCTCTCAAAAGTTGCATCGAGAGATCTGCAAAAGGTATGTCTAAACTTGGAAATAGGAATCTATTCCACAGACAGATCGAACCAATAATCTATTACCTTTTTAAATCTTCATCCTTCTTCCATTTTCCTTTTTACGAGATTTCAATTGACAGATGTTCTAATAAAAACAAAACATACAAACACTTCGTCTTCGTCCGGTCCAAGTTAGTTATGTCGTCCGTTGTCTCGTCGCGTATTTTATTTTTGTGTGTTTTTGGTGTTTATAATAAAATTCTTTATGCCTAAATAATTCGATTCGGTAACAGGGCTTTGCTTTTTCCGGATAAATCGTTATCTGGAAGATGCAAACGAACCCACGAAATTAGCTTCGGTCGCCGGGAGCAAGACCAAGTGAAAATTAGTGCAATAAAGTGACTAGGAAAATTGGTGCCAACAAAATTCCTATCACAGTGCTACCGCGTCTCAAACATACATACGTATATGTAATGAAGGCATTTCAAAAATTTGCCGAAAATTAAAATTGAATTCAAATTCAATTTAATAAAAATTGATCATAAAAATACATAAAAAAATTACAGTTAGTGCAAATGAATAACTGTAACGAAGACGGGTATATGTATTATATGTTCGCCTTGTCTATCATTAGACAAAATATGTAAACAAAAAAATGTATAGTTCGGTCATATAAATAAAACTACCTCAACAAAACACCTATGTATAATTGTATATAATGAGCGGCTCAGCTGTGTTTTGTTTTGTTGTGCACTTAATTTGTTTTCCCTTATACATTTTGATCATGTTGTTTTGCCGTCGGGAAAAATATTTTAAATCTTTAGTGCGTGTGCAATTAAATCTTTATTCATGTTCACACAGCGATCAAGATATAACCGTATAACAAAAAAAAAAATGATCAAAATGCTTGTGAAATTACATATACATATATCTATCTGTATAAAAAAAATATATCAAATGATCGAATATTTACATCAGAATCGCTTTGCCGTCGGTAAACGACTAATTTTGCATTAATATCTACGTTTAGATATAATTTGTTTGTGTTTTATTGCAAATTTTCACGATTGTGTTTTATTATCGGTAAAAAAATAAAACAATAAAAATTATTGAAGACAATAAAAAGAAAAAACATGAAAGTGAAATTTTATTTAATCTTGACCAACGTGGGTCGCGAACCCATTTAACTAGCCGGGCTTTTACCAGTGTTAGATCAGATAAGTTTTAAAATTTTGTTATTTAATTTAAATACGATACTTTGTGGTTCGTTTTCTTTTCATTTGCAGGAGATTTATTGGCGAATATCTTTTGCATGGAAAATGCCTATTGGTTTACCAGAACGCGTTTCTAACTCGTACATGCAATTGCCAATAACCTTTTTAATGCGGGATTTCTCGAACTTTGGAAGTAGTTTAGCATTGACACCTTTAATGAAGTTACTTTGGGCGAAGTTACGATGGAATACTTCTTGACCCTCACGGTAAGTTACCATTTTTGAACGTGAGTTATAAGTATTTTTAGACTTAACGTATGCCCTGAACAAATTCTCCGACAACTTCTGTCTGGTGAGCGTAGTTTTTAGTGCATGAGACAGGACTAACATTTCTGGGTCTTCAAGAGCTTTTAATTCACGTAATATCCTATACGTAGAGCCGTGAGATACCATGTTTTGTCCGAATAGAGCATAGTACGGTTGGCAACCTAGCGAATCGTGCATGTCAGAACGCAAGGCGCATGCTATGCTAGATAAATGCACGTCCCAATCGTTCTGCTCTTTCGAAATCAAAACTCTAAGTTTGCTCAGAACGCTGCGATTGACTCGCTCAGAAATGTTAGCCTGTGGAGAATACACCGCAGTTCGCACATGCTTTACACCGTAGTTCGCCAAAAAGTTTTCGAACTCTTTGGAAACGAACTGTCGTCCGTTGTCGGAATGAATTAGTTCAGGGGTCCCGAAAGTGTGAAAAATGTTTGATTCTAGAAAATCAATAATTCTAGAGGAAGTCGCTTTAGGCATAGCTTGAAGAAAAACAAACTTTGTGAAGTGGTCTACCACAATAAAAACATACACGTTTCCTCGCTTCGTACGCGGATATGGTCCCAGGAAGTCGACGTACAGTCGCTGAATAGGCCTTTCAGAAACAATCTGCTTGGTGATAGGTGGACGAAGAATCGCATTAGGGGCCTTTACCATTTTGCACGTATCACATTCACTCACAAATGCCTTGATATCCACTACCATTTTTGGCCAATAATATTTATCTCGAATACGAGCATAAGTTTTTGCAAAGCCACTATGACAACTCAGCTTTGTATCGTGGAATAACTCAATGCATTTGCGAGTGAGTGTGTCAGGCAACCAAAGACGCCATAAAGAATCCTCCTCGTTCACATCACCATTCCTGAACCTAACTCTTTTGTATATGTATTTTCCCGATACAACTAGGTCAGGAAGCGCAGATTGATTTGAATTGATGTTCTTTCTCAACTGGGAATATTGCTCCGAATCAAACTCGACTGAATCGAGGTCTATATCACCACATATCATTGTCGAAGAAACCTCATCAATCCCATCTTCTTTCACGGTTACCTTCGCAGAAATTTCTTCCATATCCATACGAGATAGAGTATCTGGTACTATGTTGAGGGATCCCTTTCGATGTTCAATGGAAAAATTGAAACCTTGAAGCTCTAAACTCCAACGAGCGAGTCTTCCGCTCAACTCTTTCATCGACATTAACCATTTAAGGCTCGAGTGGTCCGTTATGACTTTGAAAGGCAATCCATCAACGTAGGGCCTGAATTTTCTAATACTCAAGACAGCGGCAAGGCATTCCTGCTCAGTAACCGTGTAGTTTTTCTGAGCTTTATTAAGCTTCTTCGACATGTATGCTATCGGTCTCTCATTGTTGTTCTCATCCAATTGAAAAAGAACACCACCTACTCCTTCCGAAGACGCATCACACTGGATGATAAACGCTTTTTTGAAGTCGGGTTGTGACAACACCGGAGCCGAGGAAAGTGCAGTCTTTAATCTGTTAAACCCCTCCAAAGCCTCAGGGGTTAATTCGAACATCCTCTTCTTTTTAAGACAATCAGTTAGTGGAGCGGCTAGATCTGAATAATTCTTAATTAACCTTCGATACCATCCCGTCAAGCCTAGAAATCTCCTAACCTGTCTTAGGGTCGTGGGGACGGGGAAATTTACCATTGCCTCGATCTTATCAGGATTGGTCTTCAAAGTACCTTGGCCAACGATGTATCCGAGATACTTAATCTCTCGCATGCAGAACTTGCTCTTATCGAGGTTAATAGTCAGGTTAGCCCTGCGAAGACAAGCAGCCACTTCGTTAAGGATGCGAATATGTGACTCAAAATCAGCCGTACAAATCAACAAATCATCTAAATAGACGAACACATTCTCACGTAACGAACTTGGCACAACTTGATCGATGACTCTGCTCATTGTTTGACCAGCATTGCTTAAACCAAATGGCATAACTTTAAACTGGTAGAGAGGTCTACCAGGCACGGCAAAAGCTGTTTTCTCTCTTGACTTCTCATCTAGAGGTATTTGCCAATAGGCATCTTTCAAGTCGATTCCTGTGATGAAATGTGTGTCTTTTATACGGCTGAGTAAACCTTCGATGTGAGGCAAAGGATATGCATCCTTAACGGTGACCGCATTGACTTTTCGGAAGTCTAAACAGAGGCGGACCTTGCCGGGTTTCCTCACCAAAACAACAGGGCAACTCCAAGGAGAATTACTAACCTCGATAACACCAAGCTCTAACATACGGTCCAATTCCTTATAGACCTCATCTTGACGAACCGGAGACAATGGGTAATGACGTGATTTGATAGGAACCGCGTTACCCGTATCAATGACATGACAACCGAGAGTCGTCTTACCCAGCCCTAGCACGACAAAGTTAGGAAATAACTGCTTGGTGCGCTCTAGCTGAAAATTTTGCTCAGGCGAAAGTGTGATCAGCTCAGCCTCATCCTTAAAATTTACCTCATCTTCACTTGTTCCAATGTCGCCTTGAATCTCGCTTATTTGTGGCATCAGGTTGAACTCTCGCCAAAAATTCATTCCCAAATAGAGTTTTTGAGTGAGATTGGGAATTAGGTAAAAAGAAAGGGGCTTCGTGATACCATTGTAACTGGTCTGTATTTCGCAGTGACCTATTATGTCATGCGACTTGCCGTCAGCAGTACGTACAACGTTTTTATATGGCTTCACAACCACTCCAATTCTTTTCACCAACTCCCAACACTCACTGCCAAGCACCGATATGGATGCCCCGCTATCCAATAAGCCAAAAGCTGACTCATTGTTTAGCTGAATATTGGCATACATTCTACCGTCTGCATTCGAGGAGATAATGGTATCCACGATTTGTTTATGAAATTTCTTACGATTTCGAAATCGACGGCGACATTTTAGAACGTGAGCGCTTGCTGAACTATTATTAGTCCCGAAAATTCGAGAACGAACCTTATAATAGTTTAACTTGCGCTCGTGAAGGGACTTGAGAGCGTAGGTATTGAGATGATGAGACTGAGAAACCTGAGAGCTTCGAGGTTCTGTCCGTTCCATGATCTTGTTTGGAACACTTTCAGAAAAGGCTACTTTGCTGGTGTTAGTTTGTGGGTTTTCTAATTCTGAGAGTGGTCGGGTCTGTTCTTTAAGGAACGAATCTCCCCACTCTTTCTTTCGTCCCTTGTGGAGTTTCCCGAATGTTTACCGCACTCTACGGTACTTACTCCTTTCGCACCACACAAAAAACAGAAAAGATTTCTAATGTGCGACGGGCAAAAATGATAAGCATGCCCTTTCTGATCGCAATTCCAGCAAGTATAGTTCGACGTTGAAACCGCCTTGCGATTTGGAAGGATGGCCGCGACTTCCTCCCCTTCCTGGTCCAAATCAGATTGATCATCATTGACCTCGATTTCGTGAACCGTCCTTTGGAAAGAAGTTCGTTTCGCCAAGAACCTCTCAGCTTCTCTCGCCTTGTTTCGCAGCTGCTCTAGGTTTTTAACTTCAGCTGAGAGCAAAATTTCACCTATCTTGTCTTTGGCATTATTTCGGATGACATCGACAAGTTTTCGATTGTCAAATGGTTCTTTTAAACGGTCGTTCAGACCAACGATTGAATTATAAAAATCGTCAAACGATTCTTTAAAACCTTGTTTGCGAGTAAGCAGCCTCATGTAAATCTCCACATCACTTTCCAGCCGCCCAAATTCCTTCGTCATCGCTTCTTTCACCTCGGACAATTTTGCTGTTGGGTTTCTTCGCAAAAAACCCCAAAACCACTTATTTGGTCTTCCGCTAAGCAAGGTGTGGAAATTCGCGGTTACCTGTTCGTCAGTGTAAGAAGACGATGACTGCAATCGATCTACCTTGAACAGAAAATCGCTTACATTATCGGTGCCATCGTATTTGATGTTCCATCTATCAAGGCGACATGCCTCAGATGTGCTTGACATTGATGGAGTAATAGAATTTCTTGGTCTGGGTGTCGGCTGAAAAGCTTCGGAGGATCTACCCTCAGCTGCCCCTGTACTAAGCAAGTGTTCTCTAGGAGATGTATTTTGAACCGGTGCTGGTATTTGCAAATTTTCCAACTTTTTTATGACGTTGACCATAAACATGTCCATTTGTTGGAATAATCTAACCTGATTGTCAATCATACCCCTTTCAATTCTGGCCGCTAATTCCTCCGTTCGATCAACCGCATGCACTTCAGGTACATCACCTTCTACTCCCTCACCTTGTAAGGCGTTATCGTTAACCGACGAATCATTAGTAGACATATCTGAATAAGTCGTAGAATTAGAAACAACTGAATTCAAATTCTCAGAAAAACTGAAGGAAGTGTCCAAGTTAAAACGTTCGATTCTAGTTCTAAACTGTCTGCAGAACTCCTCAAATCTAGCTTCTGAATGAGCTTGAATTAAACGTGGGTCGTCGTGGAGTGAAACTCGACGCCTACTGCTCATGCCAACAAAAAAAAACTCTTACAGATCTTATCTCTGCAAATCCAAAAACCAGATCAACTTAGGCGTAAATGAATAACTTGACTGAAAAATGAAAACGCTAACTAAACCGGGAAAAAGGCTCGAAGAAGAATTTCGAACTTGAAAAATTCCCTATGATAACAACAGCAGTTGTCTCGAAACTCAAAAACTGACAAAAAAAAAAAAAACTACTAAAAACCAAAAAAATTGCTGCTATGCTGTTTAAAACTCGATAGAAAAAATCTTCCGATTGCAGTTCAAACTCAACAGAATTTAAAATGGAATCTTTGAAAAAAAACTGTGTTCAAATTCACCATGAAAATATAAAAAAAATGAAAACAATATAATAAAAATCGTTAAAATGATTATTGTTTTTCAACAAAAAAAATAATAAAAATGTTTATAAAATTTCAAAAAAAATTCAGAAATTCAAAATTTCAAAACTCGGAACTGAATGTAAAACAAAAAATCATAAAATGTAAAAAGGATGAGAGTTCAAATTCTAGAAGGATGATCATTGACGACGGAGAAGAAGCCGTAGTCCTGCGAGCCAAAAAAAAAATGTAAAACATGCTAACTGAATCTAATAAAAAAATGTATTCTCCTCAGTTTTCAGGACAACGACTGACGAATCTTTCATCAGCGAAGGCATCTGAAAACCTCGGAGAATCTAAAGAATGAAAAAACTTTCAGGGAAAAACCTCCTAAAACGCCTCTCGCATTAAAGGGTCCCTTCCGAACAAGTACTTTATATGTCAAGAGTGTGCTAATTAAACCGGCCATTTGGGTATCTGTTATACAAATAACCAAAGACTCGGTTCACTTAGCCCACCCTGTCTATTTATTTGTTGCATGGTTGCATCTTCCTTGTTGCAACGCGGTACCAAGTGCTTTACACCCAGTAACCGGGACTCACAAGGAAGCTGCAACCACTATCGACGAAAAATCGAAATAAAAACTGAAATATTTAAAAAAAAAATGATGAAATAAAAATTAAAAAGGAAAACAGACTAAAAAAAAACTATTAAAAAAAATTTGAATTGGCTCAAATAAGAAAAATTTTAAGCCTCGCCATCTTACGATGGTGGGCTCCACGTTGCGGGCGCCATTTTGTAACTAGCCTTGTTGCCTTCTGGTCCTTGCTGGTAATAACGAACCCCTAGCTCAGTCCTGGGAGTGGTTCTTGGACCCTTTCGCTCATTACAAAAAAAATTTATTTAATTACCAGGCTTTATTCTGGTTATCCAGGGTGTAAGTAGGATATCGCGAGTTGTTTTTCTTAACCCTCCCTTCCTTGGTTGCTTTTCTCGTCTAAGCAACCCCTAGACTAGGCTTCCTCTCTATCACCTAAATCATCCTTCTATCATCCCTTCTCTCAAATTTTTTTTAAAAAAAGGATGAGAGAAGGGATGATAGAAGGATGATTTAGGTGATAGAGAGGAAGCCTAGTCTAGGGGTTGCTTAGGCGAGAAAAGCAACCAAGGAAGGGAGGGTTAAGAAAAACAACTCGCGATATCCTACTTACACCCTGGATAACCAGAATAAAGCCTGGTAATTAAATAAATTTTTTTTGTAATGAGCGAAAGGGTCCAAGAACCACTCCCAGGACTGAGCTAGGGGTTCGTTATTACCAGCAAGGACCAGAAGACAACAAGGCTAGTTACAAAATGGGCCGTAGTCCTGCGAGCCGAAAAAAAAAAAAAAAAAAAAAAGTAAATTAAAATTTTTAGTGATTTGAACTTTGCACAGTGGTTCTCAAATTTAGCCGCTTTTGCCACCTAGGCTATGATCGTGTTGAATTTTGTTGCACTAACTGCTTTCTTAATTAGAACTGTTCGGCAAAGGTTTTTCCTGTATACGAAACGGTAGCAACTCCGTTGGCCGTTGTTCCTGATGGTAACAGCAATTTGTAATTCCTGTAGGATTTCATGAATTCCTTGAAATCTCCAAGCAAAAAAAAATGTTTGGTGGAATTTTATTTCCTACCGCCAGATTTATTTAAATCCTATTGAAACAAATTTCAAAGGAAATTAATTTTGAATTTCAAAGAAACTAAAAGGAATTGGCTAGTAGTCTAGCAATTATTTTAATCAATTACCTCGTTATATCTTTTTTACAGGTTATTATTTTAACCTTTAGGGTGTTTTATCCACAAAACGAAAGTAAACTTCTATTAATTTCTTAATAAAAAAAATTTTTTATTACGAGCGGTATTCTTTTGGTTAAGCGAAATTATATAATTTTATGACAGCACTCTACCGATCGCTTTGAATGTAGTTTCGAATTTAACTTATTTAGTTCTCGAGTCTTTTCTCAACTCTCTGCTGCATCATGGAAATTGGATAAAGCTCGCCTTTTCCAGGAGCACATACCCAATTCAGCAACATTTTCATTTTTGAGTCAAAAACTCCAGAAACCCTAGCCACTCGCTCTGCTCTCAAAAGTTGCATCGAGAGATCTGCAAAAGGTATGTCTAAACTTGGAAATAGGAATCTATTCCACAGACAGATCGAACCAATAATCTATTACCTTTTTAAATCTTCATCCTTCTTCCATTTTCCTTTTTACGAGATTTCAATTGACAGATGTTCTAATAAAAACAAAACATACAAACACTTCGTCTTCGTCCGGTCCAAGTTAGTTATGTCGTCCGTTGTCTCGTCGCGTATTTTATTTTTGTGTGTTTTTGGTGTTTATAATAAAATTCTTTATGCCTAAATAATTCGATTCGGTAACAGTTTCGTATCAGCAAATGGCCCTTAGTCACTTAGGCGTTATTTGTTGCCATACTGCAAGAATTATTTCATTTAGTTGGGTTCTATTCCTTATCTCGTGGTTTCGTATAAGCTTTTCAGGGTGGTCCCACAAGAGTTCAATGGGATTCAAATCAGGACTTTATGGTGGTGTTACAAGTTACAAGCATGTGGGAAATATCCACATCTTCGCGTCTAGAGCGGTATGTTTGGGATCATTGTCTTGGTGGAAATAAAACTTGTTTCGGATCCCCAATTCCTCAACGCTTTTGTGAAGATTTTCTTTCAAAATGTTTATGTAAACAGTTTTATTCATTCACCCTGACTACCGATGTCATAAACGACAGCGAAATATACGACCTGACACGATCTGCATTCCATAAGTCGTTTCCAACTTCTGTCAATCGTTTTGTTGTCGACTGTAAACGTCGAACGTCGCACACTGGGACCCATTGTATGGAGAGCGTGCTCAAAATGCAAAATTGAGATTATTAACGGTTTCTTCCAAAACAAATATTTTGTTGCATAGTTGACAAAATTGTCTGTCAACTGTTAAAATTTTGAAAGTCGGAGAGGCTGTTGGTTAAAAGAAAATAAGTTCTGAAAGTTGTGATTTACGTAAATAGGAGTTTGTTGTGTGATTTAGTCACCTCGAAAACCATGTTTTTTACTTTAAATTGACCGTCTAAATCACACCACAAACTCCTATTTACGTAAAACACAACTTTCACAACTTATTTTCTTTTAACCTACAGCCTCTCTGACCTTCAAAATTTTACCAGTTGACAGACAATTATGTCAACTTTGCAACAAAATATTTGTTTTGGAAGAAACTGTTAATCTCAATTTTGCATTTTGAGCACGCTCTCCATACAATGGGTCCCATTGTGCGTTGTTGAAGACTTTCGTTCTGCATTTTGTAAGACGAAAGGCAACGACGACTAAGAAGAAAAACGACGATATCTCTCGTTCAAAAATTTACGACAGAGACATGGAAGGTCCCAAAACTGCAAGTATTCTTGTTAAATAATTTATTTTATCGAATTTATTTACGACTAGCTGCCCCGGCAGACGTTGCTCTGCCTTTTATCTGTAAAACAACACAACATTATTTTTTTATTATAATACTTCTTCCCTGACAACTTTGTTCTGTCAAAAGTTATTGGCCCTTCGCAGTAATAAAACATATTTAAGAGTGATCACTTTATTTATAGATTTAGGTCTCTATTATAAACAATGATTTCTTACAAATATAAGTTTTCTATTTTGTACATTGCAAGACTTTAGTAGTAGTAGTAATAATGTGGTATTTTCATTGTAATGCCTTATCGTACACGATATTTTTTGTTTGATTACCTGGCGCGTTAATAAATAAAGCTGTCGGTTTTCCGACGCGAGAGTAGTCAACATACAACTTTCCATGAGAGAAGCATGGCTTTTCCTAATTCCGCACAGGAAATTGCAGTCGTTAAATTCAAACGGTACGCCAGTTGGTACCATTTGGATGCGGGGTATCAACACATCCTCTCCCTTATATTTTTCTTTTAGAATGGTTGCTTCTAACACATTGTTCAGTTTTTTTTTTCATTGCTAGCCGTGTGACGTTGAAAAGTCATGGTTGGTTGATATTTCGTAACATTATGACCACCGAACCTACTTTTAATAGAATATTATTGGGAGGTAATTCTGGAAAATCTAGTGAGTTCAAAAAATCTGGTGAATAATTGACGACATCATCTTGGTTAGTTGCACAATCAACTGATTTGTATGTCCTTAATTCACCCACAATTTCATTTTGGATTTTAAAATTTATTTCATTTACGTCCGTTTTTGGCTGCTATGTACTCGTAATATAGCTCGTTCACTCAACCAACAATGATCTCTGTAATTTTGAGCACCTTTTCTATAAGCTTAATTTTTGATTCTGAAAACTGACGAAAATTGACAGGAAATGTAATGCAGCCTGTCATAACATCTACAGGGATTTTACCATTACCAATGTCAATGAGTTATTTTGAAAATATTTCTTCAGATCAATCATTTTGCAATTCAACACGCATATTCTTGCTCAAATTTAGTATCTCAATTTTTTTCACAAAATGGAGGACTTCAAACATGCATTCAGTTAATCCGCTGGTGTAGACCGTGGAATAACTTCTTCTAACAAAATCATCGTTCCACCGAATTGGTTTTGATTGCTTCGCAAATTTTTCAGAGTCCTGTCTAATGCCTCAAAAGACTTTTTATGTGCCATTGTGCATTCATCCCATACTATCAACTTGTATTGCTGCAAAACCTTTGTTCTTCGAAATGTTGCAAGTCGGAGTTTCGTTGCTTTGAATATTCAATGGTAATTTTAGCTCTGAATGGGCTTTTCAAACTGCAATACCAGAGGAAGCAAGTGAGAGTGCAATTCCATTCTGTAAGCGAATTGTTGCTAAAATCAATGAAATTAAAAATGTCTTTTCTGTACCACCAGAGTATCAAAATATTAAAACCCCCAAGTTCCATCATTTACAACGTTGTTGATTCAACAGCGGAACATATATTCGAACCGATTCCCTTAAAGCATCGAGATCGAACAGTTTTTCACGTTGCAACCCTTGATGAAAACCGTCGTGCATTGGGCGATTAGGCGCGGACATGCATAATTGAGATAATAATTTGTTCGATATCATCAAGCACAAGTCTTCAATTGATATCAACGCCTTGTCGTAAATGTTGATTTCCTGTTCCATTGTGCATTTGAGGCAATGCAATCATCATTGTATTTGATCCATAAATCAATTGGGTTTGACGGAAATCATGTTGATAGAATTATAGAAAACAACATTCGTATTTGTTGAGCTTTTGAAGAAATTACAGCGTCATTGATCCCAATGAGCATCATTTTTTAACAGTTGCAAACGCTGACAGGCTTCCCTATAAGAACCACATAGTTCACCATTGGCAGTTCGTAAATGTTGGAATGATGTTGGACTTCGAACATTGACTAAGAGTAATCTATATAAATAAAAATGTAGCTAATCTCAGAAAGTTCTTAACCGCTTTGTAATTTTTACGTACGTACATTATGGAGAGAAACCATAAGAACCTTCCTTGTCTTAACAAAAACATAAAAAAAAATTAGCCAAATTGGTCGAGCCGTTCTCGAGTTTAACGCTTAGCAACACATTTTGCTATTCATTTTTATTTATATAGATAAATAAAACATATTTGTTGTACTACACTATACTATATACTATTATGTTGTAATTAACAAATGAAAACAAATTCCAGACGCTAGTAGAGCTGATGAAGTGGACGAGCAGTTAGGTTTTTTATTAAGGCCATATAAAAAACGTCCTCCAGTAAGAGATGGGCTTGGCAAAAGTTTTGAAACGCTTATTCCATGATTATAGACAAGTTCTTAATGTTTTGTTCTTATTATGTTTGGACCGAAGAAGAAAATAATCCACAATTTAAAGGAAATAAAAGCAGATAGGGAAGTGGTTAAACCCAAGTGGAAATTTAATCAGTGTATCTCAGCAGTGTGTACTCTAAGAAATAACCTTAAATGGTATCAACGACAGTATAAACAAAGGAAGAAGAGAGGAATATAAGCCATACAAATTAAAGGGTGACACTGCTAGGAGGTACACAAAACATCAAAACATCTTAAAATCCAAGAGGAAACACTTATAATTTATAAACATGGGATGGAAAGGAAAGAAGCACAAAGAAAAGAAACGATAAATGTAATACAATTCAACACTTATCATTTTAATTACTTGTTTATTTACTGATAATTAAAAAAGTACTGCATTTGTTCTTTAATTGAACATCGAGCAATAATTTCGTATGTAGACTTTCCTTTGATTTTGACATTATGTTTGTTACTTTTTCATCGTTTTAAAATCTGTTACAAAATCATCGCATCGAAGAAGTTATGAAATGCCATTTGAAAAACGAAACGACAGAGAAAATGAGAGACGCCGTGTGCGATCTTCTAACAGTCCACTTGGAAACCGTTTTGTTCAAATTAATTGCAATGTACAAGTCTAGTTTTGGTGCACTTTTAAATGGATCTTTTTGAAAAATTTTCTGTATTTCCCTCATCCCTTTCATTTAGCTTACGAGATCGCCCTGATCGTTGCTTGTTTTCAATTCTTTTTTCGTTAATGAACCGATTTACCACCTTCTGCACCGTTGATTTTGATCTGCTTACAATTTCACCGATTTCTATATAGGATTTACATTTTTGGTGGTGCTTTTCTCTTTAATTGTTAATTCTTTTCTGTTCATTTTGTACGTCTAACTTTAAGCTATTTGCACGTTAAAATATTTACAAACATCAATTATGATACAATAAACAAAACCTTAACTCTTATTTTTAAATTGCATTGGGCGCATTCACTAATGTAGTCACTACGTAGTCAACTCGTTCTGATTGCCTAAAGACAACTAAAAATTGAGGTAAAATTTCCCCTCCGACGTAGTGTAAAAATTTGCTTCAAAGCTAGTCGATAATTTTTGGTGGAAGATATTTTTAAAAGGAAATTATTAAAAAAGTTTATATTATACCTTATTTTTGATGTTATTTAATTTAAACTGCAAAAAAAAGTTTATTTAAAGTTCTCAAAACACAGTTTTTCTTATTTTATATGTTTATATCTGTCATCAATATGACAGTTTAGGATTGACTAGCTTTGTAGTGAAATTTTGCATTGACAAAGCTAGTTGAATTTTGACTACGTACCTAGTCACTACATTAGTGAATGCGCCCATTATTTCTGTTTAAATGAAATAACTGTTAAAAAAATAGTATGTACCAACGCTTTTGTTTATTTATAGACGATGGTGCAAAATTTTAAACCGTTCTCGTTTAAGGAATAAAACCGTCTCTACTTAACGCAGTCGCTTAGCTTGGAGACTTTGTCTAAATTTTGCATAATTTTAAACACGTTAGGCAACTCTTCTAACTAATGTGGGTTTTACAACAGAAGCTAAGAGAATTTACGTTGAACATCCCTTAATTTGACAGATACATAACTCAAATACAACTACATAAACAAAAACTAAAAAACACAGACAACTTCAAACCAAATAAATTTTCGCCGCAGAAAGTACATTTTATATACTATGTACCTCGTTTCAGATTTTGATTGTTTTACAAATTATTTACATTAATTGAAGTATGTATATCAATTTTAATTACAAAAATTAAACTATGAATTTTTAAAAGATATTCTTAGAGCACAATTCTCGTTTTATTAAATCTTCTTAAGAACTGCTAACAATATTGAAATACTCCTATTTATAGAAATGATAATGTACGTAGTACATTCTTATCTTATATATTTCTTTGTGTCGAATGACTTCGACTCATTCCTTTGTGTACAGGAATAGGATAGGAATGATTATGTACGTATTACATTCTTATCTTATATATTTACAGGAATAGATTAGAATATGTTATTTACAAGTTTATGGGTAATTGGAGGTTCTGTGGATATAACCCCTCCCCTCTTAGTATCGTCCAACGGTTCAAAAGTGACCGTTGGAAAATTTACAATAGTTTTGTTTACTTTATTTTTACTTTTACAATATAAGATTAGTATGATTATTACAGTAATAAAAATTATTAATATTGTTCCAATATGAGTAGTCTGTTTTTTATTTTACTTTACTTCTATTTTAGGTTTTGTATTTTCAATATCTTCATAATTTAGTATTCCTATTTTGGATTCATCTTTTTTAAAAATAAATTTATTTATATGCATAATTAAATCTCCTTTATATTCTTTCCTATTAAAAGTTTTATTCAGTATTTCAACTCTACAATTTCTTAACTTTATTAAATAATTACATTCAATCTCATATTTTAAGTCGTTACAATATTATGTTTCAGTTGTGTTTTGTTAAAGTTTTTTAGTACAATAAATTCTCCATTTTCGATAATTACATTTTCTTTAGTAAATTCTTCTTCATTACATTTTAACATTTTTTTCAAATACATAATATATTTTCGATACATCGATCATTTATTTTCTTCAAATTTTGTAATTCATTATCTTCAAAATAAGTAATATTATCTTTTTCTATAAATACATTGGTTGATAGTTTTATGACTTTATTATTTATTGGAAAACTGTATAAGATATTTATTATAGACTTCTTCTGTGAATTTCGGGATAGAGATTATTATCAATATGCATGCTTTGTAGGTTGCGATATGAATTTTTACGTTTTCTAGGTTTTCAAAAGCTATATTATTTTCTTTTATTTCTTGTGACGTTAATATGTCTTGTGTCAAAAATCCTGTTCTACTAGTCATTATTATGTCTTCTATTTTTTCTATTGCATTTTTAATTTCTTTAACTTTATCTGAAAATTCTAACTATTCTAAGCTCATTTACTTCATTCTTTTGTCTTTTTAGTTTATTGATTACTTCTATACCTTGGTTTACTATTTTTTCTAAAATTTTATATTGTTCACTAAACTGTTTATTAATTTTAACTTGTTGATTAACATTGTCAATTATGTTATGATCATTCTCTTCTAAAATTTTCATGTGGTCTTCGATTTTTTGTCTGTCGTCGTCAAATGCCAAATATATTTAATAATCCTCTTTTAAAAATTCTATGCGGTATTAGAGTTCTTAATTTATTTTATAATTTGGTAATTTCACTAATTTGTTTATAGGTTTTGTGTGGCATTATTTTTTGCTGTTCCTTTAAGGTTTCTATTGTTGTTTCGAAGTCAGTTAAGTTTATCAAATGTATTATTAAATTATAATCTTCTATTAATTGTATACTTTCACTTTTTATAATTGAAAATTCTTGTGTCATTTTATAAAGTTGGATCTCTTGGGATTTAATTGTTGTATGTTGCTTTGTTAGAATTGATATCAGCATTGTTATCATCAACTTCCATATTTCCATCTTCCATATTTCCATCTTCATCTTTCATAGGGTAACTTGATTGGATTTCGTTCTATTTTTTTATGTTGCATATATCACAATTATTTATAACTTTGGTTATTGCATCTTTAAAATTTGGGGTATAATATTTTCTTATCAATTCTAGATACGTTTTTTCTATACCAGTATGGTTGAATTCTATCTGTATTTTATTTATTATCTCTTCAGTTTCTGGTGATTTCACGTTTATCAAATTTCTAGTGGCTCTGTATAGAGTCTGATTATTATTTTAGGTTTTCCAGTAGTCTTGGAATTTCAAAAATAAATTGTTCTCCTGCGAGTATAGTGTTTCCAAATTTTATATCAACTTCTATTATTTTTTCAAATGATTCATTATTTATCTCCTTTCTGGTTATTATGACTAATCTTTTCCCTATGAATGGAAATTCTATCCTTTCATTGTTGACATTTCCTAACTTTAATATTATTTGTCGTTTAAAATGGCTTAAAGGTTTTTCAGTTATTTGAATTAAATCTATACTGTCAGATTCTGCACTATGTCTAGTACTTACTAATCATTATCTTTTTCCAAAACATTTATTCTCACTCTGGATAGTGCATCTGCTACCTTATTTTCCTCGCCAGCGATATATTCAATATCGAAGTCGTACTCTTCTAACTTAATTTTCCAACGTTGAAGTTTGGTATTCGGTTCTTTTAGATTGTGAAGCCATACCAATGGTCTATGATCTGTGAGGATCTTAAATTCGCTAAGAGTTCATTTTCAATTGTAGAGTAGTTGCATTCATGTTCATTGAGTGTCCTACTCGCAAAGCAGGGGTCTATGGGTTTGGCTTAGAACCGCACCAATTGCGAAATTTGAAGCATCAGTGGTTAGAACAAAAGGTTTTGAAAAATCTGGGCGTTTATTAATTAGTGTATCCTGCATGGATAATTTTAGTTTATTAAAAGCTTCTACTTAGTATTTATTTTCTATGTCTATCTTTTTATCTTTTTTCAAACATATAGTTAAAGGTTTTATAATTTTAGCGTAATCTTGGATAAATTTTCTCTAGTACCCAGTTAATCCGAGGAAACTTTGTATTTCCTTTACCGTACTTGGAATAGGAAACTTCTTAATGGCTAAATCACAACCTCGCGTTAGGTCGGTCCAGTGTTGATGGGCGTTTGGTCGTATTTACGATTTTATGTGTCAAAAAGCTCGACTCTAGCATTTGAAAGGCGAAATTAAGCTTCATTCACGAGCGTTGACTGACATTTATAAGTGACTTTGATAAGTACCTACTTAATTGAAATTTTTCAACAAATTTTGTTATTGATTAATAAATTAAAAGGTATTCAACATAATTAATTTATAAAACTATTTTTTCAAACAAGAGATGGATATGGCAGATATGGATGATCTTGATGACCTCCTTGACTTTTCTTTGTTCGGCCTTATGAGCTATGCTGGTTATGAAGCATTAAAAAACGACGAAAAAAGGGTAGAAAGGCAGCGATGGGTTCGGGAGCTCATTTCAAACATAGACACTCATGGATTCTTTGCTCTTAATTATGATGCGATGCAAAAGCAGGATCCAGAACAATTTTTTAAAATAACCCGAATGAAACCGGCGACATTCGTTTTATATTGAGAAGTTTTATTGAGCCAGAACTTGAAAAGCATTCTTGGAGAAAACCAGGTCTCACAATTTGTTGGCCCCCTATACCACCAACCCACGATCAATTCTTAAAGTTTTTGCAATGTCGCAACTAAATTTATTTCAAATTGTTAACATTGCAGTTACAACTTTGTATCCAATCCAGAATACTTACATAATATATTTATCCATTTATATGATACTCATACTGTGAGTATAATATTAGTAATCGTGGAAACGAACCAAAATCCCGAAAGAAAAAATCCCGTATTCAAAAATCCCTAATGACAGAATCCCAGAATCCCGAATTCCAAAACAGCGAACCCCATTTATTCTAAATTTCCTAACATTTTAGCATAATTTTAGTAAAACTATTTTACTTCTTACTGCCAAATAGGTTTTATCTCTTTTTGATGAAATCGGCAGCTTTTTAAAAAACGAAACCGATATCTTATAAAAGATTAATATTCAGCAGCAATAATAAATCAGAAAATTAAGTCTTTATTATTTTAGAAAACGTTCTTATAAATGTGAATGGTTTTCCAAATTATGTTGAAGAAGTTCCTCGTTTTCTAAGTACGGCATTTCTTCTTGGATTTTGTTTTTTCTTTCCTGAGGTAGGACTTTCATTTTTTTGGCCAAGCTTTTCAGGAATAAATCGTTTTCATCTAATGGTTCTTGGGTATTGAACCTTTGGTTGAAGGCTTGTGTTAAATTTCCAAAGAACTCACTTGCTCGAGTTTCTGATGTACGCTTGTCTTCGAAAGAGCTTATATTTTTAAACTAATTTCTTTTCTTTTTTTAATCAAAACAAAAACAATGAACTGTCAAACGCCCGACGAAATAGAAAATAGATCTACTTTTGCTTTGGCCTGGCGTTGGTCTGACGTATATGATATTACGATATAAACCTCAGGCGTTGCTGAGGCAACATTTCAGATTGCCTCATTAGAGTTTATTGTTTATATATGTAATTTCAAAGCCCGACCGTCTGAACGCGAGATTGTGGTTTGGCTATAATTGTTTCAATTTTTTCAGGATTTGGTTTTATACGAGTACCTTCAAGTGTGATTACATATCCGACAAATTCACTTTCCTTTTTTAAGAAATCGCATTTGTTTAAAGACACTTTAAAACTTACGCTTTGAAGTCTTTTTAAAACTTTTCTTAAGGAAACGATATGCTCTTCAAGTGAAGTACTAAATATAAATATGTCATCTAAATAGACATAACAAATATTCCCTACGTAATCTTTTAAAACCTCATTCATCATTCTTTGAAATGTCGCTGGTGCATTTTTTAGACAAAACAGCATTCTGATGAACTCATAATGCCCTGATAGCGTGGAGAAAGCTGTTTTCTCTCTATCTTTGACTTCTACTTCTATCTGGTAGAATCCTTTTGTTAACTCAAGAGTGGTGAAATAATTCGCTCTTCCCATCTTATCCAATATATCATCAATTATTGGGATAGGAAACTTATCTTCTTTCGTTATTTTGTTTAATTTGCGATAGTCTATTACTATACGCCATTCCTGAAAAGTTCTTCATTGTTATAAAATATGGACGGCAACATTTTTTATTTTGCGTGTTTCACGTCAAATACTATTCTGTTATTTATTAGCAATCATAAGATACGAGGAAAGCATTAAAAAAAAAATAATCAATTTTAGGAAGTGCAAGTGTAATTAATTCAATGGGTATAATGGTACTCTCGATGGAACACAAGAATTAGCTACCAACTCGGCTCTTTTCTGGCGAAGCTATAGATTTAAGATCAAACAATTGCAAAACGATAAAACTAAAAGAAAAATAGAAAATAGAATACTTATCTTCTTTTTCTTTTTGTTCAAAATCCTGTCAATTCCTTTCTCATATCCAGTCTTTGTCCTTTCTCTCCTGAATTTTTATTTTTCACCAAAACTTTTCTTTTTTTTTTTCTTCTTAAAAACTTTTCTTAATTTACTTTGCTTTTTTATTACTTGCGATATAGGTACTATAGGGCAAGTTCTGCATTTGAAAAAAAAATCTAACTCGAGATTTTGATCAAAGTTGACATTACGATGATAGCGAAGACGAAAATAGTGGGTCCGGCAATTCCGTCTGTCTGTCTGTCTGTCTGTCTGTCTGTCTGTATGTCTGTACCTCGAACTACAGCCTAAACTACTGGAGGTATTTTTTTCAAACTCGGTAGTTAAGGGTCTTCGGTGATTCCCTAGAGGGGAAATTGAAATTTTTTTTTTAGCTCCAAAACTAAGGGTACCCCCCATACACCCGTAATGCAAAATCTTATTTATCTCGAAAACGGCTCTAACGATTTTGATAAAAAAAATTAGGTGTGATATTATGGACATGGACTACATTTTGGTCAACAAAAATTTTGGGGCAAAATGTTATTAACGGTACCTGTCATAGAACCGTTTTTTTGATTTTCGTTTTTCTCATTAACGGCTCTAACGATTTTAACCAAAAGTTTTCTCCCGGACCTCCCTTAAGTTTAAAAAAATATTGTATATAAAAATATTCGAAAAATTATTTGTTGGGTTTTTTTGAAAAAAAATTTTTTTTTGAAAAATCAATGTCTTCAAAACCTATGAACCATTATTTTTTGACATTATTTCCTAAAATCAATATTATTAAATACTTAAAATTCGCATCCCACATTTTTTCCTTAAAAAATTCTAAAGAAATTTCTTATATAAAAAATTTATTTAATAATAAATCGATTTTTTAAAGTTTGTTTGCATAAATTCATACTTTTCTAGAAATCAGACTGCAATTTTATGTATTTGTATTTATATCTTAAATTCCAAAAGTACTTTTACATAAGAGCAAGTTCGTGCGATCCAGTCGTGCATTTTATTTATCAAGCTTCTATTTTAAACCACAGCCAAAATCGAAGTGTCCTCCCAGGTATTTCACATCTTGGGCGAACTCTTCTCTTAAGAACTCATCCAGGGCTTTCGGTCACGTCATCATTCAGCTACTCTCCGCCACCTTTGCTGTAGAGAGCTCTGACGTAATTGAAAACTAGCGGTCCTACTAACTCGCGCTTTCTCTCTGAAATTTGCGTAATCATCATAAATCCGCCGATCGCTGGTGCCATTTCCAGGAGCGGCGAATACGATGAAAGCATACAGCCATCAATACCCATTTTTTTGTTATTAAGAAAAGTTTTCAGAAAATAAAAGAAAATCAATGTCGCGATCCATTTTTCCCCTCGAATAAAACAAAATCAACCCATAATTGTGGAACATATAAAAGAAGATATTGACAGGAATACCATTTTCGCGAAATTACTCTAGAGCGTTGGGCTTTTGTGCAGATTGGGTGGAATTGAGGACTAGCGATTAACCTTTTATCTTTTACAAAATCATATAAAAATATAAATCAAATACGTTGGGCACTCGGCCATTCTCAAAATGAGTAACTTCTAGCATTCGGGGACATGCTTTTGGAAACCAATTTGTCCATATCGTCCGTTTGTTCATAATTTAATAGTGGAACATTCATCCACATTTGAGTTCATAAATGATGTTGATTTTGTGTCTCCAAAATACTGAGAGAGCGCACCGATGGTTGATGGACCATGGCTGGCCCACTCTACCTCAGTAAAGTTAATAAAACACCTGTAGGAAGAAAATAAAACTAATGTGGAAGGAAAAAGGGATTTGGGGAATAGAAAGAACGATTTTTGTCGCGGTAAATTTTACCGTGACAAAATTTCAAACTATTTTTTTTTGCAAAATTTTATGTAATTGAGTATATATATTTTTTTTTTTTTTTTTTTTTTATAATCAACTCACGCTCAATGGAATATGATTACCCTTTAAATGTTTAAACACAGCGCGGGCGTGAAGTTACGGAAGAGAAAGAAGGATAGGAAAGATGTGTTGCACGATGTTCTGAGACTGAAGGTGGTTGTCTCAGACTTTTTATCTCCAGGGATGGCGGCTGAACTAAAGCGGAGAATTGCCGTGTCTTATTTCTATGTCCCTTATAATTCGCATTATTTTATTCGTTTTTCATCTTTGTTGGGCATACTAGTTTAACTCAATCACATGTTGTTAGTGTTATGCCTAAACAACATGTAATGAATAAACCAGCAACCCATTGATGACAATTTTTAGAAGGTTTTAATGGAATTAAAGACGACATAGACGACGGCAGGGATCGAACCTATGATACTGAGGTTGACAGGCGAGCACACAACCATCGCGCCACGGCTTTTATTAATTTTCAATAAAAAACAGAAAACCAGAAGCTAAAATGTATCTTAGTTTTTGAGAAATTAAAAAAAAGAAAAATATTTTTTCCAAGAAAAACACTTTGTTTGTTCTATATTTGCATAAATACCATTAGTTTTTATTAGCAAGTTATAAAAAAATAACTTAATTAAATAGTAATATTCTTAATATCTGTTACATTTTACCCTATTCGAATAAAAATTAATGATATTATAAGAAATTTTGGATCTGATCCCCACTCTTCAGAAGGCAAAGGAAATTTCAACTTCATTTCATATACATATAAATTTTATTAAAGGGTTTTCAAGTCTTCAAAAAAAAAATCTTTTTGCTCTCGTAAGAAAGCATCACTAAATAAAACAACTTTATTTAATTTTTTATATTAGATTTTATTGAGAGTCAAAACTTCAGATCCCTTACCACTGGTGGGGGGAAATCTTTCGCTATACGAAGTGACTATACTTGATCAAAGATGGATATAAACCAACAGATTTTTGAAATACATCGATCCCTTTTTATACTTAAAAATGTTTATACAACAAATCTATCTTCGACTGAAGATCGTTTGCTTTTCTTTGTCTTATAAAATTGCTGACACAAGAATTCTATTGTAATTATCAAAGATGCTTTGGGCACACAAGTTACTGAAGGCAAAATGTGGTGATATGCAGTTTTATGTTTATAATATCAAATATCATCATTCGCTATGAGATGAAATTATGAATCATTGTGTGAGCATTACATTTTGTTTATAGAAAGATACTATTTTTATTGAAAGATATTTTACTATGTTTATTGAAATTGAAAGTCAAGTTTTTGTGGTGGCGCACAAGTGGGCTCTGATATAACACTTCCCCCCTTAGAGTCTTCTAATGGTTGGAAAGTAACCTTTGGAAGATTTACATTATTTACTGTCTTAGGTTAGGTTAGGTTAAAGTGGCTGCTGACCGGAAAAGGTCAGCACACTTAGACCAATATTTGGTCCGTTGTGATACCACAAGGATTTCAAAAATCCCCCTTACTCGTTAAACCATTTTGAGCTAATAATGAAGCGTTTGAGACAGTGAATGTCTGAATTATTTAGATCACTAGGATCGTTATAGTAGTAGTCTCCCAAGTGGAGTCTACGTCTTTGCGCTAGGGCAGGACAAGAGCATAGAAGGTGGGGAATTGACTCCTCTTCTTCTTCATCCATGCAGCTTGTGCAAAAATCATTTGCAGGAACTCCAAGACGAAAAGCATGTCTTCCTATTAGGCAGTGCGCAGTAAAGACACCTATAATGGAGCTAATATGCAATCTACCAATAGAAATTAGTTGTTTTGAGCGTTTAGCATCAAATAATGGCCAAATCAGTTTAGTAGACCGGCAAGTTGGGGTGCTGGTCCACCTGTGGTTAGCTTTCTTTATGGTATCTTGCTTTAGCATGAGTTTACAAGTAGCTAGGGGTATACCAATGTTAGATTTGCTATCCAACAAAGGTAATATTGTTCCGTTTTTTGCAAGTTCGTCAGCTTTACAATTTCCTGGAATGTCTCTATGCCCCGGCACCCATGTAAGGTGAATGTTAAACTGTTTTGACATCTCCACCAGAGATGATCGACAATTTTGGGCTGTTTGTGAGTTAATGGAGACAGAGTCCAGTGACTTTAAGGCAGCTTGACTGTCTGAGAAGATACGTATATCGGTTGTCGATATAACGTTTTCTTTTAGCCAAGAGAGGACTTCTTTTATTGCTAAAAGCTCTGCCTGGAACACGCTACAGTGATTGGGAAGACGAAAAGATACACAAAGATTTAATTTTTCGGAGTATACGCCTCCACCGACCCCGTCATCGGTTTTAGATCCATCTGTATAGAAATGAATTGCTTCGTCTATCAAAAACGACTCATTTTCCCAAGAAGACCTGGAAGGGATAGATACTTGAAAATTTTTTTCAAATTTTGGATGAGGGGTGGTGTAATCGACGTTACTAGGTAGACTACTGAACGAGTTCAGTATAGTAGAGTGACCAATATCATTATTGATCCACTGCGAGGAGGCTTTAAGTCAAATGGCTGTGTTAGCGGCCGATTGTTTGCTAAAAATATCTAGCGGTATGAGATGAAAAAGAACATCAAGTGCAGCAGAAGGAGTTGAGCGGAGAGCTCCACCCATGAATAAACAGGCTGTTCGTTGGACTTTGCTGAGCTTATCGCGGTTAGTTGCTGTTTCCAGCGCAGTCCACCATACTGTCACTCCATATGTAAGTATCGGTCTAATGACTGAGATGTATAGCCAGTATGTTATATGAGTTTGTAGACCCCATTTATTACCTACGGCTTTTTTGCAAGAGAAAAGAGCTATGTTGGCTTTGTTGACTCTCTCTTGGATATTGGGCTTCCAGCTTAATTTCTTGTCCAAAATAAGACCCAGATATTTTGCTTTGTCTGAGAATTTAAGCGGTATACCTTTGATGAGGGGAGGGTCTATGTGTGGGATTTTATATTTCCCGGTAAATAGGACAAGTTCAGTTTTGTGGGGGTTGACACCGAGTCCACATTGATCTGCCCAGTTAGTAAGCTTGTTTAGAGCATTTTGTAGGAGTTCCTTCAGAGTATTAGGATGCTTACCAGATATCGCTATCGCAACATCGTCCGCATAGGCAATCACCCTGTGCCCCTCCCCTTCAAGAATCACTAGTAGTTCATTTACGACTAGGTTCCAAAGGAGAGGAGAGAGGACGCCGCCTTGCGGCGTACCCCTACTGACAGTCCTTCGAGTAGTAAAATCGCCCAGTTTTGAATTAATAATCCTGCTTATCAGCATATGATTTATCAAATTACTGATTGACTTATCCACCTTTAGAGATGACAGCGCAGATGTGATTGCGGATGCGTCGACATTGTTAAAAGCTCCTTCTATATCCAGGAAAGCAACTAAGGTGAACTCCTTATGATGAAGGGAGTGTTCGATAGTACGAACCAGCGTATGTAGAGCGGTTTCTACAGATTTCCCTTTGTTATAAGCATGTTGAGCATTGGATAGTAAGGACTTATCAATGTTTGCCCTCAAATGGATTTCAATCAGACGTTCAAATGTTTTAAGTAGGAATGATGAAAGGCTAATAGGTCTTAGATCTTTAGGATTAACATGGCTAGGTTTGCCAGCTTTGGGGATGAAAATAACATTTACTTCTCTCCATGACAAAGGAATGTGAGCCAGAGCGATACAACCATTTAAGATGTTTACCAGAATGGGTATCAGAATATCGGAATTTTCCTGTAATTCCGCTGGAATTATTCCATCTGGCCCAGGAGATTTGTATGGATTGAAGCTGTTTATTGCCCATTTTAATTTTTCCTCTGTAATCAGACCTTGTGGAGGAGTTATGCTACTGAGTATGTTGTTAGGATCAGGATCAGTGCTATTAACGTAAGGAGAGCTGTCTGGAAAATGTACATCCAGGAGCAGATTGAGCGATTCTTCGCTTGAGTTTGTCCAGGAACCGTCATTGTTTTTTAGGCAACTTGGCATTACTGGATTTTTGGAGAGGATTTTTCTTAACCTTGATGCCTCTGAGTTGCCTTCTATATTGTTACAGAAAGTTCTCCAGGACATACGCTTGGTTTTCCTCAGTTCTTTTTTATATAACTTGAGGGAGTCTTTATATGAATCCCAATCAGAAGCTTCTCTGGAGGTTTTCGCTCTATTAAAGAGTTTCCTGCATTCTTTTCTTAGTGGATCCAGCCCCGAGTACCACCAGTGTGGTTTCTTTTTACCTCTTATTTGTATAAGAGGGCAGGCAGTTTCCAGAGATTTGTTGAGGGCTGCTGTGAGGTCATTGACTTTAATATCAAGATCCTCAGTGTTGTAGGGTATGCTGTATAACTCAGGTCTGATTGACCTTAATAGAGTTGCCCTATATAGAAGCCAATCTGTTTTCCGATGGTTACGGAAGGAAGGTTGGCTAGGAGGTTCGTCCATTATTTCGAATTGTATGTATCTATGATCAGAGAAAGAATGATCATTTGATACTTTCCAATTCGAGATAGTATGATAAATTTTATCTGAGACAAGAGTTATGTCAAGTACTTCCTGTCTGTTTTTAGTAACAAATGTGGGTTCATTTCCAACGTTACATATTGTTAGGTTAGTGTTCAAAATATAATCGAAAAGAGACTCACCTCTGTCGTTTATATTCGTGCTACCCCACACTGTATGATGGGCGTTAGCATCACTTCCAATAATGAGGTCAGTCTTCTGCCTATCTGCATCAGTGATAAGCCTCCTCAGAGTGTCTCCTGGGAGAGGGCCAAGGTGGTCATGGCCTAGATATGCCGACGCCAGCCAGAGAGTTCCTTTGGCTGTTTCCAGTCTTGCGACGGTTACATCTCGATCACTGAAATTAGGTAGTAAAAATACATTTAGGCTACTTTTAACTAGTATGCAAGATCTGGGTTCACCTTTATCTAATGAATACAGCAAGTAGTAGTTTGGAGTCCTTAGTCCCCGAACGATGGATTTCACAATCCAGGGTTCTTGGATTAGGACGATGTCTTCTCCGCTGCTGGATAGACGAAGAAGCAGGGAGGCCGAGGCCTTAATAGAGTGTTGGAGATTAATCTGAAGAAATCGCAGCATCTTTGCTACAACCCTCCCCATCAACCTCCAACACGGTGACGTTGGAGTCTTCCGATTCCGAGGTTGAGCCCAGAAGAGCGTCCTCACTCAGAAGATCTTCATTGTTGTGGTCATCGATCTCCATGTCGCTGACTGTTTTTATTGTCTCCACTGTTGCCGAAGATGACCTGGATGCCTCTTCCTCTTCCAGTGATGGGAAGGTGATAGATGCACCAGGGTCTGCAGCAGCAGTTTCGACTGCTATGGAGGAAGTGGATGCACCAGTACCATCCGCGTCCTTTTTGTACACCTTCAGTGTGATGGTCTCAAACCCAAACCTAATCACATCTTTGGTCTGCGCCAGAGGAGCAAGGGACTCCTTATTTAGTACAATAATTGCACCTCTGTAGGGTCCCTTTTTCTCCTCCAGTTTCGCAACTTTCCAGTTGTGAGTAGGAAGGGATGGGTTCGATAGCCGGATCATTTGGAGTATTACATCCATGCTGGAGAGTTCGGCTGTAACCATGGCGCGAGCTCTTGGTCTGCACGGGATTTTCTCCTTAGCAACAACCTCGAGCCTAGCACCAGGCCATACTTCCCCTAACCGGCTAACGGCCAACGATAGAAGATCACACGATCTCTGATCGTCACAAACCATGAGCTTAACATGTCCTTGATGCCAGCCTCCATCGTTTGTGATTGGAGGTGGTCCCGGGTTCTCCATCATGATACTCATGAAGCTTAACTGGAGCTTCCCCTTAACCACCTGCCAATTTTCCGCAGAGATCGTGCCATCGACGTCGTTCCCGTCAATGATCGCGACCACGATTTTGTTTTTAACCACATCACTGAAGGTCTTATTCCCTCCACAGGGATGTGATGGAGCGCTGATGTTGTGCACTTTGGGGCGTTTGGGTACTGAAATTGTGCCCTCCATAGACCTTTGACGCTTCGACGTGGAGTCTCCGCTGGCCTGGACGCTATTATTAGCTAAAAAGCTTTTAGCCCACTTGATTTTTGCATCATGCTGAGAGTTCCCCCCGGCGCCAGGTTGTTCACCAAACACCCTGACTATTCTCTTAGCATTGCGAATATCCTTGTAGAATGTCTTAGAAGGGTTGGGCTTACGCCCGCTCCCCCCAGGGCCTTCTTTAGGATTTGTGGAGTTGTTAGAGGTGGAGGGACCATGCTTCACAGTCCTACCACTGCTGGAATGAGGCAAAGAAGTGCGGGGAGGTTTACTCTCCTTAGTGGTAGCAGGACCATGCTTCACAGTCTTACTACCACTGAACCGCGGTGTCGAAGTTTGGAGAGGTTTACTCTCTGAAGTAGTAATAGAAGGTCCATGCTTCACAGCCCCCCTGTTACTGGAAGGAGGTATTTCTACCATTTTACTTCTGCTTTTGCTTTCGGCAATAGGACTGTGAGAATCCACAGTACTACTACTTCCAGCGCAAGCCGGAGAAACAGCAGACGGCTTTTCAGTCGCACTGCTGGCCTGTCTCAAAGACCAGGACTTTCCACCATCTTTTGAATTTAAATTTTCCATAAGATCCCACGAGTAACGGAGAAAGGGTGGTCCATCTGCACAGAGATCCGTATATGCAGATAAGGCTAGTTAATCCGGAGGTCGCCTGGTATCCGGATACTCCGTTAGCGACTGAGCTAGTTTTTTGATTGGGCCCTCAGCCAGGCTGATCATCGGCACGGGTCGTATAACACCTTGAATCCAGCCCAATTGGGAATTTGCAAAAATAGGAAAAGGAGAGAGTGGGCGGGGAATCAGACAGTAAGCACCGTTCTGAAAAGAAGGACTTTAAGGGTGATAGAGGAGCTGGTAACTTTGGATAGCTTTTTCGCATTTCCAATGTGGGAGAGGGAGGGATATAAGGATGTGTAAGAGGATGATGAGCGTCCTTTGGTTTCAGGACTCATCTGGAGATAACATCTCGAGAATCATTGACCCTACTCAGCTTCTACAACTCGACAAGTTCAACGCTCAGGTAGAAGTACTGTCTTCCTATTTTTAGTTTTACGTTTTAAATAGATATAAAGGATTATGATAAGTATAATGATTGAAATTATCATGTACATAGTTAAATTTGTATGTTTGTGCTTGTATTTTAACTCTTCAATTTCTTTTAAGTTTTGTATATTCTGATAATGCAATTCTTCAAAAGTTATATCTTTTGATTTGGTATAGTTAATATTTTCAATTGTATTTGAAATTAAGGGTTCATGTTTATATTTTTTTCTTTGGTACATTTTATTACTCATTTCAATTTTACAATTTTCAATTTTAATAAGGTAGTTACCTTTAACAGTAATGTTTTGATTATTACAATTTTGATTTATTTCTTGTAATTTTGCATTAATTAATACAAGATTGTTATTTCCTATTTCTAATATTTCTTGATTTACATTTTTTATTAGTTTGCAATTCATTTGATTTTGAAATAGATTCTGTAAGCAGTTATCATTTATTTTTGATAAATATTTTATAATATTCATATTATTATAAATTGTTTGATCTTTAGTCAAATATATTTTATTATTAATATCTAATTGTTGACTATCTTCTAAGTTTGGAATAGGTTGAACATATATTTGTTTGTATAATTCCTTTCTATTGTTTGGTATTTCAATTATAAAAATAATAGAGTTTTTATATAAAGCAAGTGGCTTCTTTTGACGAAGTTTCATCCCTGTGAACAAGATTATTTTCTGTAAATTTCTTTAATTTATGGAACTGATCTTTATGAGCTATTCTATTTTTTATTTTTTTATATTTATTACCTATGTCTAATGTGTATTTTTTATTAAGTTTATTTAATAATTTTACCTTTTTATGTTTAGGTGATACATATTATATTTTTCATTTTTTCAGGTTGAGTTATTTTAATATAATTTTCATTTATCTCTTTATCTTTTCGTCCTTTGTTTATTTTATTTAAAAATTTTATTTTAGTGTTTTCTATTCTTTCATATATTATTTTGTTGTCTATTTTATTGAAATGAACATCAATTGGTTTTTCCTTAGTAGTTTGGTGTATAACATTATTATACGATTCAATAGCTTTAGTTACATGTTTTATAGGTAAATCTTATTCATTAAATTGCTGAAGTCGTTGTAAAATTCTCATATGTTCATTTAAACTACTATGCAATCTTTCGACATCGGAATTGCCGGTGTGTCTGTTTGCTGTGCAATAGTGCATGCTTATTTCATTATTTTCAAAAAAGTTTTTCAGTGTTTCGGGCACGAATGCATTTTCATTATTAAGTGTTATTCTATTTGGCTTTTTCATATAAGAAAATATTTTTGTAAGGGCATTTATAACGTCTACATGTGTTTTTGTTTTGATTGGCTCTACTGCTGCAAATTTTGGAAATTTGTCTATACATGATAGATATTTTTCTTTTTTATTAACAAACCATAAATCGATATGATAATGTTCATTTGGGTTTTTTGGAGTTTCAGTTTTTTCATATGGCAACTTAATTGGATTTCTTTCCGCTTTTGCCATGCATGTTGAACAATTATTTATTATTTTGTTAATTAAAGTTTTAAAGTTTGGTATATAATATTCTCTTTTTATTTCTAAATATATTTTTTCCATACCAGTATGGCTATGATTCTTGGGTTTTTAATATTAAGTCTCTGGCTTCATATTCATTCAAATCTTTAATTAAAATCATGCTTCTTTGTAATATTTTATTACTTAGTTTGTTTTCTTTCTTCCATATATTTTGGAAATTATTAAATATTATTGTATTTAGTATCTACTTCATTAATTATGTTTATAAAATCTTCTTCTTTGTATTCTTTTCGTGTGAATATAATTCTTCTTTTTCCAACATGTGGGTACAAAATTTCTTGATGATCATTTTCATTGATTTCAAGTATTATTTGTCGATTAAATAAATTAATTGGTTTTTCACTAATAGGAATAAAATGTAAACTATCTGATTCAGCACTGTGCTGTGTTGCGTCTTGGTTATGTAATAAATTTATTTTATTTTCTTCTATTTTTATTCTGGAAAGTGCATCTGCTACTTTATTTTCTTTTCCTTTGATATACAGTCGACTCCCTCTAAGTCGAACTTTCACGGGATATCAATACTAGTTCGAGTTAGAGGGAGTTTTAGAAAAATTCGAGTTAGAGAGAGTTTTTTTTAAATGAGTTTTTGAATTAAATAACAAGTAAACTAAATAAATAAATCTTAGCTTCTTGCTTTTATCGCTCATTAATCTATAATAAATTATGTATTATAAAAATATATTTTTTCAACTTAATTATTTAAATTAATTAATTAATTAATTTTAGACATCACAGTCATCACAGTCACCGTGTCATCAGTGATCGCCTTTTTAAAAAAAGATTCTATTTTAAATAAGCAATTTTGAATTTCTTCTTTCATTTCAATTGCAGAGTGCAATGTACCAATTGCATTTTCAATTTAATTTTTCTCTTGTATTTCAAAGTCTATTATTTCAGCTTCATCTTCTTTATCAGCTCCATTTTCACCGTCATTAGTATCATCAGCATCTACTTCCAAAATTGACTCGTTATCAGGTATTTCGGTGGCTACGATGCCGTCATAGACTTCAACATAGTCCTTCCAATGTACGCCTTCAACATTATAATGAGCTTCTGTTAGCTTTTCCCAGATTATCTATATTTCTTGGGTGTCTTCGTTGTTACATTTAAGTAAGTTAAGTGGAATATCATCTTCATCATCCCACGTCTTAGACTTAAATTCGGCCTTTTTGAAACAATTTTCAATTGTCAATGGAGTAAAGTCCCCATGCCTTTAGCATTTCGCGCACACAATCGAGAAGTGATATTTTATATTGCTCTTTTTTGGTTTCCTAAACCCTTAAGATCTTGGTGAGAAGACGGCGATTATAGTGTACTTTCAAATTTTGTATTACATATACCCATTTCCATTGGCTGAATTATTGAGGTCATATTGGGGGGAAACACTCAAGCTTTATAAACTTTAATTTATCCTTAACTACAGAATTTTGCATTGACAGAATTTAGTAATAATATTATATGTATTTATTTGGGCTTGAATGATCGATGAGGTGGATGCAATTAATAAAAAAAAAAAACTAATTCATCTTATGTTACCCTACGTTTCGCTGGCTTTTTTCCGGCTTCTTCAGGGGTTTTTATTAATCTAAAACAACCAATTATACAATATTATTTAGAATATTACTTATGGACATATGTAATTATTATATAAAAGTGAATATGGAAAAAATTTTAAATTAAACTTACTTCTGATGTTTAAAAATAATGTTTTACATTATGTTTTAACTGGAATTGAAATTTAAAATTAACAAATAAACAATTTAACACTTAAAAAATTGACATTAACATTAACACTATTAGAAACAACAAAAATTAAAACTAGTATCACTTGGTATCACAGATTGGAAATGGCAACGCCATATATCGAGCTGATGTTGTCAATGTCTTCTTGATGGTTCATCGTTGTTTTTATGTTCTGCTGAATCCGAAGACTTTCTAGAGTGTAGCGGGTGGAAGTGCGGCTCTCCTTGTCAAGTATTTTGACATTTTCGAAATCAGCCATATGATCGTTGTCAGTCATTATGTTGTGAGAGTGCTGTTGTTGTTCTTCTTCTTCTTATATCAGCTTCATGCTCTGAGAGTCTGACACCCAGTTTACGTTTTGTTGTTCCTATGTATATCATATTGCATTTTTTACATGCAATTTGGTATACAACGTTGTGTTGATCTTTTTTGTCTATTGTTGGTTTTGTGTTTGTGAATATTGTATTGAGTGTTGAATTTGATTTGTGTGCGAACGATGTTTTTTCTCTTTCAATTGGTATTGTGTTATTTAGTGTTAGATTATCGGTGAGGTGCGGGACGTATGTTACGGAGTAATATTTAGGGTTGCCAGGTTTTGCTTTTGATGATTGTTGTATATTATTTTGATTTTGTAATTGTTGAAGTTTGTTATTTATGAGCTCGTTGATTATTGTGTTTTTGTAATTGTTCATTTGTAGAATATTTCGTATTTTTATGGTGTTATTACTATGGTAAATGTTGTCACTGATGTCAAATACTTTGTTATTAAGATTTTTAGCTGTATTTATTTTGTATTTAATTGGTTGAGAAGACACATAGTTAATCATTCTACCTGATGAAATCGGTTTACTATACCAGTCGAACGAAATTTGATTATTGTTTTTTATTAATTTTGTCTCCAGGAATGGAAGTTGGTTGTTATTTTCTGTTTCTATTGTGAATTTTAATTTTGAGTGATATTCGTTTAATGTTTTTAGTATTATATCTGTATCTTTTTTATTAATTATTGCAATTATGTCATCAACATATTTAACGATAAATTTGATTTTGGTGTTTGATTTTGTCAGTTTATCTAATGTTTCATCAATTAGATGATCTAACACAATATCAGCAATTGTGGGAGACAATGGGTTCCCCATCGGCATACCGAACGTTTGACTATATATTTTATTATCGTATTTAAAATAGTTGTTATCTGTCAAGCAAAATTGAAGTATTTTAAGGAATTGTGATTTTGGAATTTGTGTGTGGTTTTTCAATTTCTCCCAGTTTTTCATGATTATTTTAATAGCTATGTATGTGGGTATATTAGTAAAGAGCGAGATAACATCAAATGAAACTATGATATCTTCTTCTTCCAGTGGTATTTCTTTTATTCTTTCTTTGAGTTGAATTGAGTTTTTTATGTTATAATCTTCTGATATTATGTTTTTGAGAATTTGACCAATGTGTTTGGAAAGATTGTAGCATGGGACGTTTGTTGAGGAAGCTATTGGCCGTAGTGGTAAATTTGGTTATGGATTTTTGGGAGCCCATACAGCAACGGTGCTGATGCTGCAGAGCAAGATAGTTTTTCTTTTAGTCTAATGTCTATTATTTTTTGTTTGTATAAACCATTAACTATTTCATTGTTAGTTTTTTGTAGATTGTTGGTTGGGTCAGATCTCATTGTTTTGTATGTATTTTTGTCATCAAGAAGTTGGTTCATTTTGTAGATGTAATCATCTCTGTACATGACAACCGTTTTATTCCCCTTATCTGCGTTTGTGATTACCATTTCATCTTTGTGTTTTTTAATAATTTTTCTAGTTGTTGTGAAAGTTTTTAATATAAATTTTTCTCTAACAGAAATTTTAATTTTTCTTTTGAAATTTAAAATTCTATTTGATAATTTCGATCTGGCAATCTCTTTTTGTTTATTATCTTCTATTGTCTGTATGTACTGTTCTATTTCAGCTATGATGTGAATTGGGGAGAAATTTTCTTTAGTAATACAGAATTTTGGACAAACAGAATTTTGACCATACAGAATTTTTATAAAAAAACAGAATTTTGACCAACCAGAATTTTGAAAACCAGAATTATGACCCGCTCCCCTGATTTCCGGAAAAGTATGAATTTACGCAAAGAAAGTTTAAAAATCGTTTTGTTAAAGTAATTTTTTATATAACAAATTTCTTTCAAATTTTTCTAGAACAAAATTTGGGATGCCAATTTTAAGTGTTAATATAGATTTTGGGAAATAACTTTTCAAAAAATAACTTGGAATTTATTTTTTTCAAAAAACAAAATAAATATTTTTTTTTTCGAATATTTTTATTTACATTATTAATTTAAACTTAAGGGGGCTCCTGGTGAAAATTTTTGGTTAAAATCGTTAGAGCCGTTAATGAGAAAGTCGCAAATCAAAAAAACGGTTCTATGACAGGTACCATTAATAACATTTTGCCCCAAAATTTGTTTTTTACAAAAATGTAGTTCATGTCCATAATATCACACATAATTTTTTTTTATTAAAATCGTTAGAGCCGTTTTCGAGATAAATTAGATTTTGCAATACGGGTGTATGGGGAGGTACCTTTAGTTTTGGAGCTAAAAGTAAAATTTTAATTTCCCCTCTAGGGAATCACCGAAGACCCTTAACTACCCGGATTGAAGAACATAGGTCTAGTGGTTTAGGCTGTAGGGAGAGGTACAGACATACAGACACACTGAAACATGTTTTTTGTTCTTAAAATTTTCTTAAAAAAATTGCTATGCAAATTGTTA